>JAWDGP010007896.1:0-357500 GCA_033675545.1 Elysia crispata
TATTCAACTGATTTCTCATCTTTGAATCATTTTCTCACTCCTGTAACTCCATTGCGCCCCTATGGTTCCAAGTAAAAAAAAAGCAGTTGGAATTCTTTTGTAATATTACACGTCATCTTTAAGAAAGAGTAGATTTTTTTGACGAATTCTCGGGCGAGTTACAAAATGCATGTCTCCTTTTCTCCTCTTTATTCTCCCTTTTTATTTTTCTTAATCACTTTTGCTTTCTCTCTCTCTCTCTCTCTCTCTCTCTCTCTCTCTCTCTCTCTCTCTCTCTCTCTCTCTCTCTCTCTCTCTCTCTGTCTCTCTCTCATCCTCATTCTGTCACTCTCCTTCCAGTTCACCTTCTTTCTTATCACTGGAATTCTTTTCTTTTCCCTTCATCTGCGTCATCCCCACCTCCACCCCCTACCATCTCATTAACTTGTGCTCCCAGCCCTCCTTTATTACCATGGAATGCAGAATGCACATTTAAAGAAAAAAATTTTAACTATTCATTTTTTATTGTAAATTCTGTTGAAGATATACAAGTAGAAACATGCTACATCGTTAAGGTTCATTGTTTTACGATTACTTTTTTTTAGATTTAATTGGTTTCATCATTTGGTAAAAGCGTTGTGTCATATTGTAAAGTAAATTTTGTTGTAAAAATAAATCAATTGTTATGTAATTGTCATATTTTTTCCGCGTTTGAGGTAGAATTGGTAGCATCAGTTATTGAAATATCTGAGAATATTTTTTCATCCAAAAAATATGGACTTCCGCGTAAAGAAACGAAAAAAAAAAACAGAAAAAAGGAAAATAAGGGAAAGAAGAACCCGTTTAGAACAGTAGAATATATATAGGCTCAGAAAAATTGAGAGGCAACAGCGACAAAGAGAGCGACAGCGAGAGAGAGAGAGAGAGAGAGAGAGAGAGAGAGAGAGAGAGAGAGAGAGAGAGAGAGAGAGAGAGAGAGAGAGAGAGAGGAAAAGTACTGTTGAAAGACAAAAAAAATTAAAAAAGAATGCAATCTTCCTCACTAACATAAAAACAGTACACTACCCCGTTACGGAGATGAGAGTACAAAATAGATAACTTTAGGCTATTCCCACCTTCTATCCACCAAAAATATAATTAAATATATAAATAGATAAAACAACTAAACAAAAAGAACATTAATTGCTATAACAAATATATCTGCATGTATAAGGGAATTAGGAAGACTAAAGCTAAAAAAACGTTAATGGCTATAAACACATATTTACATGTTTGTGGGGATTAGGGACACTCAAGCTAAAGCAACGTTAACGACTATCACCAAATATTTACATACATGTAGGAATTGGGGAGACTCAAGCTAAATCAAAGTTATTGACTATAAACGAATATTTACATGTATGTGGACAATTGGGAGACTCAAGCTAAAACAACGGTAATGGCTATCAACAAATATTTACATACATGTAGGAATTGGGCAGACTCAAGCTAAATCAACGTTGTTGGCTATAAACGAATATTTACATGTATGTGGACAATCGGGAGACTCAAGCTAAAACAACGTTAATGTCTCTCAACAAATATTTACATGTACCTGGGGATTGGGGGGACTCAAGCTAAAACAACGTTAATGCCTATCAACAAATATTTACATGTATGTGGACAATTGGGAGACTCATACCAAATCAACGTTAATGGCTGTCAACAAATATTTAAATGTACATGGGGATTGGGGGAGGGGGGGAGGGTCAAGCTAAAACAATGTTAATGTGTCTTTACAAATATTTACATGTTTATTGGGGAGAGATTTGAGCTCTGTAGACACCTAGTGGGAATTGGGGAAAGACAAGCTAGCGGACGGAAAGAGACGCCTTATATTCTCTTTTAACAGGCTAGTCCTGCCCCGCTACCGAAAATCCCTACTGTTGGAATTGGGGAGATTCAAGCTAAAACAACGTTTATGGCTTTAAACAAGTATTTACATGCATGTGCGAATTGGGAGGATTCAAGCTAAAACAACGTTATTGGCTATAAACAATTATTTACATGTATGTGGAAAATTGGGAGACCCGAGCTTAAACAACGTTAATGGCTTTAAACAAGTATTTACATGCATGCAGGAATCAGGGAGACTCAAGCTAAAACAATGTTATTGGCTATAAACAATTATTTACATGTATGTGGAAAATTGGGAGACCCGAGCTTAAACAACGTTAATGGCTTTAAACAAGTATTTACATGTACATGGGAATTGGGAGACTCAAGCTAAAACAACGTTAATGGTTTCAAACAAGCATTTGCATGCATCTGCGAATTGGGAGGGTCTCAAGCTGAAACAACGTTAATGGCTATCAACAAATAATTACATGCATGTAGGAATTGGGAAGACTCAAGCTAAAACAACGGTATTGGCTATAAACAAACCATGTTTGAGTTATAGTGATCTAGTTCTTTAAACTTCTGTGCATACTTAAGTTAGAACAGAACATTTTGCTTTCAAAACGCACATACTATTCAGCCTACAGGCCCAAACAACAAAAATATCTAAAACAACGGTATTGGCTATAAACAAACCATGTTTGAGTTATAGTGATCTAGTTCTTTAAACTTCTGTGCATACTTAAGTTAGAACAGAACATTTTGCTTTCAAAACGCACATACTATTCAGCCTACAGGCCCAAACAACAAAAATATCTACCTGCCCTAACTACCAAATGGTTAAATGAAATATCACTCTTACTTACACCGCAAAAGTTTGTCCAAGTCTTAAAAGACTCCGGAGGCTGTGATTATTCCTAGTCTTAGTTAGGTCTCTATATTGAGGGTGGAGTGTAGGGTGGAATACGAGGGAAGAGATTGGCCATGTGGTAGAAAACACATGAATAGCCACCGATCGCAGCCTTTCCTCCCTAAGTAGCTACAGACGATTCTGGCCGCAGCAGAGAGGTCTAGCCTCTCTGGTCATGGAACAATCACATCCACTGTCCCCACGTTTCATTGACTTCAGCACAAATTTGGTAATATTAAACCGACAGACTTCCCTAAATTGAAATTATTTTTTTCTTCACACCTCATGGGCTCTGGATCTCTTCATTTTAGTTCGAAGACGGAAAACTGCTACCTTTTCAATGTATTACTATCATTGATCACGGTCGGTGGGTCTTCGTCCCTCTCTGTCTCTCTGTATCTCCCTGTATCTCCCTCTCTCTCATTCTCTCTCTCTCTCTCTCTCTCTCTCTCTCTCTCTCTCTCTCTTTCTCTGGCTGATGATTGGGGTAACATTTTTAAATACGTACCTATCTATCTATCCATCTCCTCGCATGCCAAGACATTTAACCTAAGATCTTTTAAAACGCGACTATCTATCTATCTTGATCCTGTAACAACTTGTCTGTGTACCTGGTTGGCTTCTTGACACTTTCTCTCATTATTTCCTCATGTCTTTTTCTTCTGTACATTTGTCTGCTTCTGTCAATTTCTTGTTTCATTGTCTGTGTGCCTCTGCTTCTCTTATTTTGTCTATGTCTATAACTTGTTTCAGCTGCTTGACAATGGCAGTCTATCACTTTCCCTCTCTCTATCCGTTTCTCTCTCTTTCTTGAATCTTTGTCTGACACTGTCTTGTGTTCCGTTTCCTGTTAAATCAGTTGTCCATCTGTTTATCTCTTCCCTTCATCCCTGACTTACTACCTGTCTGTATCTCTTTTTCTTTCTCCTCTTCCGTCCCATCTCCGGCCTTTGTCTTCCCTCTGGTTCCTTGTCTCTGTCTGTCCTGATCTCCTCTTTTCTCTGCTTCTCTTCCTGTCTGCCAGTTTGTACACCTGCCTCTCACTCCATTTCTCCTACTCATTTCTGTATATGTTTCCAATCATCCAATCATCTCCCTCTCTCTCTCTCTCTCTCTCTCTCTCTCTCTCTCTCTCTCTCTCTCTCTCTCTCTCTCTCTCTCTCTCTCTCTCTCCCTCCCTCCCTCTCTCTCCCTCTCTGTCTGTCTGTCTCTTTTTCCTCCTTTCTTCCACTTTCCAGTCTCTTTTCTTGTTCTGTCAGTCTATTCTTATCCCTTTAATGTACTTCATTTGTTTCTGTCTCTGTGTCTATTCGTCGGCTGTCTCAGTTCTTGTATCTTGTATATCATGGACTAGAACTTTGGAGGTTTGTTATGACTGTGGAACCAAAGCATAATATAAAATGACTTAACTCAAGCTATTCTTGTTGTATAATCATATATCTGAATTAGTATCTCTTAGTGCCTAATCTAGTCTCATACCTTGATACGCAGACTTTTTCTGCCTTTAAATATTACAGATTGTCTTCCAACAAAAAAGTAATGCTCTCACACTTTCTCCATTGTTTTTTTCTGCCTTTAAATTATGCAGCTTAAAAAAAAAAAAAAAAAAAAAATATATATATATATATATATATATATGTGTGTGTGTGTGTAATTTTTTTAATATGCATGTATTCTAAAACTATATTCGTACATTCCTCTGAACTTTATATGCTTACACTAAATTGAATAACCTACTTCTATTTTCATTTTCTGTTTCCTTCACAATAATGTTCTCCACTTAAAAAAAAAAAATTATGATTCGGTTACACATCACAAAAATATTGAGTTGGAGATGGAAAGACTAGAAGTTAAGGACTAAGAAGGGGAGTTTGAAGAGTTACCTGGGACCCTTACGCTTGATATCATCATGCCAGAAGAAAAGACGATAATAAAAGAAAAGATAAGAGGACAGCATTCTTCAGGCATTCTATGGGGATCAAGATCTACAGGAAAGCAGACTATAATGCTATGAAAACACAAATAAAAAAGAGCAGGTCAGCTGCAATGGTGAAAATAGATATATACACACCTGAGAAAAAAAATTGCCTATAGATTTAAGTCAGTCTATTGCTAAAACCTTTCAGAAAGAAAGGTGTTTTTTTGTTTTTTTTTGCTTTACTTATTTTTATTTTTTTCCTTTTCATTTCTACTTTTGTTAGCCTTGGTAAATACCTGCTCAATCTGTCCTTTTCAGTCCAGACTTTCTTTTCAACTGATTAATTTAGATTCTGCTCTTTGCCTTTTAGATTTGGAAGCTTGTTGTGCAACACAAAAGAAAAATCTTCTGACAATTTCTCTCAAAATTGCTATTTAATGTTTCATTTATATTTGTATATTATATATGTATGTATATACAGGCACTTAAAATTGAATGGATTTGCTTTCTCCTATTTTTTTTTTTCAGTTTGTTTTGCCTGGTAAAATTGTTCTCCATAATTGAAATTAGTTATATTTTGATATGATGTTTCCAGAATACAGAAGGCAAAGACGCAAAAGACCTGAAGTTAAAGAGCATGAAGAGAAGCTGGAAGAGAGTTGTGTGACTTGTTAGCTAAGATTTTCCATGGGAAGAAGACAAGATGTCAGTAAGGAAAAGACCTGGATGACTGAACATTGAGATCTACAAGAACTATATGGACCAGGAACTATCAACAACATGAATCAAAAAGGCCAGGTCAGCTAATATCCACAATTTTTACATACTGGTTAGCTACTCCTCTGGAAATACTCTGGATCTGTAAACTCCTTCCTTTCCTTCAAAATGAAGACGAAAGAAAATATTTTACTAGTTTTATCTGTAGTTTTTTTCCTATGAACGTTTGGGATCACAGAGGGTGAAGGCACAAAGACCAGTCCAGAAGTTTAGGACCAGGAAGAATAGCTGGAAGAGAGCCTAGGAGTGTAAAGCTAACGATCTCCATGTTCAAGAGACAAGTTGAGAGAAAAGAAAGACCTGGAGGACTGAAACATTGAGTCATTCAAGAACTACAACGACCATGAACTAAAAAAACAAAAAATTACACAAGTGTAAGCAACATGTACCAACAAGACATTGTCATGGTAAAGAACAATGGTCACAGGTAATGCAGCTACTCTTCTTGTCAGAATCATAAGGTCTTCAACTCCTTCGCACCAACCATGAAAGGGATATTACAGCCTTTTTTAGCAGTACATGAACCAGGAACAAAAGAGACAAAAAAATTACACGAGTATAAACGACATGTACCAAGAAGTCATGGTCAAGGCAAAGAGTAATGGTCACAGGTAAGGCAGCTATTCTTCTTGTCAGAATCATGCAGCCTTCATATCCTTTGCTTGCATCAACCATGAAAGGGACTGTAATATTATTTTTATATTTTTGTCGTTTAGATTCTCAGTTTTTTTAGGGTATAGATAAAAACCAGCTTATCCTCCTTTTTGACACGTTTTTTTTTATCAGATTTGATTTACATTCTGCTTTTATATCTTTGGATATTACAGCCTTTTTTCGAACAGTAAAATTATAGATATATTTTTTAATGTACTTTTTATTGTTCTATGCAAAGAAAATTGAATGAAAAATCTTTTTCCTTTTTCCTTTTTTTTTCATCTTTTTTGTGTGGCAAAAGTTTTCTCCAAGTTTGAAATAAGTTGCATAATGATATTAGGTTTTAAGACCACAGAAAGCAACGATGGACAGATTAGAATGTAAATTACGAAACAGGAGTTTGAAGAGGTACCTGTGACACTTATGCTAGATAACACGACAAAATAAAATAAGATAAGAGGACAGCATTCTTCAGGCGAACTGGACGATAAGAATCAAGAAAGCAGGCTATAAATATTCAAAACACAAATAAAAAAGACCAGGTCAGCTACAATAGTTAAGAGACATATATACAGACCTCGGGAAAAAATAGCCCATCTAAGTCTGTCTATTGCTACAACCTTTCAAAAGAAAGTTTTTTTTTGTTTTTTTTTGCATCATTTAACTTTATTTTTTTCCTTTTTATTTATACTTTGGTTTAGCCCTGGTAAATACCAGCTCAATCTCTCTTTTTCAGCCCAGACTTAATTTTTAACTGATTAGTTTAGATTCTGTTCTTTGGCTCTTAGATTTCGAACCTTGTTTTGCAACTCAAAATAAAAGTATTCCTATACTTTCTTTCAAAATTCCTTTTTAATTTTTTATATATATGGTCATAACATTGAAAGAAATTGCTTTGTCCTATTTTATTTTTCATTTTGTTTTGCCTCATAAAATTGTCCTCTATAATTGAAATAAGTCATATTGTGATGTTACCTTTCAGGATCACAGAAGAGAAAGACACAAAAGACTTCAAGTTAAGGAGCATGATAGAAAGCTGGAAGAGAGTTCAGTGTCTGTTTGCTAAGATTCTCCATGGGCAGAAGACAAGATGACAGTAAGGAAGAGACCTGGAGGACTGAACATTGAGATCTACAAGAATTACATGGACCAGGAACTAAGGATACAAAATGTTACACAAGTGTAAACAACATGTACAAAAAAAGACATGGTCAAGGCAAAGAACAATGGTCACAATCAAGGTAGCTACTCTTCTTGTCAGAATCATGTAGCCTTCAACTCCTTGGCTAGCACCAACCATTAAACGGCATGAATCTCTTTTTTTTAATAATTGATATTTTGTATTTTTGTCCTTCAAATTCTTCGTATTATTTGGTATAGATAAAAACATGCTGAATTCCTCCTTTCAAATCTGTGCTTTTTTTTAAAGGATTTGATTTACGTTCTGCTTTTATGTCTTTGGATATTACAGCGTTTTTCGCAACAAAAAAATATGTAAATGTTCTGAAACTTTCTCCCAATATTCCTTTTTAACGTTTCATGCACGCCAAAATTAAATGTAAATTCTTTCTTTTATTTTCATACCTCATTTGATTTTATACGGTGAAATTGTTCCTCATATTTGAAATAAGTCATATCATATTATTGTGTTTTGAGATCACAGAAGATGAACATGTAAAGACCTGAAGTTGAGGACCAAGAAGAGAAGTTTCCAGAGGTACTTGGGACCCTTACACTAGGGATCACCATGGCTAAATGAGAATATGACAATAAGAAAGAAATTATAAATATATATATATATATATATGTGTGTGTGTGTGTGTGTGTGTGTGTGTGCGCGTGCGTGCGTGCGTGCGTGTGTGTGTGTGTGTGTGTTCTAACACTCTCTTCCAATATTCCTTTTTAACTTTTCATACAAGCTAAAACTGAATGTAAATTATGTCTTCTATTTCTACATTTCAATTTTTTTGCATGGGAAAAGTTTTCCTCATATTTAAAATAATTCATATCATATTATTGTGTTTTGAGTTCACAGAAGATGAACATGTAAAGACCTGAAGTTGAGGACAATGAAGAGAAGTTTCCAGAGGTACTTGGGACCCTTACACTAAGGATCACCATGCCTAAATGAGAATATGAACAATAAGAAAGAAATTGGAGGACAACACCTTTAGCCTTTCTGAACTGCAGGGGTCATGATCTACAGGAAAGAAGACTACAATGCAATCAACATTACGAGTCAAAACGGCCAGGTCAGCTACTATCCACAATATTTACATATTGGTTAGCTACACCACTGAAAAGAATCTGGATCTGGAAACTCCTTCTTTTCTTACAAACTGTAGATCAACGGAAATGGGTTTTTTTGCTTGTTTTATCTGCATTTTTTTTAAATTTTGGTTTCCTCTATATTACAATCTGCTGAATTTTTTTCTTTCTAGTCAGGATTTTTTTAAAACTCATTTAATTTAGATTTTTCTTTTCGTCTTTTATATTACACAGTTTGTTTTGCCACACAAAAGAAAAATATTCCAACAATTTCTTTCAACTTCCTTTCAATGATTCACATGCAAAAAATATTGATTATAAAATGCTTTCTCCTATCAATAATTTAATTTTGTATTGAGTGGCAATATTAGTCTCCATATTTGAAAAAATCATGATATTACATTTTGAAATCACAGAGGGTGAAGCCGCAAAGATCAGTCCATAAGTTTTTGAGCAGGAAGAGTAGCTGGAACAGAACCTAAGACTGTAAAGCTAATGATCCATGTGTTCAAGAGACAAGTTGAGAAAAAGGAAAGATCTGGAGGACTAAAACATTGAGTCATTCAAGAACAATTAGGACCAGGAACTAGAGAAACAAAAAATTACCCAAGTGTAAACAACATGTACTAAGAAGTCATCGTCATGGTAAAGAACAATGGTCACAGGTAAGGCAGCTACTCTTCTTGTTAGAGTCATGTAGCCTTCAACTTCTCAGCTTGCAAAAACCTTTAAACGGCATCGATTTTTTTTTTTGCTATTGATATTTTGTATATTTGTTCTTTGAATTCTTCTTATTATTTGTTATATAGAAAACATGCTGAATTCCTCTTTTTCAGTCAATGTTTTTTTTAAAGGACTTGATTTACATTCTGCTTTTATGTCTTTGGTTATTACGACCTTTTTTGCAACAACAAAAAAAAAAAGATGTATATGTGTTCTAAAACTTTCTCCCAATATTCCTTTTTAACTTTTCATACAAGCCAAAACTGAATGAAAATTGTTTCTTCTATTTCTATATTTCAATTTTTTTTGCGTGGAAAAAGTGTTCCTTATATTTAAAATAAGTCATATCATATTATTGTGTTTTGAGATCACAGACGGTGTACATGTAAAGACCTGAAGTTGAGGACCATGAGGAGAAGTTTCCAGAGATACTTGAGACCCTTACGCCAGGGATCACCATGGCCAAATGACAGTTTGACAATAAGAAAAAAATTGGAGGACAACACCGTTAGCCTTTCTGAACTGCAGGGGTCATGGTCTGCAGGAAAAAAAACTGCAATGCTGTCAACAACATGACTCAAAAAGACCAGGTAAGCTACTATCCACAATATTTACATATTGGATAGCTACACCGCTGAAAAGAATCTGAATCTGTAAACTCATTCTTTTCCTACAAACTGTAGATAAACAAAAATGTTTTTTTTTTGCTTTTTATTTATCAGTATTGTCTTTCTTTGAACTTTTTTTCCCAATATGTTAAAACCTCCTCAATTTTTCCTTTCCTAGTGAGGACTTTTTTTAAAAGCATGTTATTCATATTTTTCTCTTCAGCTTGTAGATTACACAGCTTGTTTTGCAACCCAAAGAAAAATATTCCAACACTTTCTCCCAGACTTTCTTTTGAATGATTTGTATGCAAGACAAATTGAATATAAAGGCTTTCTTCTATTTATTTGAGAATTTTCTCCTTTCGATTCTTAGTTGTATTTAATATAGGTGAAAACCTTCTGAATTCCTCTTTTCCATTAATTTTTTGTTTTTAACAGATTTTATTCATATTCATTTTATATATTTGGATATTACAGCTTTTTTTCAAACTACATGGACCAGGAATGAAAAATACAAAAAGTTACTTGATGAAACATTATGTACTAAGAAAACATGGTCTATGCAAAAAACAAAGGTCACAGGAAAGGCAGCTACTCTTCTTGTCAGAAGCATAAAGCCTTCAAGTTCTTCACTTAGTCCAACCATAAAGCAGCTTGTAATTTTTTTTTGCTATTGATAATTGTAATTTTGTCCTCAGGATTCTTCAAATTATTTGGTATAGATGAAAATCATGCTGAAATGCTCTTTTCCAGTCAGGATTTTTTTTTAAAGGAATTGATTTACGTTCTGCTTTTATGTCTTTGGATATTACAGCCTTTTTTGCAAATTACAAAAATATATACATGTTCTAACACTTTCTCCCAATATTACTTTTTAACCTTTCATCGCACAAAAAATTGAATGTAAATTCTTTCTTCTATTTCTATATTTCATTTTTTTTTGCATGACAAAATTGTTCCTCCTATTTGAATTAAGTCATATCATATTACTGTGTTTTGAGAACACAGAAGGTGAACATGCAACGATCTGAAGTTGAGGACAATGAAGAGAAGTTTCCAGAGATACTTGGGACCCTTACGCTAGGGATCGCCTTGGTCAAATGACAATATGACAGACAGAAATAAACTGGAGGACAACACCTTTTGCCTTCTTGAACTTCAGGGGTCATGATCTTCAGGAAAGAAGACTATAATGCTGTCAACAACATGGATCAAAAAGGCCAAGTAAACTACTATCCACAATATTTACAAATTGGTTAGCTACACCTCTGAAAAGAAACTCCTTTTTTTCCTACAAACTGTAGAAAACAGAATTTTTTTTTTGCTTGTTTCATGTGGATTTTTTATCACTTGAAATTTTGGTTTCCTATATGTTAAAATATGCTGAATTTTTCCTTTTCCTTTTTTAAAAGTCATTTAATTTAGATTTTTCTCTTCCACTTTTAGATTTCACAGTTTGTTTTGCAGCACAAAAGAAAAAAATTTTCCAACACTTTATCCCCTACTTCCTTTTCGATGATTCATATGCAAAAAAAAATTGAATATAAATGTTTCTTTTATTCTTTTTTTTTTTTTTTAGCATTTTTTTACATTGGATTCTTCGTATTATTGGGTATAGATAAAAACATGCTGAATTCCTACTTTTCAGTCAGGGTTGTTTTTTAAAGGATTTGACTCCATTGATACTGTCTTTGGAAAGAAAGTTTCTTTTTCTTTTTGGTTCATTTATCTTTACTTTTTTTCTTTCAATTTGTACTTTGGTTTAGCATTGGTGAGACTTTTTTTCAACTGATTAATTAAGATTCATCTCTTTGGCTTTTAGATTTCAAAGCTTGTTATGGACCCAAAAGAAAAAGTATTCCTACTCTTTCTCTCAAAATTCCTAAGTGCATGTATATATATATATATGTATACACTTAAAATTAAATGGAATTGCTTTCTCCTATTTTTTTTTATTTGCCTGGTAAAATTGATCTCCGTAATTGAAATTAGTCATATTGTGATATTATCTTTCAAGATCACAGAAGAGAATGATGCAAAAGACCTGAAGTTCAGGAGCATGAAGAGAAGCTGGAAGAGAGTTCTGTGAGTGGTTACCTAAGATTCTCCATGGGCAGACGACAAGATGACAGTAAGGAAGAAACCTGGAAGACAAAACATTGATATATACCAGAACTATATGGACATAAACTAAAGATACAAAAAATTACACCGGTACTAAGAAGACATGGTCAAGGCAAAGAACAATGGTAACAGAGTAATGGTCACAGGTAAGGCAACTATTCTTCTTGTCAGAATCATGTAGCCTTCACATCCTTTGATTGCACCAATTATGAAAGGGACTGTAATATTATTTTTTTGTATTTTTGTGTTTCAGATTCTTATTTTTTTTTAGTATAGATAAAAACCTGCTGATATCCTCCTGTCAATCACATTTTCTTTTTTTTAACAAATTTGATTTACATTATGCTTTGATTGATTTACATTATGCTTTTATATCTTTGGATATTACAGCCTTTTTTAACACTTTTGCTATTTTAAGCCGCGTTTTGCGGCTAAAAAAACTGATCATTTTGTCCCATAAGCCGCATTTCGCGGCTCGCAACTTTGATGCGAAAAATGCGAATGAACATAAGGATGATTAAATTATTTTAGTGCGCATGGCTTAGCTTATCTATTCATACTTGCGTAGTCGGCATCAAAACAATGACAGAAATTGGCCGTGTTTGTGATATAAATATCACTATAAAATTATGTCCTGATCTTGAAATGGCCCAGGCCAACCGCGACAAATGGCCCAATAGCGAAAGTGTTAAACATTTAAAATATACATATGTTTTCTAATACTTCTCCCTAAATTCCTTTTTAATATTATATGCAAAGAAAATTCAATGAAAGTTCTTTTTCCTATTTCCTTTTTTCCATATTTTTTGTGTGGCAAAAGTTTTCTCCAATTTTGAAATAAGTTACAACAGAGATATTAGGTTTTAAGATCACAGAAGACAATGATGGAAAGACTAGAAGTGAAGGACCAACAAAGAGTGTTTGAAGAGCTACCTGGCACCCTTACGCTAGATATCATCATGGCCAGAAGACAAGACGACAAAAAAAAAAAAAAAGAGAGATAAGAGGACAGCATTCTTCAAAAAACTGGACTATGGGGATCAGGATCTACAGGAAAGCAGGCTATAAAGCCATAAAAAACACAACTAAAAAAGATCAGGTCAGCTGCTATGGTGAAAATAGATATATACACACTTGAGAAAAAGAAAAATTGCCTATTAAGTCAGTCTATTGCCACAACCTTTAAAAAAGAAAGTTGTTTTTTTTTGGTTTTATTTATCTTTATATTTTTCCTTTTTATGTCTGCTTTGGTTAGCATTGGTAAATACCTGCTCCATCTCTCCTTTTCAGTTCAGCCTTTTTTTTTTCAACTGATTAATTTAGATTCTGCTCTTTGGCTTTTTGATTTCAAAGCTTGTTTTGCAACACAAAAGAATAATCTTCTTACACTTTCTCTCAAAATTTCTTTTTAATTTTTCATATATATTTACATATGCTATAAAAATTGAATGCATTTGCTTTCTCTTATTTCTTTTTTCATTTTGTTTTGCCTGGTAAAATTGTTCTCCGTAATTGAAATTAGTCATATTTTGATATTATGTTTCCAGAATACAGAAGGCAAAGACGCAAAAGACCTGAAGTTCAGGAGCATGAAGAGAAGCTGGAAGAGAGTTCTGTGAGTGGTTAGCTAAGATTCTCCATGGGCAGAATTTAAGATGACAGTGAGGAAGAGACCTGGAGGACTGAACATTGAGATCTACAAGAACTATATGGACCAGGAACTGTCAACAATAGGAATCGAAAAGGCCAGGTCAGCTACTATGTACAATTATTACATATTGGTTAGCTACTCCTCTGGAAAGACTCAGGATCTTTAAACTCCTTCTTTTCCTACAAAATGAAGAGGAAAGAAATTTCTTTTACTTGTTTTATCTGTATTTTCTTTCCTTTGAACTTGGATTTCATATATGTTAAAACCTCCTGAATCTTTCCTTTTCACTCACAACTATTTTTTAAACTCATTTAATTTAGATTTTCCTCTTCCGCTTTTAGATTACACAGCTTGTTAAGCAACACAAAAGAAAAATATTCCAACATTTTCTCCCAAACTCCCTTTTCAGTAGTTCATATGCAAAAAAAATTTGGATACTAATGCTTACTTCTATTTATTTTTTATTTTGTATCAGTGGCAACACTTTTCTCCATATTTGTAATAAGTCATGCCATGATATTACATTTTGGGATCACAGAGAGCCAAGCCACAAAGACCAGTCCAGAAGTTTAGGATCAGGGACAATAGCTGGAAGAGAGCCTAGGATTGTGAAGCTAAGGATCTTCATGTTCAAGAGACAAGTTGAGAGAAAGGAAAGACCTGGAGGACTGAAGCATTCAGTCATTTAAGAACTGCATGGACCACGAACTAAAGAAACAAAAAATTACACAATAAACAAAATGTACTAATAAGACATCATTATGGTAAAAAAACAATGGTCAAAGGTAAGGCAGCCACTCTTTTTGTCAGAATCAAAAGGCCTTCAACCCCTTCGCCTGCACCAATCATGAAAGGGACTGTAATGTTGTTTTTATATTTTTGTCCTTTATATTCTTAGTTTTTTTTAGTATAGTTAAAAATCTACTGATATCCTCCTTTCCAGTCACGTTTTTTTTTTTTTGAAACACTGAGTCATTCCAGAGCTGCATGGACCACGAAGTAAAGAAACAAAAAATTACACAAGTGCAACTATCATGTACTAAGAAGACATTGCCATGGTAAAGAACAATGGTCACAGGTCAGGCAGCTACTCTTCTTGTCAGAAACACAAGGCCTTCAACTCCTTGGCTTGAACCAAATATTAAACGGCATGTAATTTTTTTTCCTATTGATATTTGTGTTTTGACCTTTGGATTCTTTGCAGTATTTGGTATAGATAAAGATACTCTGAATTCCTCTTTTCCAGTTTTTTTTTTTCAAAGGATTTGATTTATATTCTGCTTTTATGTCTTTGAATTTTTCAGACTTTTTTGCATTAAAAAAAATATTTATATATATATATATATATATATATATATATATATATATGTATACATATATATATATATGTATATATATATATATAGATATAGAAGATCTTACCTTAAATTACCTGCATACTACACTTGTGTTTCAAGCGGAGGACAAAGCTTCGGGAAGAGCGGAGGACAGGCGACAGCTTTGTCCTCCGCTTGAAACACAAGTGTAGTATGCAGGTAATTTAAGGTAAGATCTTCTATATCTATGAATTGCTCCCACAGTTGAGCACTCTCATCAATTATTCCACCTTATCTTCAAACTATATATATATATATATATATGTTCTAACACTCTTTCCCAATATTCCTTTTTAACTTTTCATACAAGCTAAAACTGAATGTAAATTATGTCTTCTATTTCTACATTTCAATTTTTTTGCATGGGAAAAGTTTTCCTCAAATTTAAAATAAGTCATATCGTATTATTGTGTTTTCAGATCACAGAAGGTGAACATGTAAAGACCTGAAGCTGAGGACAATAAAGAGAAGTTTTCAGAGATAATTGGGACCATTACACTAGGGATCACCATGGCTAAATGAGGATATGACAATAAGAAAGACATTGGAGGACAACACCTTTAGCCTTCCTGAACAGCAGGAGTTATGATCTATAGGAAAGAAGACTACAATGCAACCAACATTACAAGTCAAAACGGCCAGGTCAGCTACTATCCACAATATTTACATATTGGTTAGCTACACCTCTGAAAAGAAACTGTATCTTTAAACTCCCTCTTTTCCTAGAAACTGTAGATAAACAGAATCTTTTTTCCTTGCTTTATTAGTATTTTTTTTTTCCTTTTAACTTTGGTTTCTTATAATTATTTTAAAACCTGTTGAATTTTTCTTTTTCGAGTCAGGACTTTTTTAACTCATTAATTAAGATTTTTCTCTTCTGCTTCTAGATTACACAGCTTTGTTTGCAACGCAAAAGAAAAATATTCCAACACTTTCTCCCAAACTTCCTTTTCAATGATTCATATGCAAAACATATTGTATATAAATGCATCTTCTATTTTTTTTTTCTTTCAGATTTTTAGCTTTATTTAGTAGAGATGAAAACCTGCTGAGTTCCGTTTTTCCAGTAATTGGTTTTGTTTTTAACTGATTATATTTATATTGTGCTTTTATACCTTTGGATATTACAGCCCTTTTTAGCAGTACATAGACCAGGAACAAAAGAGACAAAAAAATTACATGAGTATAAACGACATGTACCAAGAAGTCATGGTCAAGGCAAAGAGTAATGGTCACAGGTAAGGCAACTATTCTTCTTGTCAGAATCATGTAGGCTTCACATCCTTTGCTTGCACCAATTATGAAAGGGACTGTAATATTTTTTTTTTGTATTTTTGTGCTTCAGATTCTTATTTTTCTTTAGTATAATTAAAAACCTGCTGATATCCTCCTGTCAGTTACATTTTCTTTTTTTTTTAAACAGATTTGATTTACATTATGCTTTTATATCTTTGGATATTACAGCCTTTTTTAAACATTTAAAATATACATATGTTTTTTAATACTTCTTCCAAAATTTCTTTTTTAACGTTATATGCAAGTAAAATTTAGTGAAAATTATTTTTCCTATTTCCTTTTTTCCCATATTTTTTGTGTGGCAAAAGTTTTCTCCAATTTCGAAATAAGTTACAACATGATATTAGGTTTTAAGATCACAGAAGACAATGATGGAAAGACTAGAAGTGAAGGACCAACATAGAGTGTTTGAAGAGCTACCTGGCACCCTTACGCTAGATATCATCATGGCCAGAAGACAAGACGACAAAAAAAAAAAAGAGATGAGAGGACAGCATTCTTCAAAAAACTGGACTATGGGGATCAGGATCTACAGGAAAGCAGGCTATAAAGCCATGAAAAACACAACTAAAAAAGACCAGGTCAGCTGCTATGGTGAAAATAGATATATACACACTTGAGAAAAAGAAAAATTGCCTATTTAAGTCAGTCAATTGCCACAACCTTTAAAAAAGAAAGTTGTTTTTTTTTTTTTGTTTTATTTATCTTTATATTTTTCCTTTTTATGTCTGCTTTGGTTGGCATTGGTAAATACCTGCTCCATCTCTCCTTTTCAGTTCAGCCTTTTTTTTTTTTTTCAACTGATTAATTTAGATTCTGCTCTTTGGCTTTTTGATTTCAAAGCTTGTTTTGCAACTCAAAAGAATAATCTTGTTACACTTTCTCTCAAAATTTCTATTTAATTTTTCATATATATTTACATATGCTTTAGAAATTGAATGCATTTGCTTTCTCTTATTTCTTTTTTCATTTTGTTTTGCCTGGTAAAATTGTTCTCTGTAATTGAAATTAGTCATATTTTGATATTATATTTCCAGAATACAGAAGGCAAAGACGCAAAAGACCTGAAGTTCAGGAGCATGAAGAGAAGCTAGAAGAGAGTTCTGTGAGTGGTTAGCTAAGATTCTCCATGGGCAGATTTTAAGATAACAGTGAGGAAGAGACCTGGAGGACTGAACATTGAGATCTACAAGAACTATATGGACTAGGAACTGTCAACAATAGGAATCGAAAAGGCCAGGTCAGCTACTATCTACAATTATTACAAATTGGTTAGCTACTCCTCTGGAAAGACTCAGGATCTTTAAATTCCTTCTTTTCCTACAAAATGAAGAGGAAAGAATTGTTTTTTTACTTGTTTTATCAGTATTTTTTCCTTTGAACATTGGTTTCTTATATGTTAAAACCTGCTGAACCTTTCTTTCCAGTGATCACTATTTTTTTAACTCATTTAATTAAAATTTTTTTTTCGGCTTTTAGATTATACAGCTTGTTAAGCAACACAAAAGAAACATATTCCAATACTTTCTCTCAAACTTCCTTTTTAATGATTCACATGCAAAAAAAATTGAATATCAATCAATGCTTTCATTTTCAATATTTCTGTATGTTTGTCATATAGATTTTTTTTTGTTTTATTTAGTGTAGATAAAAACATGCTAACCTTGAGGATAAGAGCTTGCGTCTTCCAAAGAGCCTCATATTCTACGGTGAAAGGGCAAGGGTAAACTTGGAATCAAGGAACGCCAAGGATACACTAAGAGTTGCCTTTGAGAACAAGGCACTCCAGGCATTCATTCAAGCCGACAAGAATGATCTCTTGTGTGCAATTGCAGTTACAAATTTAATCATCAACGTTAACTACCCTAAATATTTGAGGGAATGATATTACATTTCACAGCTACTATATCAAGAACAGACTACTTCTTAAACTAATTGCACAATTTCTGAAACTATTTACATAGGTTAAAAAAAAAATGTAAATGTAAAATTCTATTGAGATATATTTTATTGTTCATTCTTTTTTCTCAAAAGAGGACTGTACTATGAAATCAATGAAAAAAATGACCAGTACATGCTTGAAAAATACCAATAGTAAGTGAATTATAGAATATCATGAAAAGCTCATCAATCAAGTAGTTAGGTGCCTTGCCCTTTAGCATATGCAATCATGACCTCGCAAGCATCTCTATCCTTTTTGGCTTGACCTACTTTCAGCCATTTTGCTCGTTCGTCCAACATCTTTTCAAATCGTTTTCTCCTGCTGTTTTTCCTTCGATCATTCAAGTTGTCTCAAATGTTCTATTTTCTCTCCGTTTCATCATATGATAATGTAAGGTTGTCTAGCGTTTGTTTATTGCCATTTATTACTGATCTTATTGTGCCAACCTCTTGTATCCCTGTTTCGTTTGATTTCTTTGCAATCCATGAAATCTGTAGCACTCTATGTAAAAACCGCATTTCTGTTGCCTTCAGCTTCTATTGTAACTGTTTTGAAATTGTCCAAGCCTTGCATCCATACATCAGAATGGGTTTAATATAGCACTCCAGGGCTCCTACTGTGTGATTATAGGTATGTTTGTTTGTTAGTAATGTTTTCACTCTCTTGAAACTCTTTTTTTTTTTTGCTTGCACTATTCTTGATGCAATTTCAGTGTTGTTGCATCCATTGCTTAATATTAAAGTATCCAAGTATTTGAATTGATTCCTTAAAAATGTTCATAGAACCTTTCAAAGAGTCATTATTATGCAGGATAAAACAAAATAAAAAAAAATCAAAAACAAAGTGATGGGCAACTGTGAAATTTATTTGTTGCTTTGTTGTTCTGACGTTTGTTGCTTTTAACTAAGTATTTAAGAGGCTGATTTTCCATTTGAAAAAGCCTTCTCTTTCCACAATCAAGCAAAAAACAAGCCAACTGTTGACAGACATGTAAAATTTGCGAATAGTGTTGGAAATCCAACAAATTTGATGCTGAGAAAAATTGCTGACTGGGGAAAAAAACAAAACAAAAAGAAACTCATCTTCTGACAGGGTACTGAGAGAAATTTCGGCAGTATGTCTCTCTTGCATTCACAATTGGTCCTAGGACTAACCTGATTGAGGTAATACCCGTGATACCACTTGCCTAGGCTACAGCATTCAATCATTGGCTCTTTCTTGCACATATTGCCCTTTCATTTTTCTGTAGATTTTGTTTTCATGAGACAACTTAGATGTGAATTATCGTTAGGCTTAGTAGTGAAAAACGCTTATATGATGTAGCAGGCTAGTTTCTTTAACAGGTTTAGCCTGAAAAGATTGCTAGGGCAAGGACAAAACAATTAACAAACATTTTTTAGATAAATGATGTGATGAGCAAATAATTTTTTTTCTGCCATTCCAGTGAAAATTGCTTTTGTATTTACCAACTGTGCCTATTTTGGGGTTTTATTTTTTAAATATAACAAGTAGAAAGCAGGGGGAGGGGGGAGTGGGGGTTGGAGTTTTTACTTATATGTCTGAAAGTGTGGGAGATTAAATCCATAAACCAAGTTTTAAAAGACCTTAACCATTATGTCTGTTTAATTGAAGCTAGCATAAAATGCTATCCATTCAAATTTATGGATATTCTTGGATCATTTATAAACATTTTATGTGTCAGACTCAAGTGCGCACTATAATCAGGTTTATATGTTACTATGGCTTGCACTCTGCAGAAAGTGGAAGGGTAACAATATGACGTTTAGTACATCCAAGACAGCTTATTTCCAGTTTCAACAATTTTTTTTCTAAACAAAACTGAACAAATTTATTTTTTATCTTTATTAAAAATGTGGTTCTAAATTTATACCTAGGTGTATGTAAATGATATATAATGTCTTTCAAGTTTTTATTTGTCACCAAAACTGGGATTTGATTAAAAAAAAATTTGGCACATATAGAATTTATGGAAAAGATACAAGACCTGCAGAAAGTCTCTGGTTAGGCTAGGTAAATTAACCTAAAAGGTATTTCAATGGCACTACCTTGAATGTTGAAATACCTATATGTTATAACTTCAAGCAGCTGTGCTCCTATTTCATTGTAAACCATGCAATATAAGTATACCTTACATCATTTTTCTAAATAATTTTTTCTTGAATTTAAACTCTTAACTACTTACTGGGAAAATGGTAATTTTAAGCTTTTTCCTTATTGGTTTTGGCTTCAGTGAGTATAATATTCATAAAATAATTTCATTTTTGTAAAAGTGAAGGCTTAAAGCAATAATTTGTTAATGTTGTTCTACTTTGCTGATAAATCTATAATATATACTGAGTTCTCTTATAAAAATTTTTTTTATAGTTTTTGAACTGATTAATCGCTTACATATGACGCTCTTAACTTTTTACAGATGAGGAACTATAAAAATTTTGATGCGCATTAGGAAAAACAGTCATGGTACTGATTCTACACAAACTAGTTTATCCTGCCTCAACAGCAACAATGTCCCAAAAAATTGAAAGCGTTCAATGAATTTCCGCACAGGTGATATTGGACCTATTGTGTCCTCATATTGATTGAAATCACCAGAAATATAAAACTTATTCTCCCTATTTGCATTACACCAATGCATTTCTTTATGAACAACTATGCTCAGGCACTATCACATTTCTGCAGATCTTTAAACGCCACTTAATTGTTTTAAGAACGAACACTTGTACCTATGTATTATGGAAGGATCAAGGGGGGAAGGAAACGTGTTTTTGGTTTTTTTTTTAGAAAGAGTGCTTTTTTGTGTGGTTTTTTGTTTTTGCTGAACAGTTAGTACTGAGGTTTAGTATGCAAAAAATGGGGAAGATTCATGCCAGTGACAATATCTAGTAGTTTGATAAACTGAATTTCTTTGGCATCGTGAACTGTGCAAAGTTTCCTTTATAGATGTGAAATTTTAGAAAAAGTTTGTTTTATAAGTAGAAAATGAAAAATGACAATAATTTTTTAATTTTTTTTTAATTGCCCCTTTCAGCCTTATAGTCAAACGGGTAAGGTTTTATCTTTATTGGTAACATCATACATCACCATCGTAATTGGTTAAGAAATAATATCTCCTTGCAGAAAGTAGCGCAGTTGCTGCCTTGCTGTGAATTGCTAATAGCATAAAATAAATTACTTCCCTTTTTATTTTTTACATACTTTTTTCAATACCATTTGCAGAAGTAGTTGAATCCTTTAAGCATTGTTAGGTGTTGAACATGAAGTGTACAGTCCCAGATGAAGATAGGAGGATGAAGGTTGACATCTTGGGCGAGATTTTTTATCCTTTGTGTTTGTGAGACTAGACTCTTCGTAGGCATAAAGTAAATCACATTATGGTTCAAAAAGGGGTGTCAGAATATCACAATACCTTCTTGTTGCTTTGTCGAGTTACTTTTTTTTTGAAAGGTTGTGGTTGTTATCCAAGTTATCACTTGTTTAAATCTTTTACTGTACAGACAGGTCTGAGATTATCCTGCATACCACATCCCATCAAGCAAATAGGCCACTGCAGGCTCCCATTAGGCTTAGTTTATTTTATGTACCTGGTTCTGTGTCTTATTTTTATCTCTTGCTCAAGTTTGTACAGATCACTAATCTTGTAAAACATTTTTTTTGTATACAGAAACTGTGAGCATTCAACTAAAACATGATTTACAAGCACAGTACAATGACTTTCAAAAGTGTGTCAGAACAACAGGACCTCTCTTGGAGAAGGTAATTGTGGGTTAGGGATATGTGGCCAATACCAAGTACACATATTGCATTTTCTTTATGTTTTAAATTTTCTGACGATTCTCTTTTATGATGAGGACAGCTGATCCATTTTTATCTTCGCCATTTAATATTTTCCTGCCAGATAAAATCAATATAAATTCAATTTTATGCAATGCGTGGAACTCCCTCCTCCCTGTTCATCAAACCCATTTTTGTCACACCTCACCACTTGAAAATTGAATTCTTTATGGAAAAAACATGTTATCCCTGGTGGAAATTTAAAACTGATATCAAATGAAGAGCTTGTGTAAGGCCCTTGTCCTTATAATCTCCTATTTACCTGCCCTTCCTCCCTCAATACACTTGCATTGTGTTAATTTTCTGTACTTCTGAATATTTTATGTTGTTATTTTACGGAGGCAGCTCAGCAAGAAACTAAAATAACAATAAAATCGAATAGAAAAATGATACATATAATCATAAAACTATTGGTTTTGGTATGATGATTATAATATTTATCCTTTGGCTTATGCTTTGAGCTACATCACTGAAAGACAACACCACACCATAAACATCAGCTGCAGTATTTAAATAGCAAACTAAGCTAACACTTTAAAATGAAATGTAAATTGATAGCTTATTTCATAAAAATTTCATGAATAGCTGCGCGTTTTGTCTAAGCCCTGACAGTAGAAATCGTAGCTTTTAATGGTGCTTGTTCATAGTTATTCTAGTGAACTAGCTGACTTCCTCTCAATCAAAGAATTATCTCAAATTTCCAAAAATTGGCTTAAGAATCTCAGAAACAGAGAGTACTTACCAATTGTCCTTCCCAGAGGACATGCTTAAGTGAGATCAAATGCACTACATGTTCCCCTGGCCAGCTGTAAAAAGCTCTGACTGATGATATGTAATAACTACATACATGTAGATTTTTTTTTTTCGTTGGAAAAATTATATAAGCAACCAGGCAACCAAAAATATTTCAATGCTTGTTCCTTGTTGACAGCCGGAAATAACAAAAATGTAATGATAGCCAAAATTTTTACAACACATTCGTGTTCTTCTAATTCTATGGAGGTGAATTCACATGTTTTTTATTAATTAAAAAAAAAATTTGCATGGCATACTTTCATCTCTTCAATCACTTGAAGCAAACATCACCCCCTTCCAGTTGTCCAAGCTCGTGTGCATTTGACTTAACCAGCTATTGACCTCACTATGTGATGGCAGGGGATAGCTTTCTATTAAAAATTAGTAGTGTTTTTCACAAAAGTATGAAATGTTGCACAAAATACTGTTGACAATTCAACTTTTATGTGTTTTTTTTAAAGGGTCAAAATCCTCTCTTGTGAAGAATTGTATAATTAAGTGCGGAACATACATTTACCAAATTTGATACATGTGACCGACTAAAAAGTAAATAGCCTTTTGAAGTCAAAAGCTATCATAAAAAAAAAAATAGAAAAAATTTTTGCTTCACCACTTTAATCTTTTGGTAGTTAGTTAAGTCTATTTGCCATCATGGCGTTTGCAATAAGTATTTCAGACCCTTCTTTGTTGACCCTCACAAGCATTCTCTTTCATATTTCTGAAGATTTCTTCTTTTAGTGTGACCTGACCTTCAGTTATTCAGGGAATAGCTCAGACTTCAGGGCCAAGGACTATGAGTTTGTTTATGCCATGAAGGACACAGAGAGACAGATTCTTGGACTGATTACAGGAGCGGCAGGCATGGTAAGCATGTTAGAAATGTCATTTTATTTGTGTTAATCTCTTTCTTGCTGAGCAAAATTTTAATTTAAAAACTTAAGATTACGGAATATTATTTAGACAGCATAATGTTGACAATAAAAAAATACCTGCAAGGAATTTTCCATGGGCTAGATAGACTGCCTTAACCTAAATTTTAGGAACTTAGATTTATGTAATTCACATAAAAAATACATAAGAATTTAAGTTGAAGATAAGAGGTAACTAATCATTTCTGATTGCTTGGAAACTCTTTAAATGATTAATAACAGGTGTCTGAATTATAGACTGCTCTGATGGCACCACTCTTGGTCAACTGAGATAGTAAAACACCCAAATAAAATTTATTTTACATTAAAGAGCATTTCTTATAGTTTTTACTTTATTTTAGACTTTTTTTTAGACATTTAAGACAAGAAGATTTAAAGAGCATTGTTGTAATTTTCCAGCTTGCCTTTGCTCCTTGTTCACAAAATTTCAGAAGAATTTTTATGTGACAGCACAGTTGAAGGTGATGCATTTCATCCTTTTTCTTTTAAAGGAGACTCACTTTAGTTAAGAAGGAAAAAAAAACATAAAAAAAATATTTTTGAGAAGTTATGGCTTAAAGGTTTTTTTTCAAAGTCATTGCCATGTGTAGTAAAATTTGAAAATACAAGGGCAACAGTAATGCTTTTGTGAACTATTGATATATATTCATGTTTTCATACAAAGTCTTACGTTTTTGAGTTTTTGGTTGACAATAGTAGAGAATCTCAATACTTGACTCAAGCATCTGTAGAAAGAAGCAATTCTTCTTTTCATCTGCTTTTTCTTTTGCTCATCTAAGATATGTAACAGTCTTATAGACACTAACTGTACTTATCAGTTCTAAAATATTTTTGTTGATAGTTACAAATTTTGTCACTACAGTGCTCAATCAGATCAATATTCACTGCGATTCCAAGAGACTAACCAGACGATATGGATTTAAAGCTAACATCATCAAATACTATTGATTTCATCTCAACCTTTCTTAAAACCTCACTAGCCTCTGCGTCGACAACTGCCTACCTCTCCTGTTACACGTTTTTTAAGCAACAATCCCATGGCTGTCTGACGTGACACTCACCAGGGCCTACAGGAAGTTGCCTTTCAATGTTTATCTCAGTGCCATGTCAGTGTAAGACCTGCTCTTTGTTTTGCTCCTGTTAGCAAACTCAGGTATAAAGTGCTGGCAAGACTGGCAGAGCCAAGACGTCCTTGTGAGGGAGGTACCCTACAGGTGAGCTTTTCTGCTGGTTTCACTTTTTTTTAGCTTTATGAACTCACCTGAATGCTAGTGGTGTTCTCCAGATATTATTCTATTTGCTTTCTGATTAAAATATTGCAGTGATCCTCTACCACAAGGCCTGGTCTTATTCTAATGTTTGAAAGTTTTGGTGTAATCATATCCTTAACATCTCAATGGTTGCCTATGACTTCATTATTGACAAGTACTTCCTGATAGCCACAAATACAGCTATTACCATGGCCGTTTTGTCTTAGCTTTTGGCATAAATATACACTTTACTATGTAAACATTATAAGGCCACCTTATATTATTTCCTTTTTTCGCGGAGATATTGGGTTTATAATAACTTTGTGTTTATTTTCCAATCTTTCCTCTTTTAATCAATACAATCCTATCACAATAACCCTTTTTTATGTTCAGTTTGCCCGATAGAATAATTAGCAGTGAAGATAAGCTTCTGTTTAATGAAAAAAAGATGATTTTTAAAGGTCAAACAATTATAGGAAAGTAATAAATCTGACATAAAAAGGCAACTAACCATAAAAACATATTCGTTTTCATTTTTACATAGTATCGAGTGTCATATTTAAGACCTGTTGACCATCTTATGAGATAAGATGACCATTTACACTTCAATAAATATGTGGGCTACAAATTAACAAAGATGCTCATGACATAGCCCTTGTAGAGACTGCTGAAAACGAAGCAATTAAAAAAACTCTCTTAAACATGGTTCTTTGATAGGCTAACGCCTCTATATTTTCCAAGGAATTCAATGTGAGCTATGGTTATCTTTCAAGCCAGAGATAAGAGTTAGTCAGATATGATCTGATGACATTTCAGCTGAGGCTAGAATCCAGGAGCTCCTAATTATCAGTCTTGCCATCTACCGATATTCAATCTTTAAGGAGGAAATCATCATCGTTTGATAAATTTTTATATTTTGTTCTTATGAAATAACAAAACATTTCACTTTTTTTCATATGTATATTGGCTTCTTTATGCGTGGTTAGGTTTTACAGAAGTCAGATCCAAAAGTATCCAAAATTATATTCTGAGTCGTTCATTCCAGTGGCAGTGGGTATTCAATTTATGAACCTAAAGGTGAAATTGTATTCTCTGGGAAAATATCATGTTGAATTTCTTCAGGACAATGAAATATTGATCTTTGAAATGTCCACATTGGTGTAAAGGACAGAACCACTTTAGCACAATATCATGTAGTGCTACTGCTGTTTTATTTGTTTCTAAGTTTGAAATAACCATTTGAAAATAAAATCTCTAAGTTCTCTTACAATGTTATCTATTGCAAGATTTTTCATTAAATATTTCTTTTTTTCCCCTTGATTTTGATCCACCAGTGTTTTTTAACATAGCAAACTTGTATACTTTTCCTTAAAATTTTCTTCTCATCAATGTTCATATTTCAGACCCTATATTAGTTCCGACATGAATCATGACTTAGACTTTTTTTTTCATTTGGGTAGAAGTCTGGATCCCATTGCCCTCAGATTCTTTAAAACCACCAATGATATCACAGTTTTTCTCTTTCTTCAAATATGTTTCCTGTACTATACTACAACAGCCTAGGCGTCACTCTATTTATGCCAACAACCTACAGAGACTACTGCCAAAGATAAAGAATTGCATGGAATTTTGATGTGTACATTTGATAAGTTAGCGGGATCCTGCAAGTCGTCCTCTTCATAGTGGTCACAATGCCTTAATTGTGGTCCAGTCATCCTGTCATGCAGGTGAAACTTGCAGCACATTTATTGGAGGAATGGGGTTAGGAGATGGGATTTGTTGATAAAGAGAGGGGTAAAAAAAACAGCATTAGCGAGGAGCTAGCTTGTTAAGTATGTAGCTATACCGACAGAGATAGATAAATAGAGAGAGGGAGGGAGGGAAGGGGAGAGAGAGAGACAGACACACACACACACACACACTAAAGTGAGAGCATTTGGTTTGATAGGGTTAAGTTTTTTTAGCCTTGAATTATGTTCCAACTGAAACTGGCTTAAAAGACTTGTCATAAACGTACCTTGTGAAACTAATAAAAAGCAAAACAAAACAAAAATAATAACGACAATTATAAAGGAAACTGGCTGATCTAAATCTATCGATATCATTAACCTATTCAAATGAATCCAGTCTCCTCATGTTATAATATTCTAATGTTTTGGGGAGAGGCAATTCCACAACTGAAGTGATGAAATGTAAAGTTCATGTCCATTTTTTAAACATTACTTTTATCAACCTAGATAAAAGAAGGAAGAAAGTGCAAAGTAACCAGTTTGGGGACAAAGACAGAGGTACCTCAAAAGCGACGTATGCATTGGTCTCTTTTGGAATCTGCACTGTGATTGGTAAGCTGCCCAACACCTTTAACAAGCTCCTCCTCACCTTCACCAAGGTGCACCAGAAGGAACTGCACAACAAAGTAACCTCTCCTCAGTTTCCAACATACGAAGTGACAGTTAAGGTAAGGAAATCTGTAGACATTTGATAAATGTTTTGTTCTGATATTTACTTCAACTTACTAATAATAGTGTTCATAATTAAATATTCAAGATAAAACATTCAATATAAATTTTATCTGTGTGTTTGCATAATTATGCGAAGCAATTTGATATAATCATTATAAATGATGCAAAACCTTTTTTAAAACAATTATTGAATGACTTGTCACAATACTAAGTACAATTGAACAATACAAAAGCTACAACTGTGTCATGCAAGAATGACTTTGGTTAAAAAAAACCACTTGTTTAAGATGATTAGTATTGTAATCTGTTATTAACTTTTAAATCTCATCAATATTATCCTTTAGATTCATGCCTTCTTTCGCATGATTAAAAAATTCCAAGTTACCCGAGTAACCTTATGGACTTGTATAGGGGTTTTATACATCAAATCTCACTCATGTATTGCTTTCTTATCAATATTATTGGTAGCTGTCCTTAACAATAATGTGTAGGGTTTCTCAAGTGTAGAATTTATTCTTAACTGTAGTCAAACATAGGCTGAAAAGCTAAAATAAAACCAACCTATCACAACAACAGGTATGTAATGGCTCAGCATAAAGAAATTTTGTAGAATTTTTTAGCATGCAGAGTGTAACTTATAATTTCTGTAATTTTATTCTCCAGGCATTCCAATATCCTAAGCTGCTTACACACATCCAGAATTTTTTCATCTTCTCCACCATGAATGACGATATTCAAAGAGATGCTTAGTGGTGCATAAAAAAGTTGAGTTGTCACTCTTGAAAAAAGCCCTAGTGATTGTTTTTCCTAAGGTCCATGAACTTCAGAATGCCAAAACTGCAAGCTGTTAGGATGTTTGAATTATAGTATCTCGAGTGTAAACTTTTTGCCACATATACTGAGAGATTTACCAATAAAGGTTTGTCCAAAATTTTCATAAAAGGTACTCTTGCTCTTATTTTACTTACTTTTAGTTTTATTTTGTTATGCAGGCAAGTTAATCCTTACTGTGTTGCCTTTTTCACATACAGCTCACATGTGAAGTCCAAGCATATCTTTGTGCAAAAATTCGAATGGTGCTGTTCATTTGCTGTATTATGTAGATGATATTTCCAAAAAAGAACTTTCCAGTTTCCATTAATCTTATAGAATTCTTAATCGCAAAAGCATTTAAAAGAAAGTTCCAAAGCAATGGACAGTTCAGTGAAGAAGAAAATAATTACCTTAGTACTGACAAAACTCTGTGATACCTATATTGGACTTGCAGAAAATACCTCATTCTCAGCACCCCTCTTCTTCTTTAATTTTTTAAAACCAGTGACATTTATGAATTTTGGATAAAGAACTAAAAATGTTTTGTATGAGCTAGACCCCGCAAACTTTTATGATGAATCTGGAAAAAAAAAATCACTCTAGTATTTCGGTTTTTCAGTAGATCAAACCAAAATAAAAAATAGCCTTAACCAAATTTGAATTCCAAAGAAAAGTTCTTGTAGATTCTAGAGATTAATATTATGTCTTGCAAAATTCAGAAAGCTATACAATAGATAGTACTTTTAGTAGAAATAAGGTTTCTATTTCATTTTATTAATTTTAATATCATCTTGATCATCAAATTATACTTGAACAGTTGTGATTGAACTGTTAATGGAGTCCTGTGTTGTTGAAAATATTGCCCTCAAGTATACGTAGTATACTACTAATCTTTAACCAAGATGTTGTTAGAGATGGAAATAAAACATGTACTATTGTTTGAGGTTGGCAAAGCTTGCATACTTATAGATACCTTAACAAATGAATGTCAGTGAAGCAATAATTGCGCCCTCTATGATAGCCGTGTTTCGCAGACTGAGTTACGTACTGCAAGCATGAGATGAGTCATAACGTAACTAAAACCCCTGGTGGCGTGCGCAAATAGGCTTGTACTGTTTACATCGGAAGCCGAAAAGCGATTATGCTACGCACTGCTGGGTGGGAGGAGTTTATGCAAATGATGTCAGTCAGTCTAAAAATATAGCGTCATAGTCTAGCTTAGGGCCCATTAGCCTTTCCTGCAAAACCTCAGAACTATCTTTAGCAATTCTATGCATTCATGAATTCATTAATAGTTAAGGGACTTAGAGATCTGTGAAGAAACTCAACAAGAAATGGGTTGTGAATCAGATGTTAACATTGAATCTGGCGAATATTGAAGCAGGAGTGAATGATGATCATTTCATTTTCATAGAGTTCTAGTTCACCTTCAAAGTTTCCGTGGAATAAACATTTATATAGCAAGGCCATAAATATATCGAGTTGGCTATTAGGTGTTGTAATAACGAAAAGGATAGATCATTCTTAACCGGCACACAACAAATCATTTTAAACTGCTGAAATTAGGATACAATTATCGGCACCTAAGCGTTAGTGTAAGAAAATGAATTATTCAAATGAAAATAAAGTAAAAGGCATGTCTTTATCAAAGTAACTGGGTTTAGCAAGAATGACACCAGAAAGTATATTATCTCTTTCGTAAGAGACACATTTAGCACAACCTACACTTGAAATTTCATGTAAAAGAAAAAGAAATGCATTCTATATGAATATCTGAAAGGCAATAAACTCTGATCAATGAATTGTTTTAAGGCAAGGACAGAAACAGACTACAATATTGAAATATCAAATTCAATACTCTAAGTCATTCAAAGATTAATTTTTTTTAAAAAATACTAAAATCACTCTAAAAGTTCACTTTCTTTACTTTGTCTTAGTAATAATTAATATGCGGTATTGTAAATGGTACCATATATATTTGTGCTGCGTTAATATCACAGCACAAACGAAATAATTGCAGAAGAATGCAATCAGAATTCAGATAACTTTAGAAGTCAGGCCAGTATGTACATGTTGAACCAATGTTTTAAAATCCTTGAACCGAGGCTGATCTCCTCACCTTCCTGGCACCCAGCTAGGCTGAATCTTTGCATTACAAGTAGTGGAATGCTGATTCACAATGTGATAAACAGTTTTACCAAGTTTTGATTTTATTCAAGTTTTCTACCTTTATTTTCAAACAGTGAAACAAAACAAAGTTTTCCCTCCTAGTTTTCTAACACAGTCAAAACCAGTACTCTTCTGAGTTGAAAAGTGCAGCTTAAAGTTTTGTTTTAGCTACGCAGTTGTTTTAATTAGTTTTTTAAAAGATCCGCACAGAATAACTAAATGTCCAAGATACTTGCAGAACGTTTTATTGTTTTGTGAATTTTGTCGTTATAATGTTATAATCACATAAGGTATAGGTAAAGTTTGCAGAAGCAGCATGCCTTTTCAATCCTTTATCACCAGGTTTTCTTCTTGTTATTAGCAAGCATTCTTTTCAAGCATAACTTTGCATATCACCAGTTAACAAATTCAAAAATAAAGATTTGAAAGTTCAAGCAGCAAGGTGCATTCTTTTTAAATTGTTATATATTCAATACACTTACACTTATTTTGTTTCACGTTTTGCCTACTCAATGAGCAGTTAATGGTTATAGCAGGCATGACATTCAATCCTTAAAAATTTATGCAGACTCCTTAACGTGACAATAATTTGTGAATGAATTATGGAGACATTCAGAATCAGAAAAATACACAAGAAACCTCATCTATGGCCTTATGAAAAAGACATTTTTTAAAGTTACATACGACAATATGCTCAAAGCCAAAGTGCCATATTAAAATAAGGAAAATCAATAGAAAATTAGGCAGAGGGATGCTTAATGATTTGAAAGACGCAGTGTCTACCTTATCTAAAATGTGGACTGAGCACAATCTTGACTTGAGCATCGATCAATGCTCAATCTGTGCGCATCATCTGTCTTTTTCCTCTTATTGAAAGAAGAAAATCTCAAAACTACTCTTCCCCTAGTGACTCTGCCTATCTAGATGGTGTGCATTATGGAACACTCGTAGGTCCATACAACATCGCCGGTCATATAAACAAAACAAAAATCACAAGGATTAGCTAAAATATCATCAACAGAAGACACAACAGCACCTCTTAAAATGATAAACATAGAGAGCCAAGACCAATGCTCTCAGAGTAAAATACGATACGCCACAAGAAACGGGCAGATATCACAATGGACCAGTATATACGTAGAGTTTGACTGTGGGGTGATACGGCATGGTGGGTAAGTTATAACATTGGAACAAAATAAGCAAAGAGGAGCTGATTTATGAGCATTAATTTAAATATTATATACAATAAATACTATATAAAATCAACCGTAAGTGTGTCTAACTGGATCAAAACGTACCGGTACTCTTAAAAGCTAGACATCTTGAAAAAAAAAGTAAAAAAAAAAACCCCAATAACACCTGATCTATACTTCTAAATAATTAATTATATTCTAATTGCCTTTTCTTTTGTTTTTAAGGAACTTACTGCTTTTAATATTTTTTTATTATAATGAGATCTGTGCGGGTCGAGCCTAAATTGTAAACGTTTATGTACAAATCTTGATCTAGTATAATAAAGGCGAGCACATTAACAGTAATGATACGAATTCCTTGAAGAAACATATAATGTTAATTATTTGTTCAACATGGTATACCTATACAATATTAATTTGAATATATCATTCCGAACGTTATTGATAGATTATATCGTTTAGATCAATAAAAGCAAAAGTGAAGAGGAGAGAAATGTTGCTTATTCTTAGAGTTTAAGTAAGGCCTTTTATATGAGGTCAGCTTATCTCGGCTGTATGAACCTTGGTTAAATTCAAATTTAGTTAACAGTATAGATCTGTATCATTAATGTCTTATGAATGTTTCTTAAATAAGTAACGTTTTTATCTGATTACGTCTAGGCTCTTTAAAACATTGAATGGTTCTAATTATCATTACGAAGGATCAAAACGATAAGCATTGATATTTTTTTAACAAGCTTGGCGAGAGAATTTTTAGGGGGTTCGATGAAGTGTTAATTATGCAGTCTCTGAGCTTACTCGCCCCACTATAATTTTTTTCCTTTGGTAATCTTTAAATCGTGAAAGCTCAAGTCGTCGTGGAAACCAATTCGACACCGGTATTAAAATATAAACTTTGAGAGAGGTTTTTTTTCTTCTTTTTTTTTTTTTTTGTGCGCCGTTATAAAACAGTACTACCTTCAAACATGCAGCTGTTTGGCAAATCCACTGTATAAAAGAAAATTTTGTTTCAAGAACGGTTGAGATTTAGTATTTTTTAACATTTTTAATGAATTATATTTCTAAAAAAAAAATGAGCGAAAAATACCAAAAAAATATGCAATTTTTAAAAATATAGAAAAACTATTATGCATAAAACACTTTGAAATGAAATGATTTTTTTTTTTATATCATAGGCTTATCAGATAAGGATCAGATCAGTTGAGACTTGAAGTAGTAGTAGTAGTAGTAGTAGTAGTAGTAGTAGTAGTAGTAGTAGTAGTAGTAGTAGTAGTAGTAGTAGTAGTAGTAGTAGTAGTAGTAGTAGTAGTAGTAGTAGTAGTAGTAGTAGTAGTAGTAGTAGTAGTAGTAGTAGTAGTAGTAGTAGTAGTGGTGGTGGTGGTGGTAGTGGTGGTGGTAGTGGTGGTGGTAGTGGTGGTGGTGGTGGTGGTGGTAGTGGTAGTGGTGGTGGTGGTGGTGGTGGTGGTGGTGGTAGTAGTAGTGGTAGTGGTAGCGGTAGCGGTAGCGGTAGCGGTAGCCGTAGCCGTAGCCGTAGCCGTAGCCGTAGCCGTAGCCGTAGCAGTAGCAGTAGCAGTAGCAGTAGCAGTAGCAGTAGCAGTAGCAGTAGTAGTAGTAATAGTCACTTCCACACTTTTTTAAAAAGAAATAAAGGGAAATAGTTTTGAGAATGTAGGTTCTGACTTCACATTTTTTTTATTTTCTTGTAAACTTGCAAAATTTTTCTTTCAATGATTAATTAATATTCTTACTGTTTCTGTTAATTAAAATGAATTTTCAATTTTTAAAACTCATTTTATTGTTATATAATATAATTTTATTAATGATACCTGTATTGTTGTTAGTAGAGATCGTAATTTTTTTCAAATTTCGATATTTATCTATATTGTCTTTATACAAAATTTTGTTTCCCTTACCATCAACATTTTTATGAAGGTTTCTTTTTTCGTAATTCTTTTTTTTTTCTTCTTGATTTTTTTAGGAAAGACCGCAGGAGCATTAGCTGTCATTGCCATGGAATTAACAAAAGTCTTGGTTGCTTATCAACGTGGTGGCGTCCTGAATGTTACAGTGAGGGGAGAATTAGGGGTTATAAATTTTGGACCATTTCCATTTAATTTTTTTTCCTTTTTGATATTAATACTGCTACTTTTGATATAATGTTATCTTTCCATTATTATTATTTATTTCAGATGTATATTTATTATTACTTTTATTTTTGTTTTTTGTTTTTTTCTTTTGTTTTTTTTTTAAACTGGTACAATGGCAGCAGAAGCCGTCATAGTCACAGTTGAGAGCAAGTTTCAATTGGTGATTGAAGATTATTAACAAACAAATAAAGAAGAATTTGAAATTGAAATTTTTTTTTAAGATTGTGTCTGGTATTATTATTAATTTTTTTATATTACTATTTTCTTCATTAATAAAATTATATATGCCTTTTGTTTTATGCATATATATATATTATATATATATATATATATGTGTGTGTGTGTGTGTGTGTGTGTGTGGATTTTGCATCTGTTGTGGGACTTTCTTTCTGAGACCTGTCTAAGGTCAATTATCTAAGATGTTGGGGCATATATGCTGTATATAATTATAAATACCCGATAAAAACATTCACTTCACAAAAACATGATCTCCTAACGTATAAAATAGCGTTGGCCGTGTTAAAAACATGAAACCTTAATGTATATATGTAAATATTTGTAATACTCCAAAAAACCATTGGTCTTGCAAAAGCAAGTTGTTTATGATTTTAAATACCCAATAAAAGCATTGACATCATTAAAAAAATAAGTTATTAATGTTTTCAGTTATATGACTCTCGCAAAAGCTATTTTATTGGTCTCACAAAAGCATACATACATTCAGTCAACTTATGGATAAGTAATCGTGTGTTAAAATTTTATTTTTATTTTATTTCATTTTATTTTACTTAGCCCTTTGAAAAAGAAATAACTTACAATCTATGTATGTTTAGAATTATTATTTTGTAGACGGGACAAATACGTCGCGAGTTTAGGCCTTGCAAAATTATGTAAGCCTCTAAGACAAGTCATATTTTTATGAGCTTTACATTATGATAACTATAATCTTGATTAATATTATTTACACACTTCAGACTCGTTGACCTAGACTGCAAACTATTTTTAACACAAACAACACGTCGTGCAAAGGAAATAAATAATTGAACTGATATAATAAAACAGACTTTTTTTTATATAAATCCAACAACAATGAATAATTTGGAAAAAAAAAAGATTGGGACCTGTATACAAATTACTTCTTCATTTCATTTTCTCTTAGAGTTAATTTCATTTCATGTTCCTTTTTTTCAGAATTCCATAATATCGTAGCTTAAAAGTTATATATATTTTGACATCAAAGGAAAAAATGAAATGCACTGTAATAGAAGGCCGGTTATATGCATTGCACAGATGTAGCCTATTACCATTATTATGATTTCTAAGTGATGATAGTGGGTTGAGCATTGAATTCCACTTTTCAAAATCCTTACACAAACTCTTAACATTAGTCAGAACAACAATTCAGAAACCAACTAAAATAGGTCTTAACAATAGTCTGTTTTTAGACTTAATAGCTGATTTTGAAAAATTAGCCATGGTTAATGTGTGCCAAAAAACAAGGAACCTTGGAACCATCGAAATCTTGCATGTCAAATGGAAACGAAAAAGAAAGTAAAACAATCACTGCAAACTTTGCACTTAGAACGTAAATTAAACTCTAATAATGACCCGATCTAAGGTTTTGTATGAAATGTAATGTTTACCAACAAAGATTTTTTTTTTAAATTAGGAAAACTAAATGTGCATGCATGTGTTATAGCAATCACAGAATACCAAATATTTAGGCTTATGATTATTATCTTTTTGAATTTGTTTCAGAAAACTTTAAAGGCAAAGCCTTAGCCAAAACGGAAAAAGCAGAACAGATCTATCGATTGTAGTATATTTTGCTCCCCATTAAGGTTTTCCCTCTTCTCTATTTTATATACTGCCTGTTATACTAACCGTTACCATTGACCACAGACTTCCAATACAAATATAGAGTTCCACTTCTATGCACCATGTACCAAACTAGACCTGTTTCAAATGAAAATAATTTAAAGAAGTTTGTCCCGTCAATTTTCGTTAAACTAATGCAATTTAATGCAGAAAATCTAAATATAGGTCGTTAGATCTAAATCTTCAGTGAGCTTTACTAGACTTGTAGCTTAAGTGTTCAATACACTAAGTCAGTGAACACCTAAAAGATTAAAGTGTTTTTCTTCTATATTCCGATCTAAATTCTTAGGTCTAGATCTAATTTAAGTCCAAACGTCAGCATTCCACCACTGATTCCCAGAGCGAATAAGAAGTCAAGGAAAGCAATCCATTAAATAAAATGTATAAATATATTCCTAAAACTTTTTTTATGCGAAAGTTTTTTTTTTTTTAGAAAGTGGTGATCATTTTCAATCTTGTAAACCTCTAGATATTGCGGGGTGAATGTAATACCCAGTAAAATTTTAGGGCCCGACAACAAGGAAAAATAAAGAAAATCATCCCCTAAAAGCACAAAACCTCTCTCTCTCTCTCTCTCTCTCTCTCTCTCTCTCTCTCTCTCTCTCTCTCTCTCTCTCTCTCTCTCTCTCTCTCTCTCTCTCTCTCTCTCTCTCTCTCTCTCTCTCTCTCTCTCTCTCTTCCTCTCTCTCTCTTTCTCTCTCTTTCTCTATATTGTGGCCGAAAAAAGCAACTTGTTAATCAGACAAAAAAAAAAGCGGAAGTATTTGATAAGTTGTTTATATAACCCTTATCAAAAAATGAAAACTCTCCATAATAATGCAAATCAAGCATTTTACAACTACAAAAAAATTGCCTACCGTCAATAAAGTCATGGGTCATTTAATTGTCTGCACATAATATTTCTAACATTTTTTGTGGAGACTGGCATTTGATTGTTAATCTTTTATACTAATTGATGTCTGAATTTTATACAGATGGAGCTGTTCAAGTGTACATATGTAAATGTGTTATGTCGTCGAATGTTTGGTTTCATTGTTCGCAAGGATTTCCAAACCTTTTCGATCACAAGCGTTGATATGGAAACTTCCGTCTCTGTGTTAACATGTCTACAAACGCCAATATCAACATAATCAAGTTTTGAAACTAAACATAAGGAGGTTAAAAATGGATACTAGATCGGCAATGAGTTTACCTGCTGTTTAGGTTCATCTTACAGGAGTTAACCTCTCGGAAAAGTCGTAAAGGTCGATCAAATCCAGCGGAAGTCTACTATCGACCTGCAGAGTTTTACTCGCAATTACTCTCGTGAGAGGAACACAAAACAAACAGATCGGTATGATTTTCAGCAAGTCTTGTTAAGATTATTTGCATTCTTGCTTGCTATACTTTGTCCATTCTAAACTGGAGATGCGTTGGAAATTATAAATACCGTCTGCATAGAAAGAAATTGCATCTCAGACATGCCTACAATCTGCAAAACTTAGACCGAATTTTTATCTGCCAGGTAAGAAGTGGAGTATGTGAAGGTGATGTATTTCATGTACTTGAGCAACCAGCTTGCAGCATAATTCTCTTTAAAATTACATTAATATTTGTGTCACCCTTTGGGGTTATGCGGGGATATTTTTCTCACTGTAAATGCTCTAATGTCATAATCTAAATGTTAGGGCATTATTAAAATTAAATTACAGATAAAAATCACATGCCTTGTACAGACGAAATTAATGCTTTCAAAAGTAAGATATTATTTTGAAATCAAATCCAGTTTCTTCTCACCCACTATTTATCATGTATTATCACAGTGATAACATACCTATAGCTACGCAGTTTTCAGAGTTTTTTTTTTAATTTATGACTTTTGTTCACTGTATTAGTCAATCAGTAATGAACCAAGAACTGTCAGCAACTATCAGTAATCAACAATGTCACATGCACAGTATTTTGAATTCTTCCAAAAGCCGTTCAAATTCATAGTTGAACCTGTGTGACCCACAACATATACAATACAACTTCCAGATCTTGCGTGATAAGGCCTTTCACATGGCGATGTTGCCAGTAGTTGTAATGCTACTTGGGTATGCAGGTTATTGTTACTTAACATGGTATATTTTCACGGAATTAGTTTATGGTGTGATATTTTCTGTTTTTTCCTTCTCATCTGGAAACTAGCTTAGTGATGAGTAATCATCGACAAGCCTTTTGTTATAAAAAAAAAAAAAAATTGCCATTCCCCCAAAACCACAAAGCCTTGCGGCAACGCTTCTGAAAAAAGAAGTACTTTTTAACTCTTACAATTCAATTCCTGTACACTGCACTCTCAGTCGAAATTACTGTCACTTGTACAAAATAAACAGATAGTGCAGTGTGCAGGAATTGAATTGCAAGACTTTGCAGTGTAACTCAAAGACAGAAATATGAGTTCTTCATTAGACGTGTAGTAATTTGACTCTTTGTTCAAATGGTGATGCCAGATATATTTCTGCATTTTTTTTTATTTGTGGCATTAAAAACAATTATATAATCTTTTTCAGGTTGATTTGTTTCTAGTCAAAAGGATTTACAGCACACTTACCATGAAGGTCTCAATCCCCACTCTATGCATTCTGACAATGGAATTTGCTTGTATTTTTTCACAAGCAAACCTCTTAGACCCGCCGGCAGGTTTGTGGTTTCTCTTTAGTTCATTTTATTTCTACTTTATATTTCTTCGTTCCAATTAGCGACACATTTATGGAATAAATTCGATTTCATGCAAAGTCTGAACCTATTTATTTTGAAGTTCCTCAGCTTGTATCAAGTACAAACACTTGATCCTTCAATTTTTTCTGAAGAATTTTGTCGGTACGTTGCATGTCTCTTAAAAAGTCTTTACAACCTTAAAATCAGTTTTTCAGCGGGTTAAAGCAGTTACTCATGGTAAATATCACTCCTCTCGATTGGCTTAGCCTCATCAATATGATCTGCCTACCAGTACCACTCCGCCCTCACTTTTACAAATGAGTTTAAACGGACATTTTTTTATTATTATTATTATTTTACCAGGTGGAGATATATTGATCTATTCAACAATCACTTTCTCAAATAAAGTGTGCCGTTGTCAACAGGTCAAAGTGAAAATTAAAACACCTCAATGTCTGTTATCAACAGCAGGTTTTGCAAACTTCTGTGATTCAGTTGACTCCACTGAGGGCTCTTTCGGTGACTTGGAGCCAATTGATGTTTCTACCAGGACCAGATCGTGTACTTTCATACACAACAACATCATTACTATCCTTTCGGTCGAACTTTTGCGTCTGTCACCACTCCCTAATATAACCCTTAGCTTCTTAAAACTCTTACTAGCTTGAAAAAGCACGCCTTGCGAACCGTAGGTAGGTTCATGGTTTTGATCTAGCAAGAATCTATAGACTTTTACTTACAATTTAGTGATTGCGTCTTCCAATTAATGAGCATTTCTTTTCCTTTCAATAAATTCTATGATCCGCCACGAGTAAAAGACGAAGTAAAAGAGAGCGATAGGTAAAAACGGAAGAGAGACAATAAAGAAAAAAAGCATCAAAGGACACGTAAAACGGCATGAGACTAATCTCTAAGAAATCGTGAGCAAAGAAAATGAAAAGTGGGCACCAGCATGAGCTGTCATAGTTCCAGTGACAAGCAAAGTTTTAATCGCTAATTGACGCGCAAGCATAATGAAGTTGGTTTTTGGAGGAAGATTGGTGGCACTTTCATCACTGTTCTCAGTCTCCTACATTCATCTTACCTTGTACTAGCGCTTTTGTTGACTTAATTTTCATTCTCTTCTGTAGGACCGAGCTGTGTGGCGGACTAATAGTATGCTGTGACTGAAAGTTATGAAACGTTTGTAAGCAGCTGCGTAGTTAATCCTGTAAACTGGTTTTATCTTCATCTCGTTTAAGTTATAGGTATTTATTGTGGTAATATTTACACATTGCCTTCTATAAATTCTTAACTTTTTCTTATTTTGTTCACTAGGTACAAATGGAGGAATGCCTAGCCCTAGCCAAAGTCAAGGTATTCCTGGTTCTTATCAAGAGTTTCCCAGCCCATATGAAATGATTCCTCCTGAACCTAATCAAGGATTCCCAAACCCAAACCAAGGGTTACCTGGTCCTAGTCAAGTAGTCCCCAATCCAAGCCAAGGGTTGCCTGGTCCTAGGCCAGTAGTCCCCAACCCAAGCCAAGGGTTACCTGGTCCTAGTCAAGGTTTCCCCATTCCAAGCCAAGGGTTACCTGGTCCTAGTCAAGTAGTCCCCAATCCAAGCCAAGGGTTGCCTGGTCCTAGGCCAGTAGTCCCCAACCCAAGCCAAGGGTTACCTGGTCCTAGTCAAGGTTTCCCCATTCCAAGCCAAGGGTTACCTGGTCCTAGTCAAGTGATCCCCATTCCAAGCCAAGGGTTGCCTGGTCCTAGGCCAGTAGTCCCCAACCCAAGCCAAGGGTTACCTGGTCCTAGTCAAGGTTTCCCCATTCCAAGCCAAGGGTTACCTGGTCCTAGTCAAGTAGTCCCCAATCCAAGCCAAGGGTTACCTGGTCCTAGTCAAGGCTTCCCCATTCCAAGCCAAGGGTTACCTGGTCCTAGTCAAGTAGTCCCCAATCCAAGCCAAGGGATACCTGGTCCTAGGCCAGTAGTCCCCAACCCAAGCCAAGGGTTACCTGGTCCTAGTCAAGTGTTCCCTAATCCAAGCCAAGGGTTACCTGGTCCTAGTCAAGTATTCCCCAACCCAAACCAAGGGCTACCTGGTCCTAGGCCAGTAGTCCCCAATCCAAGCCAAGGGTTACCTGGTCCTAGTCAAGGGTTCCCCAATCCAAGCCAAGGGTTATCTGGTCCTAGTCAAGGCTTCCCCATTCCAAGCCAAGGGTTACCTGGTCCTAGTCAAGTAGTCCCCAATCCAAGCCAAGGGATACCTGGTCCTAGGCCAGTAGTCCCCAACCCAAGCCAAGGGTTACCTGGTCCTAGTCAAGTGTTCCCTAATCCAAGCCAAGGGTTACCTGGTCCTAGTCAAGTATTCCCCAACCCAAACCAAGGGCTACCTGGTCCTAGGCCAGTAGTCCCCAATCCAAGCCAAGGGTTACCTGGTCCTAGTCAAGGGTTCCCCAATCCAAGCCAAGGGTTATCTGGTCCTAGTCAAGTGGTCCCCAATCCAAGCCAAGGGTTACCTGGTCCTAGTCAAGTATTCCCCAACCCAAACCAAGGGTTATCTGGTCCTAGTCAAGTATTCCCCAACCCAAGCCAAGGGTTACCTGGTCCTAGTCAAGTGATCCCCAATCCAAACCAAGGGTTACCTGGTCCTAGTCAAGGGTTCCCCAATCCAAGCCAAGGGTTACCTGGTCCTAGTCAAGGGTTCCCCAATCCAAGCCAAGGGTTACCTGGTCCTAGTCAGGTGATCCCCAATCCAAGTCAAAGGTTACCTGGTCCTAGTGAAGGGTTTCCTAATCCAAACCAAGGCTTACCTGGTCCTAGAGAAGTAGTCCCCTATCTAAGCCAAGGGTTACCCGGTCCTAGTCTAGGGTTCCCCAACCCAAGCCAAGGGTTAACTGGTCCTAGTCAAGGGTTCCCCAGTCCTAACCAAGGGTTACCTGGTCCTAGTCAAGGGTTCCCCAACCCAAGCCAAGGGTTAACTGGTTCTAGTCGAGGCTTCCCCAACCCAAGCCAAGGGTTAACTGGTCCTAGTCAAGGGTTCCCCAACCCAAACCAAGGATTAACTGGTTCTAGTCAAGGGTTCCCCAACCCAAGCCAAGGGTTAATTAGTCCTGGTCAGAGGTTCACTTATCCAAGCCAAAGGTTTCCTGCGCCAAGCCAGGGTATATATAATCCAAGTCAAAGTATTTCTGGACCAAGTCAAGGGCTCAATTATCCAAACCAAAAGTTTCCTTGGCTAAATCAAAAGTTTTCAAGTCAAGGATTCCCGAGCGGGACAAACGATGATAGCTCCAGCTCAGAAGAAGATGACTAAGAGTAAGATATTTTTTGGCCGAATTTTCGGCTAAACTCGGAAGAACTGATATTACCATAATAGTGAGTAAAGCTATCACAGTACTCGACTTTACGGACAAGAAAATTCAATTATCACGTTATCTAAAAAAATGTAACCAAATATGTACGAAAAACAAATTCTCTAATAAAATTTATTATTTTCTTTGTTCAGTAAATTTTGTGTTTTAACTGTTTTGTTTGTGTTTTGAACCCGCATCATCTTTTTGTTGTCAAAAATATTCTCGATATATTTACTTGGATTGTAATTTTTATCAATCCCGGTATCTACACTACTCAAAAATGTATAGATGACGAAATTTTTTTACCATGTATCATAAATGTTTCACCAAATTATCATAGATTTTAATGAAAGATTAGAAAGACACCAATCGGATTTCCGGATCATATAGTTTTAGAATATCTTTTCATTCATTTTTCTCATTTCACATAGTCTCTCTCTTTTCAAACTTGCGTTCGCAAATCTCTAAACATTAGAAATTCCGTTATGGCCCGGTTAATATTAATGTTAGTGCACAAAACTGTCAACAGATGTCTGCAAAACTCTTTCTGTCATAAAAATTAATTTAATATCCATTTACCTTAAACTTCACTCTTTATTCGTCAAAGAATCTCAAAGATGTTTTTTGTCGAAAATTAAAAAAAATATCATGATTGTGTGTTTGAGTTTGAAAAAGTTTGAGTGAAGTATAAATTAGTTTGGCTTTGCTTGTTTAAAGACGAAGATCTTAACAAATCTAGATTGTTTGTTATGTGAAGCGTTATTTTGGTGGTTCACGAACCCTAGTGAATTCTTCCAGGCAACTTGTAGCTAAAATTATTAATATCATCATTATCGTCATCATTATCATTATCATCATCATCATCAAGACAGAGGCGCTTTCAGTAATACAAACCTACTTAGGGTTAATGAAAAACAATTTCCAGTTTCAAGGCAAAAGAGATTTTAATTCCACGTTACTAGACGAATGAAAATATTGAAAAAAATTTGCTCTTTCCACAACTTCAAGTCTTTGTAAAATCTGTCCAAATTGAAGGCAGGGAAAGAAATAAATTATTTTCAACTCCAAAAAATTTTCGGTACTAGGGCCATATTGAACACTCCAACGAAATCCCCAGCGGGTCTTTTTACATCAGAGAACTTGATGATTTAGTTGGTGGCGTTACAGCACTTTGGACCCAATGGCAAAAAAAAAATGTCAGATATTTCTGATAAAGTTAAACATAATATATATCTTTTATAAAAATTCGAAAGCATAAAAATGATAATGAGAGCGAATTGATTTATTTGAAAACTAAAAGAACCATCGGAGATAAATCGTGACATCCAGTTTCTATTTAACACGTTTATAAAGATAAATGTCAGTCGTTATCTTTTGAAATTTGGTGCATCTGGCATTTTAGAAGAATTAATGAATTTTAATTCACGAGCGCGCTGTTTTATGGTTTAGAACAGATAAGAACGAGACAAATTGTTACCAAACATGATTGGCTTAGAATATGTTCAATGCATAATAGTGAATTCTTTCGGGCAAATGATTGGTTATTTGATAGTTATTTGATAGTTTTGATTTTATAGGTTGAGTTATTTGGTTAATTTTATAAGTCTTAAATTTATCGAAGAAATGAAAAATTGTATGAGCTCACGACTGACTTTAAATTTTAGTTCTATACAATCTCAGTGTAGAGCAAGGAGGTAATCGCGACTTCTATGTAAGGTAACCAGGGAGCGACACTGAAATATGAGGACCTAACAGCAACGACCATACTACTTTCAGAGGGAAGTAATATTACAACACAGCAGTGGATGGAAATAAGTTAAACAGAGACTCGACAGAGGTAAAATCAAAGCCACAAGCAAATCCGATTATTAAACTGTATCAAGCCTCATTGTTCGTAAGGGGAGATGATCGAGACAATAATTGTACATGTATGTGGCAACCAACGAGGACAATTGAGAACTGCAGTATCCTTTCTTGAACTTTGCATATGATATCTTACTTGGTACCCATTGTTTATACATCCTTTGTTGGTGCTGGATCCTCGGTATCTATAATACGTAAATTTATAGCTGCCTACCCCGTTATCTTTGACGAAGGCTTCCCGCTTCTTCCATTCTTAGCCGTAGGCAGTCCTTCCTTATGTAAGTTCACACTTTAATTAAAAAAACCAACTCTTTCTTGGTTCGGCTGTGAAGTAGGGAGAACAGGTCAGCTGCTGACGATAAGTCTTTTGACATCTTGTAGGTATGTTGACCAAACTTCCAAACACAAATTATTTAGACTGCAAAAAAAAATCACCTCCTATTAATCTAAGAATGGATCGCTTACTGCTAGAGCCTCAGAATTATCCTATGTATAAATAATTTTATAATTTTTTTTTGCTTTTTGAGAAGAGTAAAGTTCTCGGGGGGGATCTAATATGAAGACAAAAGTAAGTGTGAGAGAGAGGGAGAGAGAGAGAGGTGGGGGGGGGGGGAGAGAAAGAGAGAGAGAGGGAGAGAGAGAGAGAGAGAGAGAGAGAGAGAGAGAGAGAGAGAGAGAGAGAGAGAGAGAGAGTCAAGGCATGAAAGAGTTTGTCTCTAACCGAGACCTATTTCTGCTCACTAAGACTGAGACTGTAAGAGGAAACGCCATTCTTGTGACACGGCGGTCTTTTGTAAGTCAGACGCTAAGGGAGTTTAGGCAAAGAGTATAGGTTATTTGGCAGAAAAGACAAGCTTTCCTCAAAATGAAGTAGATTAAAGGGAAGGAAACTGAGATTCTATAGGTACAGGGAAGAATCGCACGTAAAAGGGACTGTTAATTAGAAGAAGATAGATTTAGGTGGAGAAGAGCAGAAAGATATGGAGAAGCTGGCTGGGTATTAGAGCATCGAGGGGCCAGACCATCGGGACGGACAAGCAGAAAAAAAGAATAACGATAAATTATTTTTAAACGGAATAATTTAATGAGGTAGGTTAAACTAGTTATTTGGCACTTAATCGTGGTATGAAAAGTACGGAAGTCTTCCCAACTCCATCCTTCAACCTTAAAAAAAAAACCCTGAAAGATCATCTAGCAACAGAGCAGCTTAGACCACATTATTTTTCCGTCTTAAAGTTTGCTTTTCGAAAGCTTTCGCTCCAAGCAGGCATGCAAGAAAAACTGATATCATCTTTGTAATGACAAGCAAGTTAGAAAATTCAACCAAACAAAATCACACAAAGAAAATTGAAAATAACGCAAACTCAGTTAATAATGAAATAGAGAAAATAGGTAATACATGTAATTAATTCCGCTTGTAAATCATCGCACTAGGTAAATTTAGAATTCTTTTAGAGGCTCTTGAGAAATATAGTCATAGCGGTGTATTGGTGCCCCAACGATGAAATGACTTGATAAGTCAAGATATCCACCATAAATGTCGAGAAATAGCTAAACGAATGTTATCGACTGCGACTCACTGAGTAAAACAATAAAAAAAAAAATCTTAGGGAATGAACTTTTCATATGTCTTATAAGAGGCAAAGCATTTAAGTGTAACTTACGAACACAACTTTCTTCAACCAGCCTATTTGAAATGCTCAGTGCATGGGTGCAGGCTGACCGGAGTTGATCAGGGCCTGCAAGAATTCGATACTTTTAAAATTATCTTTTTGCACAGTGGCTCCGTTGTTTTTCATTTTTAGTTCTGTCATCCATCCAAGATCTAAACTATCCATGAAAAAGGGTTTTCCCTCTTTTACAATGTTTATATTAGAAATGCCTGCACCATTTTCAACAAATTAAACTGCGGTTTAACTATAATATGTCTGTTAATCACTCAATATCTTAATTGTAATAAATTGTGACGAATGAAAACAAAACAAAGTTTTAATTTTATTGATGGCATCTCAAAAAAGAAGTAGGCCCCGTAAGGAATTGATGATTGTTTCCCGTCCCAATCCAAAAGGAAAGAGGCCCGCTGTGCTATTGAAAAAGAGAAATTATGTCGCAATGATCTTGAAAGAGCAACTGCATTGTGTAATTAGTACCAATATTGAACAGTGTATAATGAAATTTTTAGCACTTTGGAAGGATAATTTTTTTAAATATTTACACTCTACTATGTCAGAGGTTAGTTTGCTTATTTGACCACAAAGAAAAATCAGAGATCTAACAATACTTTTGATCCAACAGATGAGAACTAGTAAAACATTCTCAGCTAACGTATATATATTGAGAAAAAAAAATGAAGAAAAAATAATTTCAGATTTTTGTTTTGTTTTGTTGTTTGTTTGTTTTTTTTTTTTTTGGTTGATTTTTTTTCAAAGATGTTTATCTGCTGCTTCTGTGCATATACTTTTCACCTCGTTTCTAATTTCTTCGGGGTCTTCTTCTTTCTTATTTCTTTGCTGATATTTTCAACAGTATATCGCACATTTTAACGTATGGGTTATGTCATTGTTTCTTGCACTTAAGTTGAAGTTATCTTGTTGCAACAAGAAGCTCGTGGTCTGTCAAAATCCACGTTTACTCTAGTAGGCCCCAGTGACATTTAGAATAAATAGCAGTTCTGTGATTCCGCCAGCTGCTCCTCCACCTCATCTATCACCTGCCCACCGCGACTTGACCCTAACACTGGCTGGTGGAGGGAAGGAAGCGCCTTACATCTCCTATTGACAGACGTTTCTCTGGCATAACTACCCACGCTCATAACAGTGCGTGATTATTGTTCTGTGACATGAGTTATCTATGACGACTATATAGCAGATTCTCCAACACTGAGGCGAAAAGTATGCGACGTCAAAGAATCTACTACACACAAAAAGACTATAAAGTTACTGTTGTGCAAACTATACAGCCAGTTTCAGTAACTGACCCGCTATGACTTCACCCTATCTTATTAAAAAAAACTGACCTTAAAACTAATGAATTATCCTCAGCATTTTCAACTACGCCAAGGATATATCATACATTAAAGAAACCTTAACGATTCTTTCCTGTTACATATGATTATGGAGAATAAAAAAGGCGTGCTTGAGACGTTCAAACTAGCATGTGATTATTTCTAAAATTCTTTATCTGGACAAAGTTAAAGCAGATGATCGACTGAAATACGCCAAGTATATTAAAAGGTTTCACGTTCTTTTGTGATGCTTCAACAGCAGGCATTTCTGTTCTCAGAAAATGTGTCATGTTTTTGTTTTTGTTTGTTTGTTTTTGTTTCAGAAACACCAGGATATGCCAACTTCATTTAGAATAGTATTTTGGATTGGTTTGAAAAAGAAAAAAACAAATACTATAAATCAGGTTCTTCAAGTCATTTAAATATGGAAAATTTTATTTAAGACTCTGTTGTCACTTTGAAAAGATCTGATGATAAACCATAGCTTTTTTGTGTACTTACGTCCAGATCAATCAAGATTGTTTTGAAAATCTTTCTACGCTTTAACGAGGCAATCGTGCCCAAATTGATAGTACCAGTCCTATAATTATAACAAATTATGGCGCGTACTGGTTCAACAAGTTTTTCGTCATCCTAAAGAGGCAATCTGTGAGGAGGATAATGACTTCTCTCCTCTCACATTACAGGATAGTTTCAACCTGAAACAAGAAATGAAGTGGATAAAAAAGCTTAAAAGTTGTTGATTTGGAATTATCCCGATCTAATAAGAAACTTATCTTCTCAAATTTATGATGAGCATAGCTCTGTAGAGGATGATATTCTTCCAAATCTATAATTTATAATTATAATTTTATATATATATATATATATATATATATATATATATATATATACTATTATGATATGCCATGAAGAAACTAAAAGCTATGATTGTTCCTTTTGTGAGAAGCTCTTATCAGGAGGCTAAGGAATGGAATAATTAAGATTATCAATGAATACTGAATAAACAGTATTTGGAAGATCTGATTTGCAATTTTTGTTTCCTTTTCTAATTATAATTAAAGAAACAAAAATTATCAATTGCCAGAAAATGCCTTACTTCACGATTTCGTAGACCCTGTTTCAGGTTTTTAGTCGCCCGTTAAAACTTTTCAAGAAATACTGCAAACAGATTGTTTTATGAAAGTATTACGCTTGCAAGAATGTTGCATTCACCTCATGGCAAGCCACTACAGTAATGAGCCAATAAGGGGTACAATCATATTGAACTAACCCACGCACTAAAATATTCTTATATTTTTAAATTCTTAAAGCACATCGCGTAAAATGTCAAATAACTACTAATTTCTTGATTTTTTTTGTTTATTTTCTCTAATGAGCCCACCACTTATTACATGAAAAAGATGGCAAGGACCAAAAAATGTACATAAACATTTAAAGACAGAAAAAAAACACCAAGTTGCTCTTCTTATAGTATCATCTTTGATAATACTGAACATGAATTGTTGGTCCTTTTTTTTTTCATCGCCCAGTATCTTTTTTTTTTTGTCTGTCTCAAATGCCCTGTCTGGAACAGACATCGGCGATCATGATTCTCCACCTGTCCCTATCTTCCGTCATCCGCAGTAAGGCTATGTTGTCTTTGTTGTTTCCTGTCACAAAAGAGCTCAAGCTATAAAGAAATGTAATCCTTTGTCTACCTCTGCTTCTTGTACCTTCTATCTTGCCTGTAAGAGAGAAAAATTCCAGTCCCTTATGGCGACATATGTGGCCTAAAAATTTCAGTTGCCTTTTCCGTATTGTTTTTATGAGGGATCTCTCTTGGTTCGTTTCTTCTAATATCGATTCGTTTGTCCTCTTTTCTTTCCATGATATTCTTAACATTCTCCTGTAGAACCACATTTCCGCTGCCTCTAAATTTTTCTTGGTTTCTGCAGTTATTGTCCAAGTTTCGCATCCATATAAAAGTATAGACCACACATATGTTTTCAAAACCTTCAATTTGGTTGAAAATGATATATTTCTATCTTTAAGAATGGTGCTCATTTTTTGGAAAGAAGCCTTTTTTTAATTTTTCAAAAGTCCTTTTATAAGCATCATTCTTTTTCCTCAAAAATTGAACAATAATTATTATTATTATCATTATTATTATTATTATTATTATTATTATTATTATTATTATTATTATTATTATTATTATTATTATTATTATTATTACTATTATTACTATTATTATTATTATGTAAACATCTATTTTTAAATATATCATTAATTTAAATATTTTAAAGATTCTTCTTCCATTTTTATAGTTCTTGTTTATCCCATAAGATTAAAATTCTTTCTAAATATTTGAAATGTCTTTAGCTTGCCTTAAGCGGATAGATAATTATAATAACAACAACTTTTTTTTTCTTTTTAATTCAATGTTGTCCTTGTAAGTATTCATAGAATTGAAAGATCGCTGAAAACGGGCAAATGAATCAAATTCGGTCGCGTAGGGTAGACCATAAAGAAAGATAGCAGGCTGATAGAGACTAGAAAAAAACAGACTATATAAGAGGATGTTGATTAAGAAATATAGCGAAAGGTTCAGCAAAAAAGGAAGAATGGCATAAACCGTGAAATAATGACCAGAAAGAAAATATAAAAAGAAAATAAACAGATTGAAATCTAGATCACAATGAAGTATACGGGGTGAAGGAAAATAGTGTTGCTTGACTTCTTTTTTTTTCCTCCTTTAGATAGAAATATATAATTTTTATCATTATATACATTTCTATCTAGAGAAGGAAAAAAAAAGGAAGCCACGGAAGTCGCGATGAAAAGAAATCAATGCAAAAAATGAAAATACTTCTCTGTATAAAAGGCACAGAATAGATCCTAATAATAATATTGGAAAGCCACGAAATATTATCCAAGAAAAGAGCAACAGAAAAAACGCGACTTGTGAACCTGACAAGTAAGGCGGAAGTCCTTGGTAAAATACTATAACCCTTGATATAACGTTGGGTTAAATTCAGGCTTGTGACCGACAAATCAGAGGCTTCACAGCTGCCGGTACATATTTCTCTCCAATGATGGTCATTGATTGTCTGAGGGTCAATGTGACTGAGCTCTGTCTCGGCTTGTTATTAGCATTTATGTTGGGGCTTTGGCATTTATTCGAGTGTTTGTTTATAGTATTTGATATGAGATTAAATTTTAATGGGACTCTCCAACTGTACATATGTATATATAAGTGTGCATTGTCGCGAAATGTTTGATTTATCGATCGAAAAGATATTGAAGCCAAGGATGTCACCAGTTGGGATATTGAGACTTCCGCCTCTTTGTTTACTGCGCCATCGAATGTCAATATTACCCTATTCTAATTTTGAAAGTAACTAAAGTTAAAAAGATATGTCAGATTATCAGTAAGTTTACTTGCTGTTTTCGTACATCTTAGATATGTTAACCTCTACAAAAACTAGGTAGAGGTTGTGCGACCTCAAGAACCTGTTTCTTGTAAGAAGAGAATCTTACATTTCATCAGTAGATGCTCAGTAGTTTTAAGGTTATGAAAGCATGACAACAGTCTCTCTCTCTCTCTCTCTCTCTCTCTCTCTCTCTCTCTCTCTCTCTCTCTCTCTATATATATATATATATATATATATATATATATATATATATATATATATATATATATTAAAAAAATTAATTTAAAAAAAAAGGCATTGCCTAACCCATTTGATGACATTGGATTTTTCTTTCTCCCTGCTAATAAAACCCTGTGATGTTGTTTTTTTCCTGCATGAAACTCCATTCTTTCACATTATTTTCGATTCTTTTTCACCCGAAAATTGATTTCTTTTCTTTTACAGATGCCATTATCTTCTTTGAGTTAGCCAGCATCACCCTTTTTACTCATTAATGAGAATAATCCCTCAATGCCTTTAATGATTTACATCCATTTACGCCTATATTCATTGTGTCTCTTTGTTTGTTTCTGTAATCTGTCGTCTTTTTTTTAAACCTATCTATGTCTGTCTGTCCACTTCCTCTAACCGTCCAAAAATGGCTTTTTGATGTCACTAATAACGCAAACTGAGATGCCGCTGAATGTTTTTTTTTACGTAAGTCATCGCCAATAGCAAAAAGGAATCAAATTAATATTTTTATTTGATATTGTTATAGTTGCATATTACGCCAGGAAAAAAATTAAAAGCTGGACATGGTCAGATATAAACTACATCCAGATTTGATTTATAATTCACAAACAAAATATCACTTATTTTATCATAGACCAAGCCTACTGTATTGGGCTAGAAAAGTTAAAGGTGGAGAATCATTCCATAGGCAAAATTGTTAAATTTTTGCGATCTCTTGCCGAGCTTTCGTTTGGCCAATCATCGCTAGTTCCACTTAATAATATTACATATTTCCAAGGGAAACACATGAAATATGTCTTTATTCCGGCAACAGTAGCGCTCAGATCTTGTTCAACGTGCAGCCCATTTTTAGTTTGTTGCTTCGCGTGTACGTTTTTTATAAGAAAAAAAAACTTCCCTTTGAAAATTTAGGCGCGCTCCGCCCATATAATAGCGGTAAGTACATCCATTGTATATGTCAGTTTTCACCGAGGAATTTCTTGGTTTATGCCTGTGCCTATCCTTTAGTTTCTTTCTCACTCTCTATTTCTTTCTGCATTTTATCTCTCTCTCTCTCTCTCTCTCTCTCTCTCTCTCTCTCTCTCTCTCTCTCTCTCTCTCTCTCTCTCTCTCTCTCTCTCTCTCTCTCTCTCTCTCTCTTATAGTTTTTTTTTTTAATTACTTTATGCAGAGGCCTATAATGTAAACCAAATTTAATGTAAATCTGTATCGACCTTCATACAAGTTCTTTCACTTGAGTTGACTTGCGTCAGAAGAACACACAGATTTGTAGACGGTATTTGAATTCCTGTTTACTTATATGTTGTCTAGTCTAAGGGATGAAAAACTATAAATACCGTCTGATCTGGAAGGATCCGTATCAACGACCAACGTACCCTCTGCACAACAGAGAGTGCCTCCCTGTATTCTAGGTGAGTATTGGAGAAAGTAGGTGATATATTGCAGTTACTTAAGCAATAAGCTTGCGAAATAATCCCCATATTGAATTGAATTGAATCTCCATAACTGTTTTGTGTATCCCTTTGAGGAGCAAAAGACGATCTTGTAACTGAAAACGGTCCGGCCTTTTATCATAGATTTTGCATTGAATTTTACATTCCAATTAAACATGAAAACTTTATGTATGCAAAAAAAAAATATATTAAAAAGTGAAAGAGTATGATGTTCAATTAAAAATCCATTTCTAATGTATCTTCGCATCCACTATATAATTTTCATTATAGTTGAGATAAAGTTATGTTTTCGATTTCTCAATGTTACCGAGATAAATAACAGCTATTCTTCGTTATACTAGTCAATTGGTAATAAGCCAAGGACTTCCGTTAATCATAAGTCATTAATGCTAATATCCTAAACTGCAGTTCGAACGTGACTCAAAATTAAGCCTGCTTGATTTAGGATCTTTAAGATAAAATGCACTGATCTAACTTTATATGCCATGCTTACCCATCGGTGGCGCAAGTATCCAACATTCTCGCAGATTACTGTTACAGGATGATAGTCTTTTTGAACGGGATTAAATTCTGATGATAGACAAGTTTAGGGTCTCATTTTTTGTGTTGTTTCTTGACAAGCGTTAAATTCCTCAATGATGAATAACCATCCATACATTATTTGTGAGAAGAGACATGAGGCAACTCCTTTAACCTTAAAATCATAAAAACTTGAGCAACTACTTCTTTGAAGTTTATACCCTATAGGAGAAATTAAACTGATTATTTCGAGCATGAAGAAGTAGGGCTGGTTGAGAGAGTCATGTAAAGCTATGGAAATATAACCCGCAGTAAAGTTTAAAGAAAGAATCAATAGATCTCCATCAAGCCTTCAGTGAAATACTTCTTGTTTATTCAAATGATGAGTGTAATGATACTTTTTAAAACTATTTTGTCTGCATTTTTAAAGTATCTGTAAGTACCGTTTGCGCACTATACAAGAAATATAACTCTGACTTAAGCTAAGAGAAAATAAGGCCGATATAGAGTGCTGTGTGCAGGAACTGAATTGTAAGTTGTAATATATCGTAAAAACAGAAACATGAGTTCTTCATCAGAAGTGTAACGATTTGCCCCTTTGTTCAAATGGTGATGCCAGACATATTTCTTTAGTTTCATCTTTCTTTATTTGTGTTTAAAGATATGAAATTATAATTTTTCTTCAGGTTGGTTTATTTACAGTTGAAAGGATTTGACGCATTCTAAACATGGGTGTCTCAGTCCGCATTCTGTGCCTGGTGGCAATGAAATTTGCTTGCATTTGTGCACAACAAGGCGTCTTAGGCCCGGCAGGTTTGTGGCTTCTCTATTATTTTTTATTTTTTTTTATTTTTTTTGTTGTTGTTTATAAGGTGATTTTATTTATTCGTACGAAATTCACTTCATCCAGAGTCGTAAGGGGTCCCGAATTTCAATTGCGAATATGAAAGCGTTTTCTCATACTTTAAACAAAATAACGCGAATTTGCTTCACTCATTTTTCTGGATCTCAGAAAATACAAATGTAAGAGCTTCTAAAGGCAAGTAAATATTTCATATGCTTGAAGATAATTATTTTATTTATGAACAAAAGGAAGTCGTGGTATAATTACTTCCTACTTATTCTTCATTTAGTTTCATATTAAATTGTTCTGTTCCAAATAAGTTAGCAAACATATGCTTGTCCACTTAAAGGCGAATAGGATATTCTTTCTGTTATAATTAGATATATAAAAAAATATAAATCAGACATGGGTGCTTTACTCAGCAATTGTTCTCATACGGTTTGTCTTCCCAGTGAGACCAATCTGATAAGATCCAATGTAATGGGCTGCTGAGGAGGATAAGTAACCTCCACTGAAAAGAAAAATAAAACCAAAATGGATGCTTATGAATTCAGAAAACTCAATTTATTTAACCAGGACGTTATTGATCAGGCAACCTTTGTTCAAGCCATCTCTCCAGTGAAACCAATCACTGGTCCCGATAGCTTCTCCAGTGAAACCGATCACTGGTCCCGATAGCTTCTTTGGTACATAATTTTGTATTATCTCTACGTATATTCACAACTTGACGCATTTTTGTTAAGATTTTTAGCATGATACATAGATTTAATAAAAAAAAAAAAATACCGGTATTCAATTGAAATTGATTTTTTTAAATCCCAAAGCTTATTGATAAAATTATCATGCGTTAGCCTTGTTTGGGTTGTAAACAAAGGCTTGTGATAAATTTATATAAGAAAAAACTCAAAACAAAAGGTGATTCTGAAGTTAAGTAGAGGCCTACTATGTTTGCAAGCCTTAGGATATATAATGTTGTGTGTGGTGACGTCACTTTATATAAAAATTTAGTAACAGAATAGTCTTGAATTCACAGAATTAACATTTAAGTCTAAGTATTATTCAATTTTGAGGTATAATTTTCTTCTATTCTTATTTCCTAAGTTTCAGAAGCAATATATTAAGGACCATCGTCTCCCAGAGGGCGCTGATTTTCAAAAAAGACGATTTTGATACACATGTGTGCTATCATCAGATTATGTACAAATTATTATCCAATGCAATTCATTTCGTTTTTCCGCTAAGATATTTTGAAGAAGTCTTTGAACTTAATTATTCACGCATCTACTTGTATCTTTTCATCCCAATCGATAAAATGGGTTTGAAGAAATTGTGGTGGTGAATTTTTAGTTGGAAAAAAAACACCAGTACGATGAGAAACTTGTTAATGGATCTGGAACTCGTGATACCTTTCTGAATCAGTGACTTCGCTACAGTAAAAAAAAGTTAATTAAAACGCGCTTTTACAATTTTTCATCCATTATATTCAGGAGAATAATTATTGCTATTAAAATAAAATAAAATAAACAAAAAACTAAAACAGTTTGTAAAAAACCTCGAAAGTACCGAGCATTTTCCTGTAGAAGAGCCTAAATGTTTTGTCATTTACGCAAACGTCTGAGATCTATCTAACAATCTGTCACAATTATTGCAGATGTAGAGTCTATTTCCAGATTGATTCTGACTTTCTAGCAGAAAAAAATATATCTATTGATAATCCAGAAATCTAGATCCAAGACTTTAGACCAGGTCCAATAATACGTGCCAATCGAGTAAAGATAATTTATCGCAAATATAAAAAGTCTTATCTATATTTTCAAAAAATATGTCACAATCGAGAATGAAGAAGTTGTAGCAACCGAAAGTTGAGCAATCTAGTCCAAATTTTCTTGTAACTGATTCAGATATGTTTAGGTTAATTATAAATCCTTATCTTAATGGTTTTAAAAATTTGTCGCAATTGAATTAAAAAAAAAAAAAATACAGTATTAAATAATCGACTTTGTAAATCTAGATCTCAATCAAAGTAAAAATTTATTGAGGTTAGGTAAAAATGTATTGCCATCGGAAATCCTCTCGATAGTTCTAAAAAAAATTATGATACTTAAAGTCTCTTTTAAAAATCCTCATCCAAAACCCTCAGATCAAATTGTCATTTAAATGATTTAGATTAATAATTTACGGTTACGGTAATTGTAGAGTTTGAGAGACATACTTACATTAATTAATGTATTAGTATACTGCTTTAAGGCTTGGTTATAGAAATAAGCATTATGCACAAATGTTAGTGTAAAATCTAGATAAGGTCCAGGTAAAGATTTATATACAGCTTATATTTTGATCATGACTAAAAAATAATTGCCGTCTAAATATGAATTTAGTTCTAGACAAAGGTTAGATGGAGATGTAGATTCAGCCTAAGCTATTTTAGACTTTGGTCTCGAGTAAATCTGCATTAAAGGCGAAATGTTTTATCGTTAAATTAATAGTTGTTTTGTTTCATTCTTTTTTTGTCCCATAATTATAAAGTTGTATGCTTGTTCCTTATTAGTCACAGAGAGAGAAAGAGAGAACGAGAGAGTGAGAGAGCGAGAGAGAGAGAAGAGAGAGAGAGAGAGAGAGAGAGAGAGAGAGAGAGAGAGAGAGAGAGAGAGAGAGAGAGAGAGAGAGAGAGAGAAGGCCAGAGACATACAAACAGAGACAAGTGACAAACAGATAAACAGATGAACATATACGCACAAGAGCAACAGAGAAGTTATCAAAAATGGTTCTGCACTGCAGTCAGCAATATAAAAAAAAACGCAAATTCTCTAAACATTTATATTCCTGTTCTCTAATTTTATTTTTCATTAATTATTCCATCAATGTAATTATTCTCCCACAACCAGCCCGTTGTCGCTTCCGACTTTTCTTATCTGCTCTCCATTATTGTCTTCCCTCAGTTTCTATTCTCATCTTCAAGCCTAGTTTATGCGGCAGATCAGTAGTTTTGAAAATTTTTGATTGTTACTAACAACAGTCTCATAAGCAGTTAGGCTATCACTCTCGTAAATTAAGTTAATCTGAATCGATCTTGAGTTTAGAAGCTTATGTCGTTAAGTTTAATCATTGTATTTTCAAAATCTTCATCTTCTCATTTTTCTTCAAAAGGTATCGGAAATCTTCCCGGCCAGAATCCAAGCCAAGGGTTTCCTGGACCAAGTCAGGGAGGCCCAAACCCAGGTCAAGGGTTTCCTGGACCTAACCCAAGCCCAGGTTTTCCTGGACCTGGTCAGGGAGGCCCCAATCCAAGCCAAGGCTTTCCTGGACCTAGTCAGGTAGGCCCTAATCCTAGCAGCCAAGGGTTTCCTGGACCTGGTCAGGGAGGCCCCAACCCAGGTCAAGGGTTCCCTGGACCTAACCCAAGCCAAGGCTTTCCTGGACCTGGTCAGGGAGGCCCCAATCCAGGTCAAGGGTTTCCTGGTCCTAACCCAAGCCAAGGCTTTCCTGGACCTGGTCAAGGAGGCCCCAACCCAGGGCAAGGGTTTCCTGGTCCTAACCCAAGCCAAGGCTTTCCTGGACCTAGTCAGGTAGGCTCTAATCCTAGCCAAGGATTTCCTGGACCTGGTCAGGGAGGCCCCAACCCAGGTCAAGGGTTTCCTGGACCTAACCCAAGCCAAGGCTTTCCTGGACCTGGTCAGGGAGGCCCCAATCCAGGTCAAGGGTTTCCTGGACCTAACCCAAGCCAAGGCTTTCCTGGACCTAGTCAGGTAGGCCCTAATCCTAGCCAAGGGTTTCCTGGACCTGGTCAGGGAGGCCCTAATCCTAGCCAAGGGTTTCCTGGACCTGGTCAGGGAGGCCCCAACCCAGGGCAAGGGTTTCCTGGACCTAACCCAAGCCAAGGCTTCCCTGGACCTAGTCAGGTAGGCCCTAATCCTAGCCAAGGGTTTCCTGGACCTGGTCAGGGAGGCCCCAACCCAGGGCAAGGGTTTCCTGGACCTAACCCAAGCCCAGGTTTTCCTGGACCTGGTCAGGGAGGCCCCAACCCAGGGCAAGGGTTTCCTGGACCTAACCCAAGACCAGGTTTTCCTGGACCTGGTCAGGGAGGCCCCAACCCAGGGCAAGGGTTTCCTGGACCTATCCCAAGCCCAGGATTTCTTGGACCTGGTCAGGGAGGCCCCAACCCAAGCCAAGGGTTTCCTGGACCTAGTCAGGGATTCCCTAACCCAAGCCAAGGATTTCCTGGTTCTAATCCAGGGTTCCCAAACCCAAGCCAAGGATATCCTGGACCTAATCAAGGAGGCTCCAACCCAAGCCAAGGATTTCCTGGTTCTAATCAAGGGTTTCCGAACCCAAGCCAAGGCTTTCCTGGACCTAATCAGGGATTCCCCAACCCAAGTTTAGGGTTTCCTGGTCCTAGTCAAATGGTTCCCAATCCAAGTCAAAGATATCCAGGTGCAAATCAAAGGCTCCCTGCCCTAAGCCAAAGATTCCCCTTTGGGAATACTAAACTTGACTCCGACTCAGAAGATGACGACTAAGTAACTGTTTGTCTGATATGTCAGTAGCGATTTTAAAAAATCGACCATAGTTATGAGGTTATTACAAAACCATTTTCCAGGCAAAACTTTTTTGAAACTGATAGATTGCAACATTCTGAACCTAAAGAACCTTGAATGTTTTATTTTTCCAGATAAAACATATTCTTTTATTTCTGTAAAGTACTAGCGAGTGTTTGGTTGTTTTTTGTGTTTTGGATGTTTCGTTTATCTTATATAGCCGGCAATATTAGCCGCATCCTCTTTTCTTTTTTTTTTTTTTTTTTTTTTGTAAAAAAATAATTTTATTAAATAAGCGAAAGTGAATATAAGTCCACTTGACTTCGACTTTCTTGTTCAAATTATAATGAATTTAGTTAATAACAAATTTAAAATTGACTCTCAAACTATTTCCTCAAATAAACCATTGATAATTTTATTTCATTTTTTAATATAAATAATCCTATTTATAAAGTTTAGGCCTACGTCCTAATATTTCGAGAATTATGTTGCATATATGGACGATACAAAAAAGCTTATCAACTGAGAGAAAAGTCAATGCAGCAACAAGTGCTTGAGGCTCTTTCAATTAAATTGTAATTTGAATGATTAAGGTTTTTCATTTTTGATATATCGCATTGTACAGTAGAGTTTGGGTTATGTGTTCTTTTTTTTTTCTTTTTCATTGAATTTTTACACTGTAATCTGAATCTTTGTCGGATAAAAATGGAAAAATATTTCTAGAGTCAAGTTTGAACCTAATACAAATTATCCTCACATTGATTGTTAAAGATAAACGAGAAAAAATGTAGTTATGTCTGTCTAATAGAAACAGGGCTTCGAAAATTCGGGCAACGTTGTTACTTTCCTTCAGATTTATAGTTATCGTGTTAAGAAAAGAATAAACTGATAATAATAATAATAATAATAATAATAATAATAATAATAATAATAATAATAATAATAATAATAATAATAATAATAATAATAATAATAATAATAATAATAATAATAATAATAATAATAATAATAATAATAATAATAATAATAATAATAATAATAATAATAATAATAATAATAATAATTAATAATAATAATAATAACACATACAAGAAGAAGAAGAAGAAGAAGAAGAAGAAGAAGAAGAAGAAGAAGAAGAAGAAGAAGAAGAAGAAGAAGAAGAAGAAGAAGAAGAAGAAGAAGAAGAAGAAGAAGAAGAAGAAGAGGAGGAGGAAGAGGAGGAGGAGGAGGTGGAGGAGGGGGAGGAGGAGGAGAAAGAAGAAGAAAAGGAGTTCTTATTTCCTGTAACATTGAATTTTAAAATTTAATGGCAAGAACTAAAAAAAAAAGTTAAATTCAAATGAAATCAGTTTAAGAACCAAACCATGATCATGTTCTTTTACATAGATGAATAGTTTTAAATTAACAACAAAAATGCTTTTTCAGGTTTAGATTGCCAAGTTAAAAAGTTGGAAAAAGCAGGAGAAAAATCTCTCTCTCTCTCTCTCTCTCTCTCTCTCTCTCTCTCTCTCTCTCTCTCTCTCTCTCTCTCTCTCTCTCTCTCTCTCTCTCTCTCTCTCTCTCTCTCTCTCTCTCTCTCTCTCTCTCCCTATCATTTGCATTTCACAATAAAACTGATTCTTTAAAGGTACGTTAATATTCTGAGAAATTTTGTAAGGATAAAATTGACAGCTATAACTTGTTGTTTTAAATTCATTTTGCGACTTAATCCAGAGTCTAGACTATTAAATATTTTTCCATCTTTTCCTTTTGACAACTTTTCCCCATTGATAGCAAAAGAAATGTTAAATCATTATTTGTGTTGTTCTTTTCTTGACCCGTAGTTATAAAGTTTTGTGCCTGACTTAATTTAGTCTTTGTATTCATACTTACATGTATTTGCAGACACACACAAAAATGTTTTTATCCTTTATCACTACCAAGTTGTCCTCCATGTGTTGTGTTTTAGCTTTTCTATTTGCGCTTATTAATAGTTGAAGAGCACTGGATACACCGTGTACCTACTTGAAAAACAGCTTGTATGTCTGTAGGATGTACCTGTATGGCCCTTGCACAAGTTCACTCATTCAAAGGGGTCATTAGGCGGAGATTTCTATGTTCTTTGCCCAAAAACACCACTGATGTGGCTGAGATCCTCACATGGCATATTCCTGATTTGGACTCTGAGCCGTGTTTAACTAGAAGCAAAAACATTTCATAGGTCTATCAAACTCACAAGTAATATAATATTGCTCACTCATATTCCACTCCTTGACGCCATAATCAACGACAACGAGCTCCACACGGACCTCTAATCAAAATCAACAGACATCTTCAACTACTTAAATTGATCCTAGTATCATCAACACCACACGAAGCGCAGCATCCCATACAGTCTCGCCTTTAGGTTACTCAGAATATGCGTCTTACAGACGCTACACTCGCGCGTAGACTCAAACTTACAGACCATCTCAAGATACAATATGGTTTATCCCACAAACATATTTAAAATGCTATTGATAAAGCCTTATAGACAAAAAGATCAGAGGTCATATATTGACAAGAAAAGACCTCCATCAGAAAGTAATACAGGGAATTCCACTAGTAGCTACTTACAATCCAGCCCTACCCACACTTATCACAACAGCAAATACTTTCACCTTCCCTGTCACAGGCAAAACATACAACATTCTACATATTTATAAACCCCTCTTGCTTCTCACACGTCATCTATCTCATTACATGTACCTCCACATGCAGGACTAACATTACAGACACTGGGAAAACGGTTTAACAGACACACACACATAATGAACAGAAAAAAATGATAGAGGAGACGCTTTGCTTAACATTTTAACCTTCTTTGACATAGCATCTGCTCATGAAAATTACACATACAGATTAATTACCCACATCAGACTCGACAAGTCTACGAAACAAAGAAAAATTTCTGGATCCACACCCTGTAGAAATATGAGGCTCCAGGCATGAACATCAACAACCAAAAGACTTCAAGTTACACAAATCCACTAACACATTTAAGAGCTAGGCCCTATATTACTATTATTAGGCCTATGACTTTGGACAGTTGTCGTTGTCTCCATTCTTAGGTATAAATTGAGGTATCAAGTTTCTAACTTTTAAAAGCCGGAGGAAAGAAATGAACAGTAAGCCTTCAAATTCTTTGTCTGTTCTAGATTTAGCGATCTGGGCTCACATAATTTATAACATTTTTTTTCCATAAACGGGTTTGTTTTGTTTTTTTCATTTTTTTAAATCCATAAAAAAACATTTCCATAAGCTCACAAATCACTGTTTCAAGTTTATAGATCCAGATGCCGCGAGTCCATAACAAGAAGATTTGATAATATTACGTGTCTACACGAGATGTACTTATACCTTCTTCTCTTGGCTATGAGATGCCACAAAACTCGTGGATTACACTAGGAGTAACTAGTAACTGCTTTCTTCAATCGCTTGTAGGAGGAAACATGCCAGCCAAAATTGATTGGTAAACATTTAAAACAAAACCGATTCTGAAGTTATATTTGATCACTTTGGAAAAAAATATTGGCCCCCTAATTTAGACCTAACTTTGCCCTCGTGATATGTTTGGCGCGCTCATGAAAACGAAAGTAGGAAGCTCGATATGTGTTTCAGTTTTACTTGGTAATTCAGATCTACATCTGATGTACTTGTAGATCAACAATCCTATGACGTTTTAGAATCTAGATCTAGTTTTATTAGAATCGTAATGATCTCGTTCAAGATCTGAGAAAGCCCTTGCTTAAAATAAGGGTATACGTGAGCAGATCTACAAATCTAGATTTAGATCTAGATCTAGATTCTAGATCAAATCATTTTGTAAGTAAGTAATTCTATCAAGAGATGGGTCTAGATCTAGATCGGCCTTTACCAAAGCCCACAAAGATCTGGCACTTCTAAAGTTCTAGAACAGATTACAATTATGTAATTATGTTACGTTTTAAGACATACATTCACTTCAGATGTAGAACTACCAGAAGATATTAAAACCTTGGGCATTTAGATCTAGATCTAGATCTAGTTCAACAGATAAGTTAAAGTTCTGGAAACTTTAGAATTAGCCTCTCTAAGTCAAAGGCAACTTTTTCTTTTGGTCTGCCCACGGATATATTTATAGACTGCTTTGATCTTTTATCAGAACATGTACATAGATCTATGTGTAGATCAGGAGACGAGCTGCCGCTGAAAACCTTGTGACAAAATTTTGGGCAAAGATGCGTTGCATGGGTTCATTTTCTCTGGGCTGAGTGAACCTAAAGGAAAAACTTCTTGTTCTAGGTTTAGATAAATGAGACATATAAATGTAACAGAAAATAAATCTCGACTTTTAAATTACAAATTTCAGCTCCTTTTACTTTTAAAAATAGAGCTCTATTCTGACTCTGTACAAAAGATATTTATCATATTTGTAAAGGTGTGACTAATTTCAGGCAAGACATAGAACAAGCCCTCAGAACATCTTAGAGATTTTTTTTCTAACTTGAGCAACCTAATTATTATAGGCTTAATTTAGATTTACTAGAAGACTTTGTAACACGATTTGTAAGAAAGATGAAGCTTCTAGGCTTGCCAATTTCACTAAAATGAGTCAATGCTTTCCTGTACCTGTAACTGTTTGAATAGTAGCACAGTTATAACTCATTTATATATTTTCTTTTAAAAATAATGTGCACTAAATCTAGGTGAGAGTACTGTTTCTCAGCACTTTCTGTGCTTATTTTAATTCTTAAAAAAGTAAGAAATTGTTTTTTATGTTAAAAATTCTAAAGGCATGTTTAGGAAAAATGAAAAGGCATCCTTCTCACTTGAATATCAAGCACACTCCATGATGAAGACAAGGCAAATATAAAAAATATTGACAATAAATCATTTCAAAATCAGCTCAGACCTCTTAGAAATTGTATGTAAATAATGCCTCCGCATATTGGTCTCAAGTACCAAACTAGGATTTATACTTTAAGAGGTCTAAACAAAAATTTCGTATGCTCTTGTTTTAAATGTGGTCTAAGATTAAGTGCGTCATGAATGAACTAACATGCACGTGTGTACTTTTTTTTAATATTAGGATGAAATTTTCTAATTTTATTGGCAAATCAGATAATGATTTTTAAAAATGCAAATTATTCCTGTTTTAAAATCTTTTCAGGACTATTTTTAAGCATTGAACTCTTACAAAGATGTCACTCAGTCAAGCATTTTCTCAGTCCCTGGGTGTGTCTCAGACTCAGGGTCGCTTTGGAGTAGAAATTTCAGACCCTGTGGAGAAGGAGAAAAGGGTATAAAATCTTTGTGCTTTAAAACATTATTTAATAACACAATGTATGATTGCTAAGAACCTAGGACTAGTTGGAGTTTTGCAACTGTTCCAAAAGAAAAAGATGCTGCAAATCATACTTACACATGTATAGTTTTCTTTTTTATTTATTATAGGAAAATAAATTGTTTTTCATGTTGTTTCTTGCATGGCAATTATTATGTTTATTTCAAAAGTCCAGTATTACAAAGTAGGGCCTACCTGTAAAACTTAAAATGTCGTTTTTTAGAACAGACGAATATCTCATCAAGGCACCTGCTGTATTTTTCTAGAGTTTCACTGCAGTCATTTTGATGCAAGAACAATGTCTGTCCAACACATTTAAAATATACATTTTTTTTATTATTTCCTGTCTGCATGTTTGTATTTTCACAACTAGAATAAATACATGATAGGACCATAACTTATTTCAACTTTTAAATTATGCATTCAGGCTAATGTGTTTACATTTTTTTTTGTATACATGCGTGGGAGAGTGCTGGCTGTGGACGGCATGCCGGCCATTCGAGATTTCAGGACATGGCCTGCTGGTCATTTGGTTGTTTTCTGACAAAGTGATAATTAGTGTTTAGTTTCGGAGGACAGCGTAGTCTGCAGGCTTTTTGAGATTTTGTGGCCAAGAATCAAGGAGCCTGCAGGCTTTTTGAGATTTCATGCTCTCACCCATTTGTTATATAAGTAAGATACAAATGTAGACATTTCTCTATATAGTTATAGCCTGAGTTATATTTAGTAATGATCATCCACATCAGCACTCCTTTTTCTCCATCATATCCTCTCTTTTTTTCTCTCTCTCTACCTCTCATCCACTCTGTGAACTTTTCCTTGGTGATATTCCAGGTTAACGAGCTGGTGCAGTACATGTTGATTATGGATCAGAAGAAAATTCCCATCAAAAAAAGAGGTCAGGCCATCTTATTTATCTTACATACAATACATGATCAAACTTCAGCTGTTGAACACATTTTGAATTTAAGAACATTTTATGAACATCTCGAGGAGGCTATCATTAGCCTTCAGATGGCAGACTATCAAGTATTATTTGTTTGATCCAAATGAACAAAATTTTTTAGAAAACTAGATTGCAAGTTACAGGAAATAAGCAGAGTTATTTTGAAGAAAGAGATGCAAGCTGTTAATGAAATTAGGTTACTAAAGTAAAGAAAAAATAATCTTACATTTTAGCTAACCTCTATTAGTGTATCAATTCAGAGAATTTTATCCTGCAGCAGATCATGAATTCCTATAATTCATTGAGGAATTTTGATATGTTTGTTAACTCTCAGAAGGCCAAGGGTTTTATTAGCCAATGAAAGAATCCTGATATGCTCTCATTTACTTTTATGCTTGTTGCTTACTAATAGAAAGAATCCCATCTTGTTATATATCATTTGATTCAGAATTGAAAGAGGTTTCTTTTTATGCCTATATCAAGCATATTGCATCATTTTCTGGACATTATGCATCAAAAGACAGACCAAAAACTTTTGAAGAAAACAACAAAATTCGATAAACATTAAAATACACAAAGAAGAAAAAAAATTTTGTCAAGAGATATTATCCTAACTTTATTACAGAATGATAGCATATTCAAAAAGGCACAACATATACAAAAATGAAACAATTTCAATGGAAAACAATCATTCTATTGGCAAATTTGGCCACACCATCTTTTGACGAAAAACGTTAAAAAATTAGGAAAGTTACTGTACAACTTTGGATGAAAAATTTCAATAAACTTACACATGTGATTCCATCTTGTTATACATCATTGAATTCAGAATTTAAAGAAATTTTTGTTTATAACTATATATAACATTGCATCCTTTTCTGGACATTATGCATATAAAAGAACCGATAAAAACTTTTTTTTACGAAAATGACAAAATTCCTCACATATTAGAATACCGGTATACAAAGAACAGAAAATAATTTTATCAAGAGATAACTTTTTTTGCAGAAGGAAAGCACCTATCGAGAAAAGCACATCATATATAAATATCAAGAATTCTAGATGGAAAATGATCATTGGTGGCCTTTTCTTTTAGAATTTTTTAAGAAAATATGAAAAAAAAAATTAGGGAAATTAAAATTTACAAACAATAGAAACATATCAGACCAAATGATAGTATAAAAATACACCTTTAGGTACAACAAAATTGACAATATCTATAAAGTTCAGTCTAGAAATATATTTTTTTTAAAAAAGTTATCGGTACCTCTTTTGCATGATGAAGGAGTTCTGAGAATGAAAAATACACAGAAATAAATGATAAAATCTCTTCATTATTCATATATTACTGAGAGGATGCTCATCAAGCAGACAAATTCTTTTATTATGACAGCAAAATCTACAAACCATTCTGGATTTTCTCTCAACTTTCTCTAAACACAACAGCGAACACAATTCCTAGATGTTGATGCCCACACAGGCACAACAACATGACCATCAGGATCTGATTTCTTTGATTCATACAAAGGCACTGTCAAATTTGGATCTAAACAGGCTAAATCTTTAATAAGTTCAACAGTAAAATTGAGTTGTGTGTATTTATTAGGTTTGTTCAATTCCTTGATGTCAGGGTTCAGTCTACGGAACTCCTTTGAACATGATTAAAAAAAAAAAAAGAATTCACACGAGCAATGTCAAGAAAATGATAAAGAAGTGTCTTCCAGTATTTGGTGGTCTTCCTAAGAACTTCATATTTACCTATCAATTTGGTCTGATCTGTCTACACCCCCCCATATGTATGTTGTAATCCCTAATCACCTGTGGCTGTGGTACATGTAATTCTCTAAACTGCCCGTTTACTTTACTCCTCCGCTTACAGAAAAGTTTCCCTGACAAATTCTTGTGCATTGTTGTCAGAATGGTAACTACTTTATGGTCCTTCCATTGCACAAAGCCCAAATTTCCTCTCCTTACCCATCTCGTCTTACCCCTCTGGGATCCTTTTTTGTTGAACTATTTAGTGTTCATCCGATCCTCCAGAATTCCTTTTCTTGTTTATTTCTAGGCTTACTGCTTACATGTTTTGATCAATAGCAGTCAACTCAGCCGATAGAGAAACATCATCGTCACTGGAGTCCCCTGAAGAGTCCGTCTGCCATTCATCATTTGATTCATCAGATGAATCCTCAAGAGCATATTTAAAATCTTCACTACTCATTGCAACGATTTTTTCAAGAATTTAGAAGGAAAAATATGCGCCAATCAAAACAATAACAAAGTCAAGAGAATCCAAAATGACGGAAGGGAAACAAATTGCATCTGTTTATGGTCATAGAAAAAAAAATGATAAAAATCTAAAAATGGAGAAAACTGAAATTTTTTTGTTTCAACATAATTTTGAAACCTTTAATTATAATATATGCAATATACAATACATCATTTATAAAAATATAGAGCCGTAATTATATCCCAAAATAGACCACTCTCCATTGAAAAAAATGTTTTCGATAGTCCTATAGTTGGCCTTCTTAGCGTTAATGAATGTTTAGTAGTCTTTGTGAAAATCAGATTCAGATAAACATCTAGAAAAAAAAATTTCTGCACAGAATACTTTTCTTTCTCTCCTCCTTTCTTTCTCCCTATTTCTCTCTCTCTCTCTCTCTCTCTCTCTCTCTCTCTCTCTCTCTCTCTCTCTCTCTCTCTCTCTCTCTCTCTCTCTCTCTCTCTCTCTCTCTTTCTTTCTCATGCTGGCATTCTTTTAAGAAAATATGAATGAGTATTTTATGTTGTTTTTTAATTTTTTTTTGAAGAATTTTTATGTAGTGTCACTATTGATGATGAATAATCTATTGCTTCATGCAGATATTAACAGAGTGATCCTGAAGGGCCAAAACCGAGCATTTAATGGCGTGATGGAGGAAGCTGCTGAGAAACTTTTAGAGGTAGATCAATTCATCGACAATATTGCACAAATTAATGTTTTACATTAATGGAGAAAAAATTAGTTGCCAATGTTTTTTTTAATTTATGTTTATTGTCATCTTTTTTTTTTTTTTGTGAACACCAATTTAAATTTTTCAAAATGGGTACCAGATATCTCAGTTAGTAGGATGATGGACCGTTTTAAAAATTGGCATAGGATATCTGGGCTGGTGTTGATTTCATCTTACTAGCTCTCTCTAAAGGTTTGATGCGAACATAAGAGTCTCTGACTGTTGGGTTTACTAGGACTTTACACACAGCTGTTGCCTCTCAGAATGAAAAAAAAATGCAGTTCTGTTCCCTGCTGCACACACTGGGTGCTGCGTTAAAAGCTTGATCACCTAGAGGATGTAAGATTAGAACAACCAGTCAACCTAACCACTGAAATATATGATTAATATGTCATATTCAAATATCTATCTTTAGGTGTATGGCTTCAAAATTATTGAGCTGCAAGACAAGCTGAAGGATTCTTACATACTTGTGAACAACCTTGAACTTAATGAAAGCCAAAAAAAGCTCATCAATACGTAAGTTGTGACTTATGGACTAACTTTGTGTAAACTTGTTCTTGCTCATAACTTGAGGACATGTAACTAAAATATCAAGGATGAAAGTTGTTTACCTCGATTGTCAGCAATTTTTTTTTAAAATGACCTTTTGAACTTTACCCATCAAAGGCCTAGCAGAGCTACTCAAGATTATGAGATAGATCTGATCAGTGGGAACATATGTTCTTGAAAGTTTTAAAATTGCATGTCACCTAGTGTTTTCCACTTGTCTAGAGGACTGCATTTTATTTTTGCTTTTTTTTTATTTTGTTTAATATCACTAATCAAAACCAATCTACCTGTACCTCATTGGTTTAAGGTGGCTCTGTCACTACAGTTTATACATAAGCCTATTATAAATCTTTCATATGAATGACATGAAAAGTATTAAATGGTTTTCTTAATAATCTGTTCAAGCTATAAAATTTTTCTCATTGTTGTTCAAGGGATAATGATAATGTCAGCCTGACAAACAGGGATATACATATAGATGTCTGAATTTATGAGATTAAAACTTTCAATTGAATGTAAATTTTGCCCAAAAAACTTGATCACTCTTTAGGTTAAATCATTTTTTTGGTTTCCCCTTAGAAATTAGGTTGCATTGCCTTACAATGCTAATGTTAGAGACTTTCACCACTAGTGTGCTGCGCTTTTTTCTTCTTTCTAATTTTTTAGATATTAATTTTACTTTTGATAAAAACTTAATCATGTGGAAAATGACTTTAGCAGTGGTTAAGATGAAACTTTATTGCTACCAAACTTTTCATATTGATATTTTAATTGGAAAGCTGTGGCAAGGGTGTCACTGTGGTACTGCATTAAGCCAATTATAATTGACACTACTCTGCAGGGCTTAACCAAAATGAGTATGGATGTATAAATTTAGAACTTAGTTAAAGTCTACAAATGTTGGGAGTTTTGTTTTCTTTCTATCCAATCTTTGATTTCTTTGAACTTAAGCTTTAAAATCAAACAGCAACTTGTCTCTGAGGGTAAGTTTTTTTGAAGATGGGCAATGCCATACAAAAGAGAAAGAAAGCTCCTCTTGCATCCACTTACTTCATTTATCTAATTAAAAGTTTGCTTAGAAGTAGCACACTGGGAATCGCATCCTTTCAATTCCTCATACAGTAGTGACATTCTTACATATATCTGAATTATTTATTTTTGGTGCTTTTACCCTCTTTCATGCCAACAGAAATCAAAAAGATAATGCGGAGATGGGCCTTGTTTTTGTCATTTTAGGAATGATCTTCATGAATCAGAATGTCATCCATGAAGGTTTGTCCTTTATTTCATGTCAAAAAATATTGTGTATATTTGCTCCCAATTTATTTGTATCTTGTTTTGGAGAACAGAAATTTCCACCAAATGACATAGCCAATTGTCAATACAAATAAAGATATACATAATATAAAATTGAAAGGGGGTAAAGATATCTTTCCGACATGTTTTCACCTTTTAATGACTGAATCGCTAAGGTGCATTAATGTGCTATGGGATTTGATCAGTTAGACTTGTGAGTTTTTAACTGAGGCACAACCTGAGATAAAATAATGTTTATGGTGGACTTGGCTTATGGAAATAATTCACTCAATAAATCTTTTATGTAGATTTTTATCTTTCAGCCTCAGACAATTGTTCAGAACCATGCTTTCAGTGGTTGAGCTTTTGCAAATAAACTTCAGCAGCAGTGCATAATACTTTTTTAAGATGAAATGGCTGTGTGCTTTTCTCTTTCCCTGAATGTTAGTAATCAGAAACGTAGGGCCTTTTCATTCTCATATCAGGTTAATAGCAGGAAGACTCTGAACTTCCTTACTTATTAGAATGCCTCGATAGTACCTCAATAGCAGAAGACATGTACATCAGATGATCTCAAGATCAGTATCATTGGTGGCTCTTGGGTATCTTAGAAAAATTCTTACACATATAGAGATGTTTTGAGGTAAAACCTTTAAATTATTTTCAGCTCTGTAATTGCTCAGTTTCATACAGTAGGTCTCCAGATAAAAACATGTCAGATCAACGCACGCTTTGGCTAAGCACACGCAGTAGCAGTCTGATGGATTTTTTCATATGTAATCAGTATACTCTAAACACACGCTTTGAAATCGGAAGAGACTACCAGTAAGATGGAAGAGATAGCCACACTTAGTGGAGGAATGGCTCTCAATTTTTATACTGCTAAGAGTTATGTCTCATTGTCTGCAAGCTGTACATTTGCATTGTACACACAAAGTGAAAGAGGAGCGGGAGGAGGACAGGATATGGATAACCCTGTACAGAAGGGATGGGCGATATCATAGGTATTGAGAATTAAAGCTACAGATAAGGGAAGGGACAATATGATGCAAAATTAATACCTGTCTACCTTGCATGTCGTATGACGGTCAACACAATATTGCAGCTAGCATTTTGGTCCCCCCCCTCCCCCTTTTCCAGTTTCATGTTTGTAAAAATAATACCTGATGTGCCGGCATCTATGTAAAACTGTAGACCTAGTCCAGTCTGGCACATACATTGTGATTTCATTAGTAGCTTTAGAGTTCATCAATTAGCTTTTTCAATTATCTAAATCTAGATCTAATCTTTTTTTTTTTTCAAGATCCCAAGGCAGTTCAGATCTACTTCAAGGACTACTTTTGATCTGCATAAAAGATCTGTAACAGTAAATATGAGAAGAAATTGATTTTTTTTTTGTTACGTTTTACAAAGACACGCTTCTCCTGAACGTACACTATTGAAGCCTCCGGAAGACGTTGCATGTATCTGGAGCCCACTGTATTGTACGATAGATTGAAAGTTATAGAGGAAAAATATCATAGTATAATTTTGTCTCTTTTAAGTTTTTTTTTTTTGTTTTTTTTTTTAATAAAGATGTGGAATCTGTTATAATTACTTAAAATTACCTCATTTTATCTTTTTTGTTTTTCAGATGAAATGTGGCATGCTTTGAAAAAGCTCGGAATATTTCAAGAGTGAGCATTTTCATTTTAGCGCTCTTCAAAGTGAATTACATTATACATACTTTGTGGCATAAGATTTTCAGCTAATCGAAAGAGTAAACTCAAGCAAAGGGATCAGTTCAAATACTTGGGAACTTTAATATCAAGCAATGGACGCAAATTTTAACTTGTGATTTTCAGTACCATTTATGCCCATTCAGGGACTATAACTGATTTCAGTATTGCCAATGTAGTGGAAATTAATAGAAAATTTTAACTCCATTTGTCTTTTATACTAGGTTACCATAGAATTAGATTCACCTTATCCTTCCCTTTAATTTTTCTTAAATAAGAAAAGATTTTTCAAGTTAAAAAATATCAGTAGCAAGCTTTCAGCCTTTGACATCTATTAGGTTGTCATTTAAGGACTAATCTGATAAAAAAGAAATTGTGATATGAAGTTCAGTGATCACTAATGATATTTGACTTGATGATTGACTCTAGACCCATCAGATTGGTTATCCACTTTTCTTCCTTTATCAGACCATGGGCCATTAAATCATTGGAGAAAAATAATATTAATGATATAAAATTCGGATTGTAAAAAATAGTGTTAGTACTATTACACAGCAATCAGTTCAGCTTTAAAAAACTATACTGTGATTAGTGTTAAAATAATGTGTTAACATTTTTGCTATTTTCCTTTCTTAAAGATTCTGTGATCTATTTCAAGATTTATCATGCAATATATAATTGGGCAAGAAGAAGACAAAAATAATGGTCCTCAGTCAAAAGAATAAGTGTCCACAGATCAACATTTTTTTTCAATGGAAATAATCTGAAGCAAAGGGATTTATTCAAATATTTGGGTAATATCAAGCAAGGGAGGCAACAACAGTGTGAGTGAAATACAAGTAAATACATTTCGCTCCACACAAAAAAAAGAGACCTGGAGTTTTATATTGAACCCATCCTGATGCATTGATATGAGGCCTGGCCAATTTTAAAACAGCTACAAAAGAAACTAGGCAACAGAAATGTGATCCCTATGGAGAAAGGTACAAATGTCCTGGAGTGCAAAGAAATCATATAAAACCATGTTACTTCGAGCTGACGCAACAGATCATGAATATGTAAATGCCAAGCAACCTTTTTCAGTATTAAGGCATTAATGGGTTCAAAATTAAATCAATAATGATCATCAAAGTTGAGCATAGCAGTTAAAAACCTTGTAACCTTCTCTATCACAAGCTGTTTCGAGCCAATTATGTGTAAGATTTTGTGAAGAAATTTGAATTAATGTTTTTCTTGTAAATTTTTTTTTCAGTGACCTGCACAGCACATTTGGTAATGTGAAAAACTTAATCATGAAGGAATTTGTACGAAAAGGATACCTGCGAACTGAACTTAATACCAGCACAGATCCTCCAACCAATGATATCTATTGGGGTCAAAGGGCAGAGCATGAGATTACCAAACGAAATATGCTTTCCATGGTTTGTGATGTGAGTATTTTCCTGAGCAAGCTGATTGTCTTTGTATGTCAAAAAAAAAAAAACATTGCTGGTGCTTATATTCTACTCTTTACAAGTGCATTGAAATCAGTTTTATAAAGCTCTTAGAAGTTTGTGTCAGTCCAGATTCAAAGCTAAAGAGACTTTTTTAAAAAAAAATTGGTTGCTTGGGGTTGGGGCCATGTAAGAAATTTGAGTTTTTGGGGAAAGCCTCTCTTCGGCAATGTCATGTGGGTTAGCAAGTGAGCATTTGGCAAACAGGGTATAACCAGTGATGTGCGTCTTTATTTGGGGGTAGGTTATAGATTATAACTGCGGAGGTTATTTAACACATTTTTCGTCTCAAACAGCCTCTTCATAGATCAGTAAAAAGGGTCGATTGTAGACAAAACTGTATGTCCCTTGTGTACAAGATATGGGTACTCATAATAAGTTAACCTGTCTTGGTCCAGCCCTTCCTGAATCAAGTAGTATTTGCTGTTCAAAAAAATAAGCTGGTAAGTATTAGAAAAAGATCTCTTTATTACATCCCTTGTTAGGTAATCTAATATGACTAAAAGGTTTAGTTTTGCCTTGACAGAAAGCCTCTATGTTGGGGAACAATTGTTGGTTCTTTTTCTTCGAAATTCAACTTTACACTGAACTTATGACTAAGAAGGGGAAGACTTTAAGAGGAATAGCATTAGCATGGGAACTAGAAAGCCTTGGGAAAGGAGAGAGAGGAGGATTGAGCATGGATAAGAAAGTAAGAGTGTAGAAGAGAAAGATTGAGTGAGTTGCAGAAAGCAGAAACATGTGAGGGATAGCTGCTTCAGGCCAGTCAACGTCTTGGACTGAGCACAAAGATATGGGATCAGTCAGTGCTAAAATGTTCACGCACGGCTCTGTTTGCGGTCTAAGTTTTTCTTGACCCTGGATCCCCCCATTACTTCAGATATGCTCTTGCCTATGGCCACAACACTCACATTATCCTCTTTAAAAAATTCAATAAAGAAATTTGTGTAAAGTTCTCATCCCTGGTAAATTAAAGTGAGGTAACTGATACAATTGATTCAGACTCTTCTCAATAACCTGTTTCATTCGTCACCTACATTGGAAAATTACATATTCTGCAATAAGAAATGGTTGGTATCTTCTATAAGTATAAGTGTTTGTTATCCATATTAGACTTAACCCAAACTTTAGAATATCAGATAACCCTGTACAGTTCTTTTTAAAGCTTCTTTTGATTAAAACATGAATTGGGCAATACAATTTTTTTAAGTTATGATGCATAAAGCTATAAAATTTAGGTGTATGGACTTCAAAAGGTTGATCAATATTTTTCTCTTTGGCTTCTAGACAAGCAAGATTTCCTTCTCTCTTTTTCTTTGAAAAATGATGCACAATCTTACTAAATGACCCTTGATTACATTTCCTATATTTTGTAAATAAATGAGACTCAAAAAATCTTCCTCCTATTTTTCTCAGATAAAAGATACTGAACAAAAATCTCCTAATTTATCTTGCAGATAAATGAGACTCAGCCCAGTGACTGGACCTATCAGATGCAGCTTGTGATGCAGGAGGATCAGGGCTCACAGCAACAAGAAGCAGAGAATAGTGCAGTTCCAGGACCATCATCGTCTTCTAGGTGATCTGCAGAGCAGTATTACCTAAAGTATGGCAATATACAGTTGTCAATGGCAATTACTTACTGAGGAAAGGCAGGCAACACGATGGCTGCAGCTGAGCTTGTTCTTATTGAGGATATTATGATATTATTATTATAAAAATATCTTTCCTTGATGTAGAAAATGAATTATGCTTCAGAGCTGTTTGCTTAACATGATCTCATGGATCTTGATCTCTGTTCCTTATCTGGCCTGTCCTCATTTGATATTAGCAAAACAGTTTGTAATACAAATCAACATTATTAAATCTGATGAGTGTAAAGATAATTTGATACAGTGTTTTAAGAATGGTTAAAATCGCCCATAAATCATGATAAATTCGTGCCCTTATGTTTTGTAAAAGTTTATTACAGTACAGTTTGCTTTGCTTAAATGTGTTGTTTTTTTTATTTTATTTTTTTTGGCTGTAATAGAAAACTGAAAACACAAGAAAATCAGGATAAAAAAATACTCATCTGAAGGTTTTATGTGAAGAAATTACTTAATCACTTGACTGCTGACTTAAAATTTTTATCTGTATTCCAATTGTGAGTGATCAAGATTACTTAAGAGATTTTTGCATAATTTATATATCAAAGTGAGAGATATCGAGAATTTGAAATTTTTTTCTGCGCTGCCTTAAATAAAGCAAAGGTCCAATTTCATCACATCTTTTTTGTATGTATGGTCCCTGTGTGGCTTTTTCTACTTTTCTAGGGAGTTGCCTCAAAACACTGAAATTCTCATCATCTTAATTTCTTTTGTATTTGTACTATTCACATTTTGTATAGCATACTTATTGAACTTTGTTTTCTATTATCATACAGGTTTAAAATATTTTTTTGACCGTATAAATAAATAAAAGGTTGTATTTATACATAGATGTATCGACAAGTAAAGCTTTTTTTCCATTATGCAGTTTCAAAAGCAACTTGGAATTGGTGTATTATAATAGAAAATAATACACATTGAAAATAAAAAGTTACAAAAGTTATTCAGTGGTAGAAATTGATTGAGATCCATCGATGACACAAACTTAGGCTTCCAGGCAAGCCTGCATCCAGATTATGCCTGGAAACTAGAATCATTCTCGAAAGTGTAAGCCAAATTTACATTTTAAAGTCATATGTCAACATGTTTGTTCAGAAAGAGATGCTACATAAGAAAATTTGTGTCATCGATACATCTCAAAACAGGTTTTGTTTACCTTACCATAAAATGACATAGCTACACCCCAAAAAAATAGATGACCTTTTAAGAATGAGTCAATTCCTTTGTATACAGAAATTCTAGAAACAACAGCTAGAGGGGCGTAGACTAATTTTTTTTGCCAATAACCAAGGGCTACTACAATTATTACTATTAGGACAATTAGGGGGCACTCTTAGTTCCACCCACAAGCTGTCAGTTGCTCAGTACTGTTCTTGCGATTTAAGGATGATTTATAGGCCTACTTAAGCTAGCAATAACATTACATACTAAACCCAAAGCCCTGCCAAAATCTTTAACTCATTAACCTACACAAACAATCGACGCATAAAATTTCAATTAATCACAATGTACAGTGGAAGAATAATGAAATTAAAGGCAAATTCAAATACATACATGTAATAAAACTTGAGACAAGTGTAAAAATGATTGAACACACATTTCAAGTACATACACTGTAATAAGCATCACCAATGAATGCTGTGTACGCTCACATATGTTTTATATGTTGTACCCATGAAAAATGTATGCATATCGGATAAATGAAGGAAAAAAAATAATACTCTTAGTACTGGCATCACACTGAGATATTATTACTTTATTGGACTTATAAAAATACCTTATCCTCCTCACCCTCTTCTCCTTTTCATTTTTTTTTAATCTGTAAAATTTAGGAATTTTGGATAACAAACTAAAACTGATTTGTAGTTGGTAGATCCCATAAACTTTTTATTACGAGTGGACAAAAATATCAGGCGTGAGTATTTTTTTTTTTTTTCACATCAAACCAAAATAAAATATTAATAGCCTCAAGCGAACATGGATTTAAAAAAAATTAAATGTAGATCAAATTGAGAAATATCTGTATAAATTAAATGTACTTAGCAATAAAGTAAAATTACTTATTGTAAAATCCAGAGACTGCCAGGGTAATATAATGTCTTGAATAGTTTTAAAGAAGAGTGAGGATTTAGGGTCTCTTAGTATTTCCCTTTTATTGTATTCAGTTTGAGCACGTTCATTAGATTATATTCGAACAGTTGTGATTGAACTCTTTATGTAGTCATTGTAAATTGCGTGATGTTTACTTAAGTAAACTGCCTGCAGTATATGCACTAATCTTTGACCAGGATGTTATTAGAGAGGGAGAGTAATCTACTAAATCATTATAATGTAAATCGTTTCAAGCTGGCAAAGTTTGCATACTCGTAGAAGATACTCTATCAAATGAACATCAATAAAGCCCTCGTCGTGCCTTCTATCATATCTGTAGCAAATCTATGGTTTCCTCTGGCAAATTCATTAATAGCTAAGGGATGTAAATACGAAAATAGAGATTTTTGAAGTCTTGCAACAAAAATTAGGTTATGAATCAGAAGTTATAAAGCTTGAAGTTAAATGGAAATAACCCTGTGGCAACGGGAAACGATGATCATTTGTTATCATATGATAGAGGTCTATGTCACCTTCAAAGTTTAAGTGCAATAAACAATATAGCAAGATCATAATTATATCGATGTGGCTATAAAGTGTACATGTACTAATAATAACAAAAAGGAAAGGTTTTTCTTGAGTTAGCACAAACTACGCTAGAAACTCATTTATAAAATAGTAAAGAAAGTATATGAATTAAAAAAAACGATAAACTCAATGGTTGCGTGAGGCAATGATGGAAATAGACCACAGTATTTGAAATAAGGATAAAAAGATTCAATACTTTCTGTCATTCAAACAAAAATTCCTTTGAAAATGCCAAAAACTTTAAATGTTCATTTTCTTTACTTTGACTTAATCAATCAGTTAATGACAATAAAGATGGTGTATTGTGAATAGTGTTTTTTAACTTTTTTTAAAGGTATGTGCCTCTAAAAAATCGATAAAAACATGAGACCAAGAATAGATGAATATATAATTGAATAACTCATTAAATTTCTAATGGAAATACCCAATGCATTATAAACAAGTGGAGATAGGTGCGCTATTTTGACATTTAATCTACAAGTACTGATACATTAAGACAATGAAGCTGGTGCTGGGAAATGGATTTTTTTTCTACTAACACTCCCAATGGAACTTAATTCAAGATGGGAGTACAGACATATAAATTGTGTAGCAGTCATCAGATTTAATCAGCAAATGATTGGTTGGAACTTTTATCTGAATTATCACACTGAGCATGTCTCTATAATAAGTTCCCTTTCATCATTGTAAACCGTCTCTTCCTATTACATGCATTTATAATCTCACTTTTCTCAGGCCAAAGAAAATGTCATATTAGATGGAACCTAGAGAACTTTTAAAAGCCGGCTAAGACAACTGATGTGCAGAATGTTTTCCTTTGCATTACATACCAATCAGTTATGAACCAGACATAATGCATCATGTGTACAGTGTACTATCTAATCTATTCTCATTTTACTTATCTGAAATCATCTACAGATTAACTGGAAGGGGGAGGGGAGGGGAGAGGAGGAAAGCTGAAATGTCAAATACACAGAAACATTACAACACAAGCAGAATAATAACAGAAAAAATGTATACATGTAATTAGATAATTAAGAAGTCGGCTACTATGTATTATTAGTGACCAATCTATTAAAATTCTTGAGCCCCAGGCTGATTTCATGACCTTCCTGGCAGCCAGCTAGGCTGAGTCTTCGCATTACAGGTAGTTGGCGGCTGATTCATAATGTGATAATTGGTTACCAAGTCTTGATTTTCATTCTTAGATCGAGTTTTCAACCTACATTTTAGACAGCGTAACACATTTTTAACCGAGTAAAAATCAGCGCTCTACCTCTCAAAAGGTGCAACTGTAAAATTTTGTTTTACTTAAGTTGCGTAATCATTTTAATTAGTTTTGAAAAAGATCCTCACTTCATACGAGATCTCAAGTTATTTTAAGCAAATTCAGATTTAAACTCTATATCGAATGCTCTGTGGTCAGTAGATTTTCGCATGGCATAGGAAAAGATAAAGAAATAATTGATTAATTAAGATTAATTAATAAAATTACCAATCTGTTTTATTATATTCTTTGTCTGATTCGTTCATTCTTACTCAATTTCTTTAGAAGATTTATTTTTCGATATACATTATTTTCTGTGCTTTCTTTGCTATTAACCTTAACAATAATGGGCTACATATCATTTCTTTCTTCTTTGTACTTGCCATAAATACAACAGTTAAAGTTCATGGTGACATTTTTATCTTACTATAAGGTTCTTTTCGAATGCTTAGAACATTTCTGGATGTCAGCACTACCATAGACTAGGATAAAAGAAAATCTGTTCACTATTCCATGATTGGTCTTCCATGTTGAATGTAACACCTTATTTGATTCCAGCCCGTTGAATGTCGAATGAAAGGAGGGAAAGTGAGTATTTTTTTCAGCATCTTGCACACCAATATAAGAAGATGAAGCTATTCCACAACACTACCAGGAATTTGATTAACAAAAAACATCGTTTGATCCATCATAAAACCAATATTACAAAACCAAGATTATCTGATTTATAATTAGCCTTTCTTCGGGTTGTGTGGACTGGTCTGAGAAAATCTTAGCAGACGATACACAAAAAAGAACTGCTACTACTCTAAATGTTTTGTTTAATTGTCTCTACGTTCTCTCGTGTGATCCACGCTCTAGGCTAATTTGGATTGTTTGAATTGGATTGTGGGCTATACGAGACAGATTTTTTTTTACAAAATAATGAGTCAACTTTCAATTTTGGATTTATTTCTTATTGTCCCTTGAGTGTCTATAATTGCTGACACAACTGCGAAAAGAAAACAATAAGGGATGACTGCGTTTATCTGAGATAAATCTATATTAAAAAGTTATAAAAGTATTGGAACAAATGTAACTGTACAATTATTTTTTCGCCTAATGTATTGATTTATGCATCACGAGAGAAAGCATTCTAAAGCAAATGAAACTTATTTACACATCAACTCCCTGCAAAACATTGCATAGATCCATGAAAAAAAAATACACGCACAAGTCAGGTTTTTCGTATATATATACGAGGGGGTGTTAAGAAGTGTTTGGTCTGAGTAGAAAGAAATCGTGATAGAGTATTGAAATTTTGTCAGCCTTTAGATCATGTCTTTGAAACGAAACATAAATTTTTGATGAAATTCGACGGTCATTAGATACTTATTAGGGCGCCTGTTTTTCTTTGCTAAAGCTACGTCATGGAGCCGATTGAATATCGCTTGGTTATCCAATTTTTACACTTGCAAATAAAAAGCCCCTTTTGATAGTTTTCTGGAAACGGTCCAAGTTTATGGTGACGAAATCCTCGGTATAATACTGTGACATACTGGGTAAGAAAATTCAAATCTGGATTCATTTCAGTGATGGATTAAGATCGAGAAGAGCGCCCATCTTTTGTGGTAACTGAAGAAAATGTTACCATAGTGAAGAAACTGGTTCTACAATACCGCTGCATAACTGCCAAACAGGGCGCAAGTGAAAGTAGAATCGGTTTAGGGTCGATTGAACTGATTCTCCATGACCATCTCGATATGAAGGTTTCTGTCGGGTGGATACCTCACCTTTTGACCAATGGGCAAAAGAAGCAGAGGTTTGAGTCCTGCAAAGCTTTCCTTCAAATGGAGTCCAATGACAATTTCTTGTAAAAAATGGTGGCTATGAATAAAACATGGATTTATAATTTTTAATAGAATTACAGTCCGAATTGGTGAGATAAAAAAAATTCGTGGAGCTCTCAGTAATGGGATCATCCTGCTGCATGACAAACCAATGAGATGAATATGATGGATGAGCAAAGTAAGGCTAGTCATACAAACACTGTCATGAAATGGGGTATAAAGTCGCAAACAATATACATTGCTCAAAATATGATAAGAGCAAAGTAAGGCTAGTCATACAAACACTGTCATGAAATGGGGTATAAAGTCGCAAACAATATACATTGCTCAAAATATGATAAGAGCAAAGTAAGGCTAGTCATACAAACACTCTTATGAAATGGGGTATAGAGTCGCAGACAATATACATTGCTCAAAATATGATAAGAGCAAAGTAAGGCTAGTCATACAAACACTGTCATGAAATGGGGTATAGAGTCGCAGAAAATATAAATTCCTCAAAATATGATAAAAGCAAAGTAAGGCTAGTTCTTCAAACACCATCGTGAAAGAGGGTGGAGAGTTATAGACAACATAATAGTAGTCATTATAAATCTGGGTTCCTCCCATTTTTATCTCAAACTCCCTAATGACGCAGTATGGACGGATGAGCAAGCTACAAAGTTAGATAACGTAGCTTATTCAACGCTGTTTTTAACCACTGGTGCATGACGGTCCGAAGAATAGAACCGAATGGGTCACACCAAGACAGTTAGTCAACAGGTACTTTTCCTCCATCTACTACTTAGTCTGTTGTTGCATTTTTAATCTCCATTAGCCTTATGTAAGTTTCATGGGCGACACGCAGAGGTGGGCTTTAGAATTGTAATGTTTTCAAGAAAAAGGTTTTAAGCTTCAGATAGACTTAAAGATTACTGCACTTAAAACCGATTCCATTTTCTTGTTGCTCTTTATTCACATGCGAATAAATGTTAACATCTTATGGGAAAACTTGACACTTTTTACGATAATAGCCTCTTGTTGTTTTGAATAATGCAGTTAACAAAAGAAATAGAAAAGCAAGATTTACCCAATTCTAGGGTTTTTATCTTGGGAAAGAGAACTCAAACGGACAAGATTTTGTGCCGGAATCAGGCAGGTAATCAAGAGTTTAACAGTGGAGATACTCAGTTGGTGTTGACGAGTTTCGCTTTCTGATGCTTATATTTGTGTTTTCCTAGCTTTTAACTCTTTGCAGCGCAAGTAGAACAGATCTCGAACAGACTATGCTTCAGACCAATAGAATATTTGTCACAATCGGCATTATACGAGTAGTTTTCCTTTATTGTAAAATTGTTTTACAGAGGCTAAATGTGGAATCGAATAAAATTGTTCCTTTTGTGTTGAAATAAAGTTTTAGTTTGTATTGAAAAGCTTGCAAGAATGAAAATATTTAAAAACTAACATCCCAGAGATTTTGATGTATGAAATGAAATAATAAAACCTAATAGTCTGCAAGCAGTAGAGGGACGTTATTGTCTATAGAGTTAAACTTTTCATGTGACGAACATGATTGTTATTGATAGCCATGGATAATATTTCACATAAGTTTCCTTACAACAACAACAACAGAAACAGAAACAACAATGACAACAACAGAAACAGAAACAACAATGACAACAAAAGCAACTGATTTGTTACAAATGTCTCTAATTGTTTAAACGCCAGTAACTATATTCTTATTCCAATTTGGTCAGAGAGTGTTTTGTACAGTCTCAAGACATTTAACCGCACCAGACCGCCCACCTCCAGCCGCCATGACACATACCAACTTTAAACTGCATGCCTGAACCAGAGTGACATTTCGAACCTCAAGCCGCTGTGATCCATACCAACTTCAAACTGCATGTCTGGATTAGTCTGCATTCGGAATCTCAAGCCGCTCTGATCTACGCCAACTTTAAACAGCGTACCTGGACTAAACTGACATTTCGAACCTCAAGCCGCTGTGATCCATACCAACTTCAAACTGCATGTCTGGATATGGACTGACATTCGGAATCTCAAGCCGCTCTGATCTACACCAACTTTAAACTGCGTACCTGGACTAAACTGACATTTAGAACCTCAGGCCGCTGTGATCCATAGCAACTTCAAACTGCATGTCTGGATTAGTCTGCATTCGGAATCTCAAGCCGCTCTGATCTACACCAACTTTAAACTGCGTACCTGGACTAAACTGACATTTAGAACCTCAGGCCGCTGTGATCCATACCAACTTCAAACTGCATGTCTGGATATGGACTGACATTCGGAATCTCAAGCCGCTGTGATCCATAATAATTTTAAACTGCATTTCTGGACTTGACTAACGTTCGGAACCTCAAGTCGCTATGATTTATAACAACCTTAAACTACATGTCAGGATCTAAACTGACATTGGGAACCTCAAGCTGCTGTGATCCACACGAATTTTAAACTGCATGTCAGGATCTAAACTGACATTGGGAACCTCGAGCTGCTGTGATCCACACGAACTTTAAACTGCATGTCTGGATCTAAACTGACATTCGAAACCTCAAGCCGCTGTGATCCACACGAACTTTAAACTGCATGTCAGGATCTAAACTGACTTTGGGAACCTCAAGCTGCTGTGATCCACACGAACTTTAAACTGCAAATCTGGATCTAAACTGACATTGGGAACCTCAAGCTGCTGTGATCCACACGAACTTTAAACTGCAAATCTGGATCTAAGCTGACATTCGAAACCTCAAGCCGCTGTGATCCATACGAACTTTAAACTGCATGTCTGGATCTAAACTGACATTCGAAACCTCAAGCCGCTGTGATCCACACGAACTTTAAACTGCATGTCAGGATCTAAACTGACATTGGGAACCTCAAGCTGCTGTGATCCACACGAACTTTAAACTGCAAATCTGGATCTAAGCTGACATTCGGAACCTCAAGCCGCTGTGATCCACACGAACTTAAAACTGCATGTCTGGATCTAAACTGACATTCGGATCCTCAAGCTGCTGTGATCCACACGAACTTTAAACTGCATGTCAGGATCTAAACTGACATTGGGAACCTCAAGCTGCTGTGATCCACACGAACTTTAAACTGCAGATCTGGATCTAAGCTGACATTCGGAACCTCAAGCCGCTGTGATCCACACGAACTTTAAACTGCATGTCTGGATCTAAACTGACATTCGGAACCTCAAGCTGCTGTGATCCACACGAACTTAAAACTATATGTCTGGATCTAAACTGACATTCGGAAAGGATACTGCCATCTCATGCAAGATTCCCTGGCAAGGGTTCGAGCTTATAGCATTCTCCGGTTGATTTTCGACAAATGCGTTCGAAGATTGTTGTGTTGTTCCCCAAATGAGGACATAGATGAAATATTAGACTCCCTAGAATTGAAAGTATTTTGCTCACCAAAAGAAGAGTAGGACAGAACTCTTTAAATTTGCTAGAAAGAATTTTTATATTTCAAATTGAGAACTCTTGATTTAACTGTGAGCCAGACATGATTTTAGCCTTCTATATAGTGCTATTGTCGACACCATCTTCCACGACAGGCGAGTGTTATCTCACACCTTCAACCTTGCTCATCCAACCAGCAGGACGCGTGAAGGGTCTGACTTGTGAAGATGTCCCCTGGTCCGCCGTGACCACTATTCAGTGTGCCATGCTGTGTCTAGTCCGAGAGAATTGTACTGTGGTCAGCAAAGATTGTCAGACTGGACCTTGCCAGTGCACTCTATGCCAAGGGGTCGATGATCTCGGAGACTTCAACTCTTCAGTTCTCCCCGCGGAAGTTTACATTATAGGTCGAGTTCTGGCAGCCAACCTGACAGTTCCTCCCAGACAAACGATTCTCTTACCAGGTCCAGTGGTTGAGGGACAAGTCTTTCGCTTCTTACTGAGTCTACTATCAACCAAGATGGTCTTGAAACTCATGATCGACTCACAGTTTGCATTTCTAATGGAAATTCGATTCTGGAGCCGCAATGTTGTAAGAAATTCTCTTCTCGGTGGTAAATGGGGACAGCAGGAACAGGGAGTGCCATATTTCAACTTCACATTAAACCAGGAATTAGAAGTTATTTTCGTCGTGACGCGTCTTGAGTACAAGGTTTACTTTGACTCGGTCCCATTCTTCAATTTTCAGCACAGAGAACCGGGCCTTGCAAGAATCAATATTCTTGAGGCCTATGGAAGCGGTGACGACATCGGATACTTGCATTCCGCGTTTGTTTCTATGCAATAAAGCTGAAATTTCATTTTAAAAAAAAAGAAAATTTCAGTGTTTTATTTTTTAAAGCCTTTGGCGCAATTGCATTTCGAACCAGAAACTGTATAACTGTTCTAAAACTGCTTTTTTAACAATCAGTGGTTGATGATGTGAGAATATTTCATTTTGAAAGAGATACACTTCTCTATTTATAAAATGGACGTTAATAATAATATTTAAAAAAAAATGGTCAGATTTCAGAATTATTCTTTTCTTAAGATAGCTAAAGGGTCTCCTACTATTCGCCTCAAGTATTGAAATTTTGATAATTGGAGGCTTATGTTTGAAGTTTATTCCCTCCTGTGCTTTATTTGTACTTATTAAGTAATCATTTCTGCCAAGTCTTATGGCCGCTTGTGTTCTCATGGACGTAGGTATTCTGTTGAACATCTGCCTGCTTGATTCATAGATCTACCTTAGTCGTGATCGTATTCTTGCTGGGTACTGTCGGCTGAAGCGTTTGTGGCTTGTGTCCAGTGGCAGGGTGTGTAATCGTTGTATGGCCGGGATCTATGTTGCTAGCTTGTTCTGTTGTTCGACGGCCATCTGCCCATTTTGTCATCTTGGCCTTCCGTTCTTTCGTGCACCACGTTCTAGTGGACTTTAATCACTCGTCGCCAGGGTGGTAAAGAAGAGTTTCATCTCTCCAACGCTTGAGTTAGTGATTTTGGACTGTGTCCTACAATTTTAAGTATTCAGTAAAAAGCTCTTGTTCAAGATGCATCCTAGATTAAACGACTTCAGGTATGTCATCCTGTATTAGATTTAATCCTTTGGCTTGTGGGATTGAATACTTTTAGATCTATTGATTTTGTGCCATTGCTGTACCTTTCCTTGTTAACCTCTTTCCCTATCTTCTTTTATTTGTCCCTTTTTATATTAGACTTTTGCATCTTTGCATTTTTGTTTCTATATTGAGGCAATATAAAATAGAACGCCTATGTCAAGTCTTTTGCTTTTTCATAGTTTGTTTACCATCACAGATGCATAAATGAGTAGTTGCCTATTACTTATTTCAATGCTCTTGCCAAATTACCACCGTCATATTGTGTCTCTGGAACTCCTGTACACAAAAAAAATACATAAATAATGATTTCCGGTCTTAATTTAGATATTTTGCTCAAAACTCCTCACTTAATGCTTTATACCTTCATACTTTTTAATACTTTCTTGATACGTTTATTTACATATCTTTGCGCATTGCAGTTTAATACTATTTAATTTGAACATTCTTTAACCTCTTACATTTTAATAATTTGCATCTTTATCTTGGCTATTTCCCGGGCTCTAAGCAAAGTTCAACCCACGATATCTTAAACTGTCTAGGTTTCTCTTGCTTATGTTACATGGTCATATAAACCATATACGTGAATAATTTATTTGTTGTTGTTGTTGTTGTCGGTACAGCCTGTTCTGAGTGGCACACCTTAAACTCTCGATGTTTGCACTAGTCTCCAATCCACGCAAAAAACTCAGACGAATCACATCGCACTTGATTGCTAATTTAAAAAGTATATTAGAGACTGCATATTTCAGTCATTTTAGTAAAACAATTTTGTCATCATATGGTAAGATGTAAATATATTGGCGTCTAATGTAGAGCCACGTCAAGCACCAAATTTAACAAGAAATTATGCGGGTTGTTTTTAACCATTCTCTAATTTAATACACACACACACAAAAAAAAAAGAAAAAGCAAAATATTATCAACTCAGTACTTAGCACACGGGGTTATCTGACTTTTTACAATTTCCTTTGACTCCAGCTCCATATAGTGGCAGAAGTGAGTTTGGAGAGTTGGTACACGGCAAAGGTCATAAGGTCAACCATATGTACGCTTAATATGGGTTATGTAAGTCTTGACGGTCTTCCCCTTTCGCCTTTCATCATTACTTTAATGCTGAAAGCTAATCTAGATTTAATTTCAGTCTGTACTTAGATCTACTTATTGCTACACACTCAAGCTGGGACTGCTTGCAAAAGTCATCAAAACCTTGGATATGTTATATATTCATTCCTCAAACTAAAGTCGGAGAGCAATTTTTAGAAACTGAGTATATATGCATCATGATTCGTGAAGCAATTTCTTTATACCGACTAAATTTGTCTCCCAGTAGAATTAAGTGATACTTTATTTTACAAAACACTACACTCAAATACCTCATAAAACAAAGCACTAATACTCTTGAAATAATATCACACTCCTCATAAATTCCTAGTCTTGTAATTGCTATGAAAATGATAGCTTAGTTTTGCAAAAAGCCTCTTCAGTTACGACATAACCCGTATGAAGTCGGGTCTCACACCTTATTGACTTGGTGAATGTGAAGCTCAAGGAAGTCGTTCTTTACAAGGTCGGTCGGGATGAACTCTTGGCAGAGCTGCTACAGCTATGTATCTCCTAAGTTTGCTAGAAGTGCCACGCCAAGTATAACTTAATAAGAACCTATGGGCAAGAAACGGCTTCATAAAAATTTATTTCAGCTCCAACAAGCCCCTCACCCTCCCTTTCCTTTCCCCAGAGACAACAACAACAACAACAACAACAACAACAACAACAACAGCAATTGTCTAAAAGACTCCACTGCATTAATGTTAGTCTTCAATCAGGAAAGATTTCTTTAATTGTTTAATAACCTCCATTAACACATAGGAACCAATCCACTGTCAATCTGGCTGTAGATTCGCTCAACAAGAAATAGAAGTGGGTGTCAGAGGAACGGATATTAGTTGTGGCTACAGCCGTCAGGCCAATATGCAAACACACGATCGTCAGATGTTTATGCAGGATAGCAATAGACACAGAAGCATATTTCGAATTCGCTTAAACAAATGCTGTCCAATAAGTAACTTTCTTGTGGATCTAAATCACAAAGTCGAAACACCTGGCGTATCGATCTTCTACACGTCGCTGCGCAGAATGCACTCTAGACGACAGTTGTCTGCTGTTATAGGGATCTGCCTATTGGTCTAGCAGATCACTTTTCTAACAGCCAAGTCTTTGACACCATCATTGATATAATGGCTGCATGTTATTCCTTTTCCCAACGCGCACTCTGTACCTGCTTCTTTATGTCTGCTACTCTTTTGGACCTCGAAAATAGGTGCACCGGAAGCCCATCATTTCAAACCGAGGGCAAGAGTTTACTTAAAATTTGCTCAAGGAGTTAAGTGTGTCCTTGGCTTAAAAATAGCTTTACAACATTCAAAGGCTAACGGTTGGTTGATCCCTTCCACCTACAACCGAAGTGTCTCTAAAAGACACGACCATAGGGGATTGTTGGTTCAATGAGTTCCCAATAGTGCTGTTTGGCATACGCTTTCACCTTTGCGGCTGTTTTGTATAAGCGCTTTGAAGAGTTTGTTTTCGAAGCACCACTCCGACTACCAGGTAAAATTCCTATATTCTTGATACTATTAATTTCGAGCCTGACAACATATCCCATCTGGACAATGTGTGTAAATTTGCACCACCTCCTAAATTACTCTTTTCTTAGGCCATGGGGATCATCCGACCATTCAGCTAGGGTTATGTCTATGAGTGACATGATGCACGTGCATAACCACTTCAATTCTCATACGGTTGAGATACAGCCGTCCAAGATAAATATTTATTTGTTTTATTGGCTACTATAATTCTTCTTGCAAGGCTGCAATAACATTTGTTACTTGTACCAATCACCCTTACATCAACACAATCTCCAACAAGCGAAGTAGCAGTGCATCTAGTACCAGGCAAGTTACTGTCTACCACTGCGGCCGGTCGCATACAACTCCCGGAACGGTTCATCTGCTAATATTGCTCACTTTGTCGCCAGAAAGGTACATCAAGGAGCTTCACACCATGCACAGCATTAGAAAGCGGCTACATTGGTAGAAAATTCCTGAAGACCAAAAAGAAAAAGAAAACAAACAAAACAAAACAAAATGGCAGGGAAACAGAGCAGAGGTTATGCCCAGAGTTGTGGAAAAATTTATTCTGTGAGTGGAGACTATAAAAAAAAGCGCCGAAGACTTCAACTGATTTGACGTAAGTGAGAGTTAAAGTATAATCCTTTTTTAAATCTTATGTCTTTCCCTGTCAAATAAACTTGTTTTCTGGAGCGGATATAAAAAAAAATCATCTAAGAATAAAAGCTTTAGAATATTCAGAGGCGGTTTTTCAAAAAGCTGAGCGTCAGGCAAAAGAGTATTTTGTAGCAAATCAGGAAAAAAGTGAAAATTAGATTTTTTTTTTTATGTGGGAAAGGGGAAGGGGGTACATATGTGACCAGCATTCTATATTAATTAAGGGTCAAATTTTTGGGTGCTACTAATTTAGTTATGAGGCCATTGAGGAGAAAAAAAAAGGTTGAAATATGTGCTTGATATTTCGGTTGTCATTGAAACGTTAAGATTTTGAAAGTATGCTCCTACAATTTTTTCTGCAACTGTATATAAGTCAATAAAAAAACCATAAAAGTTTTTTTTTGTTTTTCAACTGTACACCAACTCTCAAACCTACTGCATGATTCTTAAATTCAATATTTAAAAACTTGCTTAAGTTCCTGTTCTTTTCCTTGTTCTTAAATAAAACTAATCTCTCAAAATGACTGAAATCAAAATTTCCTTTCTTTTGCTGTGTGTTACAGTCATTAATTCTCCATTAAAATGTTGATAATTGTTGTAAAGTGGGACAAGCTGTGTGAAGTGTAGTGTGAAGTGTAACAGCAATCTGATTATAAAAATATTATAAGTTTATTCTGCAAAAGAATTAAAACATATCAATACACATCAATACATATATATGTATATATATATATATATATATATATATATATATATATATATATATATTTATATATTTTTTTTATTTCGAGATAAAAAGAAACAAAAAGAGTCCTCAGATACCTTATTTTAACTAATAATTCACAATTATGTATAGACATGGACTGTAAATTTAATGTATTTTACAACCTGAACATAACAAATACGGCTAGGAAATACAAGCATACAGTTCAATCAAGTACGTATGTACCATTTCACAATGACTTTAAAGTAATTTATCTACGGTCTCCTTTTAACAGCTGGCATTGAGATTTCAACGAAATCTCCCTATTCTTGCTTATATAAACACAAACCTCCAGCTTTTAGGCTGGTTTTACATTTATATTTTAGTTTTTCTAAGAACTGCCTTAGGAAATGTTTTGTTTTGGGGTTTTTGTTTTTGTTTTTGTTTCGTTTTTTGTTTGTTTCTTAGTTATTATTAGTTTGTTTGGTTTTTTTTGTGTGTGTGTGCATTGAGAAATTGTAAATCTCGAGCACGCTTTGGTTTAAGTATAAAAAGATGCAATCTGACTCTCGTAACAACCTTATAATAATTATTTTGAGAGACGAAAGTTTTGCCGAACATGTTGAACAACAATATTAAGTGTGTTGGACACCTAAGACAAGGTAGGCACTAAGGTCCGGGCAGTATGCACGAGACTAACAACAGATTAAAAAAAGAATTATTACTCATCGATTGGTGTCACTGGGTGCATGCGCATGTAAATATCTGTATATCTCTTACAGATCTTTGCTGTTCTAGTTCTATTTTCAAAATATTGGAAATCAGATAGTTCTAAACTTATTTTTTATTTTTCCACAATAGAACTACGAATTCTCTCAAAAAGGTGCCTTGTGGAAATAATTTCACAAATAAATTTCAGTGAGAGTTATCTTTCTTGAAAGCCTGATAACGACAACCAAGGCCTAAGCTTACTAGTTAGCTTTTAATGCGGAGACATATTGTTCAGAGACGGAAAATAATGTTTTATATCTTGACTTTGAGCAATCGATAGAGGTTGGTAAAATATAGGCCTGAACAGGTAAAAAAAAACTCATTAAAAATATATATCTTCCAAAGCCAAGGCGATAAATAACAAGATCTGGCGTTAAACCCATGTTTTTTTGCATACAATTTTACTTAATCTAGAATATTACATTCTTCGACAGGCTTTATTGGCATGAAGAAAACATCCATTATTTATTCTTAATATCCATTTATGTAAATTAGAAAGTAAAGATGCTACCAAAACTAAAAAAAAAATACATTTATTTTGAAAATATTAGAGAGTCATTTCTGAAACACGCAGCTTCCACCTTGCGTCTAATTTGAATAGATGAGTTAAAAAAAATATCTTTTGCAGTGTACCATTCTCAGCTCAGAAAGGACCAAACAGAATTTTCAATATGTCGCTAACAAAATCTTAAGTAGTAGGAGAAACTTCAATACTCAAACAATTGTCCCTGCACACATGTGGCGTGTATATTAAAACAGAAAGAAACAATATGAAAGGTAACTGAACCAAGTTCAAAACTTTGAGAATGTAAAAGCTCTTGTGGAAGGGGCCGGGATGGCCCGGTGACTTTCAATGCTCAACGAAAGAGCTTAGGGTTCTTAGTACGGATGGTTAAGTTAAATTTCACTCTTTCTATCTTCTCAGTTCTTATGGAACGAAGACAGGAGGCAGTGTCTATAGATTTGTTCATTCATTATAGTCAAATGCTCAGGAAGAATCGGTATAGTAAAGTCCAAGAAGGCTCCGTAAACAATAATAAGGCTCAGGAAGGCTCAGTATACAGTAATAAGGATCAAGAAGGCTCAGTATACAGTAATAAGGCTCAGGAAGGCTCAATATACAGCAATAAGGCTCAGGAAGGCTCAGTATACAGTAATAAGGCTCAGGAAGGCTCCTGAAATGATCATTAAACACAGATATAATCATTTTATCTTAACATATTCACATGATAATGAAATCAATTGCAACAGAGTTGCACACAAATATCTTCGTGATGTTTAGAAATGCAATACGATTCAGTGGAACAAATTACAAGGAACATAGTGGATAATATTAATACAGCATAACAGGAATCATTCTACCATTAATATAATTATGGAATTATACACTGATAAACAGAGGGACGTAAATTGGTAAGAAGGCTAGTGAACATACTGTTCTCTTACCTCTCTTTCTCTCTCTCTCTCTCTCTCTCTCTCTCTCTCTCTCTCTCTATCTATCTATCTATCTATCTATCTATCTAATGCCTGTATTCTATACACAAATTACAGCGCTTTACCGGTTTAAGAATGAAACTTCTATTTGCGATACATTTTTTTGCCTTTTTTCTACTGTTAGACATACAGAATTTTTAGTTCAGTCAAGTTGTTGATTCTCTGTTGATGAAAAATTCACTAAATACATGTATGATATTGTTGTGCTTTATATTTTATCACGATTGAACAAAATAATCTACTTAGAAGACTATAGTGGTTTAGAACAGCGCAGGAAAAGGTGATAAAGTCTTGAGCCCAGCCTCAGTTTGACAATCGCGAAGCAGACCATCTGAGCGCAACCCGTTAACTAATAAGGCTCTTAACTTGCCCTCGTGAAAATGGCGGTTCTTTGAGAAAGGCTGTAAAGTACACAAGTAACTGTGTTCTCTCGCCAAGAGAGCGAGACAATGCTGAGACAAAGACGCATGCAATCAGGCTCTATCAGATACAACTCTGTTATTCTTCCATGATTATCTTCCATAAAGACATACATACAGATTAAAGATTGTGAAATCTTTATGTAAAATAAAATAAACACTATCGTGCCGTATTTTTTTTTCTTTTTCTGTTAGCCAAAGTTTTGAAAGATGGCTTCATTTCTGGTAAAGAATTTCAGTTAATTTAGGATTCTTACATGGCTCTAATCCGAGGCAAAATTCTTCGCAAGATATTCTTCGCTCGGACAAGTCTCTAGGCCTCACGGAGACTCAGATCTGCCAGGTCAATGTTCGGTTTGCGGAGATGATTGAAAGCACGGGATTTGAAATGAATAATGAACAGATTGTTCAACTTAGACTTGACTTGCGGCACATATCAAATTGAAAACAGATGAAAGGATTATTCTGTAAAGTGAAATGTACTTCACATTTGAAGACAAAATAACGAACAAATTAAACGATTACTTTTTCGTGACATTATTTTTCCTTCTACGGTTTTTCAGATTTTTCGTTTGACTGTTGTACTTTTCGCGATCGTTTACATTTGGGTCGGAAATCGATGCTGTTATGGTTTTTAAAGACTTTATAAAGAGAAGGCCTATTGGTGTGGGCTTAATAACAAAAAGCTGCTTGATAGAGTATAGAGAATGTTATAAAACGGATATAACTGACAAGCGTATTAGTATGGTATGATTGTCGCACATGTACTCCTGTGAATCTGTCAAACAATCTTGAGAACACGCAAGAACCTTTACTGCCTGCTATATCTGCATAATTTTTAAAAAAGTGTGTGTGTTAGAGAGAGAGAGAGAGAGAGAGAGAGAGAGAGAGAGAGAGAGAGAGAGAGAGAGAGAGAGAGAGTATCAATTATGATTTCTATTTCCTACAATTTACATCGAATGCGAGGAAGCGATCGCATCAAAGTAAGACAATAGAATAGTTTGTTCTGTACCTGCGCGATATATTTAAAGATCATTCTAAATGGGCATGATGAGGATGACTTAATTTGCTCAGCCAGCATCTTTTGGAAAACATAACTCATTTATTTCTATTAGGTAGATCTATATATTTATATATATATATATATATATATATATATATATATATATATATATATATATATATATATACTTAGAAACAGTCGTTGACTCGTTCATTCGAATATTCATATGTGGGACTAAATGCGAAAGATTTTGAGTAGACACGTTAAAAACAACAGGCCTACATGTTTCACTCCTTACTACGTAAGTTGATATTTTAGCACATCAAATAATAAATTAATTTAATAAATAAATAAATTTGCATTATCATCATTTTTAAGGGCAAGGTCTGTTGCATGCTAAATCATTCTTCTTCTTTTTTTTTTCATTTCAAGATTTCTTTTTTTTTTTTTTCCGGTGAACTTGTACATGCACGAGGGTCCCAGTTATATTAAAATAATGCTCTAACGACAGTATCAGTGTCGTTCAGCTGCCATCTTAGCGCAAGCACAAGGGCCAACATAATGAAACAGAGTGATGGAAAAAAATTGATTTCGCGCATGCGCACAAATTAAACGCAACAGGGCCATTTTTGTTTCATTCACTTTCAATGCACATCGCACATTTTATGAGGTATTTAAATCTCAATTATCTTTATACATGCATTTGGTCTTACATTTTGCTTTCTGTTTTGCCAATCACTTATATGCCGTGAAAAAGATCTCATTATTATTTAATTTGAGGATTATTGAAAACATTTTCATTTTATCGAAAAATGTAAGCTGCATAGATCTACTGGCCATGGCTCTGAACCCATAACATCGATTGGTCTGAATTTCGGCAGTCAAGATAAGATCTAGAGAATCTAGAGATCTAGATCGAACTTCTACATAAATTTTATATTTGTCTATTTTAAAATGGTGAAAACGTTATTTTTTTTCTTTTATTGTCATCTCGCAGATTACAGGAAAAGATATAGCCTGATGTAGACTTTAAATCTTCTAACACCTAATTTAGATCAACTACCTAGAATCTAGATCTAAATAGATATTCTCGACTTTAGATACAAGGTAATACCCGGTCTAAATCTACGATGGGCTAACAACACCATCAGATTTTTAAAACACATCATTCCATCTTCCATTAAAATATTTTTGCAACAGAGTATTCCGTGCCACAATATCGTGATCACCATAGTTTGTTGAATTTTTACACCATGGTTTTTTTTTCTTCAGAGTAATAATTAAAAAACAATAATTACCTCCTCATTCCGATTGCTTAAAATGCTGTTTAACTTTCCTTTCCAACTTTCTCTCTCTTTATTTTCTACTCTGGATAGGCTACCCGTTTGTTTTATTCTTTTCAAAATTCTTAAAACAGTCTCTGAGGTGGGATGCCAGTCAATATGAATTCTGCGCAAGGACCAGTCTTACCTCCAGGGACAGCAAGTGTTGGAAACAGTTCAACCACGATGTCAGCAGAGTCGAGCAAGCTGAACACAGGTACTTCGGGGACGATTGTCTCTCTTCCTCCCAGCTTTTGCCTCCCAACAAGCAACAGCATTGCAGTTAGTGCCCCAGTGCCTGTTCTTGAGTCTCCATCCAGCGGCCATGTAGGGCAGATCAATACAATGTCCCTTGGCCCAGTGTTCAGTGTGAATCCTTCTCAACTAATTCAGCCCATTCCTCTCTCCATGGCACAGCAGCAAACCTTCACTGTAGCTATAAATCAGCCACAGCAGTTGTCTACTCCAACCTCCATAACAATGGGTCCTCAGACCATAAACATGATTTCTCAGCCAGTTTCTCAGCTTTCTAATTCAACTTTACCTGGTCAAAGCCTAGGTTTTGTGAGCCCAACATTGCTGACAATGCAAGGCACTCCTGGTCAAGGGCAATACTTAGCGAATCCTTTTGCTCAATTCCCCATCATGCTTGGTAATCATCAAAATATTATAAACAACATTAATACAACACAAAGTGTTGACTCTACACCAGTATCTCAAACAACAGATGCAAGTCCTGGGAATAAGACAGCTCAGGCTGTTGTGCCCATGGGTCAGTCACAACCCATGAATATAACTATAACAAACAGTGGTCCAAGCAAGCCAGTTGTTCAGGCAAATCAGCCAGTTATTTTTCCAAAGGCAACACACTCCATGGAAAGCTCTGAACATGAAACTGCATCTCTTGGCAACCAACCAATATCAGTTTTTTCCGTTCCACCACAAGCTGTCAGTGTTGCTACTATTTCTGCTCCTCAATTAAAGATTCGTCAGTCCTCTCCTGATACAACTAGTCAAGTTCAAAGCAGTGAAACATCAAATAGTATGAATGAGACTAGTTTAGAGAGAGATGGCATGGAAGATATAAGCACTTCCTCTCCATCAACTGTCTTGACCAAGATGAAGTGCGAGAAAGACACAGTATCGAAAATTCAGGCAGATACAGCTTTGTCTCAAATCTCTGGTAGTGGTGGAGTTGGTTGTTCAAGAATGAAGTATACTCCTGTAGAAGGAACACTGCCAAAACCCGGTAATGTTTTTACCATCAAAAGTAATGATATGGAGTTCCCAGATACAATTTCCTCAACAATTTCAGATGGTCAAGATAATCTTCAGTCAGCAAAGGATTCAAAGGTGGATTTGAATGAATCGAAAAAAGTTGACATCTGTCCTACTCCTTCTTCAAAAACTGAAATATGTGAGGGTATTGGATCTGGTCAGAAACTCACAATCACTGAAGCTACAGAGAAGCCAGATGATCTTCAGGATGACTTTGCTGATGGTAAGTTTACATTTTTGTCAGCATCTCTCTCTCTCTCTCTCTCTCTCTCTCTCTCTCTCTCTCTCTCTCTCTCTCTCTCTCTCTCTCTCTCTCTCTCTCTCTCTCTCTCTCTCTCTCTCTCTCTCTCTCTCTCTCTCTCTCTCTCTCTCTCTCTCTCTCTCTCTCTCTCTCTCTCTCTCTCTCTCTCTCTCTCTCTCCCTCTCTCTCTCTCTCTCTCCCTCCCCTGGCCCTCTCTTTCTTACAGTAATCACTTTAAGAAACTTGTGAAGTCGACAAGGTCAAAAGATTATTTTATAAATTGAGATAAGGCAAAAGATTCTTCACTTTTTTTTGTCTTTGATTTAAGAGCCACAAAGCTTTCTCAAAAAAAGCTAAAATTAGTACCATCACTAAATTTTTGTACGTACGTGATTAAGCCAAAGAATCTAGGAGAACCAGAAAATAAATCATAAATTGTGCTTAAGTTTAACTTTAAGGGAAAAGTAGCAATTTTCATGCATTTTTGTACACATCACAATCCCTGCTTCACAAAAAAAAAATAAAAATTTTTTCTTTTGAGACAGTTTGTGAAAATCTGCTGTAAAAAAAAAAGAAACTTCACCTTGATTTTGTTTGGTACACAATAATGATTTTTGTTTTCCTTTGTAGAAATGACAATTTGGCAATGCCTCGATCAAAATTTATGTAATTTTTTTGTTGTTTATTTGATAATTTTGTTTATTTTATTTTAATTGCAATCATAACTATAAAATTATCTTGAAATGCAGTTATGTAGACCCAGACATAGTAATCATATTCAATCTTTTCATTTCAGTTGAAGACCTAGAAGATTCAGAATTTTTTTGGGAGGATTATTTGAAAGAAACAGGGGCTACATCAGTTCCACCAACAGCTTTCAAGCATGTAAGTTATTATGTTAAAGTTTTCAGAAATTTACTGGCCAATGCCTCATTAATGAAGTAAAATTTTGGTTTTAGAGATCCGAGGACTAGATCAGGAGTGTCTACACATTTGAAACTTTTTTTTATTTGTCACCAGCAACTTTCAACTTCCATACGAATACTTTTAAATTCAGTAAAATCTTGATATAATATGGAATTTAAAGCAGGCAACTGTCATATTCTATTGCTTCCTAACATTTTTTTTTTTTTAATTTAGCCCCTAAATAAACTTAAATTGATCATTCATCACAATAGAAATGAAATTTTGTATTTGTATGGTGTTTTAAATCTTTTTTTTTTTAACTCTACCTCTTCCATAAGGTGGAAATGAGCTTACAGAGTGGGTTTTCCAAAGGGATGAAGCTGGAGGCTCCCAACAAGAATAGCCCAAACACTTATTGGGTTGCTACTATTGTCATGACCTGTGGACCTCTACTGAGACTTCGATATGAAGGTTATGATGATAATAGTTCAGCTGATTTTTGGAGTGACCCCATGACTTCGGATATTCATCCATTGGGCTGGTGTGATGAAAATGAAAAATCACTTCAACCTCCAGAAGGTACTGTGGGGTATGAAAAATTCTAGTGAAAACAATCCTCTCAAAATTGCATACAGTGTATTGGAGTAATTTATAATGAAAGCCTTTTTGGTCAAGTTTTCTATTACTCAAATAGTTTGAAACATATAGGCATGTTATGCAGTCCACAACTTCGAAGCTTCGTGCTCAACTGTGGCACTCGTCAGGTGTTGTTGTTTTTCTCTTTATGTTGGCTAGGATATTATATACACATATATATATACATTTATATAAATTATTGATGTCCCTTTAAAAAGCAGCTTGATTCTTACTTTGTCTCACTGATCCAATAATTAAGTGCATAGTACTAGTAAATTCAAGTTGCAGTGCCATTAGCTAAGTACAAATTCATCCATGAACAAGAAAGGTTTAATCCTTAGGTTGTTGCTTTTTTTTTTTTTTTTTGTTAGATCTTTTTTGATAAAGGATACTTTTATACCTGATACCTGATAAGTATTTCACAAATGTAGAAGTCAAGGTTAGTATGCAAAAATGTTTAACCTTACGGTTAATTATGTTTTACTTCATTATAATCTCCAGTCATTGAAGAGAAGTATCCAGATTGGGGTATTTTCCTAGCGAAACGACTTGAAAATGCATCTAAAGCTCCCCCTTATCTTCTTGACAAGGTAAGAAGCTCTGTGATGTTAATTTAATGTGATACATCTACAATCTTGGAAATGTATTTTGTTTAAATATTGATGCATGATTAAGAATCATTATGGTTGGCATTTATTTATTGTCAATCAACCAGGTGCCCTGCTTTTTGACGCAGGCAAACATGACCTTTCAGTCATCTCTATCCTTTTACGCTTTTAATGAATCTGTCACCTGACCTATATTTAGCCATTTTGTTCATCCAGCATCTTTTCTAGTTGTTTTCCCCTGCTGCCTTTGTTTGATCATTTCAGTTTCACAAGGTGCTCTAGTTTCTCTCTTTTACATCACGTTGAAAAAAGGTTGCCTGGCGTTTACATATTCTATTTATGAGTGATTTTGTTGTGTCAGTTTCTTGTAACTCTGTTTCGTTTGATTTCTTTACACTCCATGAAATTTGTAGCATTCTCTGTAAAAACCACAATTTGTTTGCCTCTAATTTCTTTTGTAGCTGTTTTGAAATTGTCCAAGCCTGGCATCCATACATCAGGATGGGTTGAACATAGCACTTCAGGGCTCTTTTTCTTGTGTAAACAGAGATGTATTTATTTGTTAATACTGATTTCATTCTCTAGAAACTTGTTTTTGCTTACACTATTCTTGATGTGATTCCAGTGTTGTTGCATCCATTACTTAATGTAAAGTGTCAAATATTTGAATTAATCCGTTAACTTGAGTTTATTCACATTGATAAGGATGTTGATCTGAAAACACTCATCGTTTCAACTGAGGACCATTACAGCTGTCTTTTTCGCTGTTCAGATTCAACTCTTTCTTTCTAGTTCCACAATGTGTAACAATTGTTCTTTCATTTTCTGTTTTTACTACAGTGTTATCAGCCTATCTCAAGTTGTTTGCATTGGGCCCTCTTACTTTAATTCCTGGGCATCATTCTAAGTTTTGCATAATTATTTCACTGAAGAGGGAAAAAAGGTCTGGGGAGCACAAACCCTTGTCTGTCAACTCGCTTTATTTTTTCAAATGCACAGGTTTCCCCATCAACTTGCATTACTGCTGTCTGTTCCCAGAACATGTTTTTGATCACTCATAAATCTTTTCCATCTACCTTCAACTCTGTCAGTTTTGTGATTATCTCATCTCATCATGCGCTGTCACTTTTGTAATAGGGAGAAAGAAGTCATAATCTTTCTTCCTATGAGCAATTCATAATAAATTATCTGTCAAGAGCAATGGTTTTTTAAGGGCACTGATAGGTTTTTTACTTTGAATAAGCTTACTGAGTGCCTGAGCGGACATTATGTATTGTGCATTTGTCATATATCTGAGTTAGGTGTTGCTCCTACTCCCTAAAAAATTCCCCAAAAAAGTTTGAGAAAGCCTCTTAGACCAAAGAAAAACTTTAGAGGCAAAGAACTACCACCCGATGCTTTTCATAAAAGGTGAATGTTTTGTAGCTTTATAAACCAATTGTGAAGCGACCATCACCATGGCTATTGAGGCACAAATAACCCACACTTGTCCTGGTTTAAAGAAAAAATTTCTCTCAATTATGTTGTTTTATAATCAGCCTTGTAGTAAAATCTCAGAATGAAAAAAAAAAAAAAAAGATAAAAAACCTTTTATTTTGTGGGTTTTTGGGTTGTTTTTTTTTTTTTGCTGTCTGCATATTTTGAGATAAGATTGAAAACTCAAGAAATCAAAATTCCTTAAAATGTTGGAAAATTGTGATTTGGCAAGCTTCACATATGAACATTTTCTTTTTTCTTTCTTTCTTTTTTTTTTCTGATTATCCTTTTTAGCTGGGCCAGTGGTGACATATGAATCATTTATGATGTAAAAATATCTTTTGAACACTTCAAATTCTGCAAGATAAAAGGGTAAAAAAACTTTTTTAATGAGAATTCATGTTTCCCTTACTGAAGGCTGTGACAGCCATTAGCTTCATGTATCAAAAATATGTTGAATTATGTAAAAATGGTTTACAAGGAATTGTTTACCATAAATTTTTATGTTGACTTGCCTAAATCTTAGTCAACAGGGGCCACTCCAGTTGATCAGATTCGAGAGGGAATGCGCCTAGAAGTGCAAGATATATTGAGACGTAATCACGTGTGGCTTGCCAAGATTGTTGAAAACGTTGGTGGACGTCTCTTCTTACGCTATGAGGGTCTAGAGACTTCTGCTCATGATTTCTGGCTGTTTTACCTTCATGAACGACTTCATCCTATTGGTTGGGGCGAGGCAAGGGGCTATAGCTACCATCCTCCAAAAGGTTTGTATAAAATTTGAAATAGACTTAATGAAGAGTGTTTATTTTCTTAATCCAAATTTTTATTATTGATTGATTGATTTTCACAGCTTTAACTAAAGTTCTTTATTATTCTGACAATATTCCTACTAATTCTTTTACTATTCTTCAAAAAATAGGAGTTGTAGTTTTGATTAATTATGAAAAGTTTTTCCTTTTTTTTCTTTTTTTTCTTTTTTTTTCCAGAGGTGAAATCAAGCTCAAATTCAACTGAGGAGGAAATGGTCAACTCATTGCAGTCTACTCTCAAAGAGCTTAAAAGCCAAAAACTGTCACCTGATGTTTTCCATGTAAGTCCCTTTAATTTTGTACTCTTTGTCATTCATGACTCTGAGAATAAAATGACTCCTTGCAGTTTCGAAAACAGAAGACTGTCAATTATCTCAACCTGATATGCTTTCCTGTTTAAAAAAATTGTATTTATTTATTTTAATTCGTCCCAAGGAAGAAGTTTATTCTTTTTTACTTTTATTTTGTTGATGTACTTATATCTACTTCTTTGCTTGGCTTGACTGTGGACAAAAATCTCCAGTGTGAAACAATTTTCAAAGCCAAAGAATGCAAAAATAAAATTTTGCTCTTTTATTGTGTTCTCAATAGAGTTTTTCTTCTTAAACTTATGTTTTAGGCAATTCATTCAAGAGCAAAGATTATTTACTGGAGGTCACACTGGTAATTCAATAATTTCTCATTTGTGCATGTTCTTTTGCCTTCTGTGGTACATTAGGACCAGAGCCAGGTGCAGCCACATGGTTTCCAGGTCGGGATGAAGCTTGAAGCTGTAGACCCTAGAGACTGTCACAGTCTTGGACCAGCCACTGTTATGGAGGTCACAGACAAATTCTACTTCATTGCAAAGATGGATTCCCTTCAAGAACCAGTATTGTCCTTTAGAGATGTTGGGGAAAATGAAATGGAAATGCTAGGCTTTGCTTGCCACAGACATACACCAACTATCTTTCCTGTTGGTTGGGCAGCTAGCAAAGGGATCAAATTGAGACCACCCCATGGTGAGAGTTTGTTTCAGTTACATATTTTTTCCATATATGTCCCAGTCTTTTTGTTGTTTTTTTTTACTCTTTTTAGAGAAAAGTTTTCAAATATGGAATCTAAAAATTATATGAATCAGTGGTCTCAAATTTGAATTTGAGAAAACAGTATTTTTTTTATCGAATGCACTCCTCCTCTATTTATGAAAAAGAAATAACTTTACTCCTTTCCATGTGAACATTTTTACATCTTGTTATTATTATAACGAATGCGAATATACATAGGCAATATATGTGAGTGTATATTTTTTTTTTTTTTGTTAACTTAGTTCTGCCCATGTAAAGCCCCAAAAATATGCAACTTATGGACAATTAAGTTATATTCTACTTTTCACACACACACACACACACAAAATCTTACAACTCCTGCCACAAAAACTATAAATTCATCTAATTTTACCATCTAGGAGTCTAGACAATTTTTGATGATGAAAATAGATATATCTGTTTCATTTAGAATTTGTGCAAGACATCCGATCTCTAAGAATGCTCCAAATTGAGAAAGCATGAGTGGAATGGGCAGACATTAACTTTTCACACACATTGTGAATAGATATCACTGTATTTTTTTTTTTTTTTTGCTTAAGGTTGGGAAAAGACTGCATTTGTATGGGATGACTACTTGAAGACTTCAGAAGCCCTTGCAGCCCCAGTGGAACTTTTTGATCTGGTCAGTTGTAGTGTTTGTTTAGCTTGTATGTACATGGGTATATGCCAAAAAAGTCATTTGAAATGTTGCTTTGGTCTTGGATATTTTGCTTGATTTTAATTTCTTTGATTTTCAATTCAGGTCCCATGTAATAATCCTAACACTTTTTATTAATGCCATCAAATTGTTGGCGTTGCATTAGTATTAATGTAAAGAAAATCTGGTAAAAGACTGTTGAACTTTATACTGTTATTATTTTTTTAACCTTGAGTAGGAGTCAAATGTGAAATAATTTTTTCCCCATTCTAGTTTGTGAATATACAAACAATATTTAAATTTAGTTTTACTTAATTTGTATAAACTGTGGCAAAGCAAATACTTTGCTGAACCAATTTTTACTCTTAGTATAGTGTCTAGTGTGCTGTTAGCATACAATAATTAGCAGTAACAGTCATAAAAATAGGCCATTGATCATCATAAATATAATAATCCAAATAACTCAGAATGCATTCTCTTAATTTGCAGGAGGTCCCTGATCATGAATTTGAGTGTGGAATGAAGCTAGAGGCTGTAAATCCTCTGCAGCCTGCACAGATTGGTGCAGCAACTATTACTCAGCTAGTAGCTCATCTTGTATGGGTTCACCTAGATGGCTCGCCGCACTTGCTGGACAGCCATGTGGCAAGTGTATTATCCCTCGATCTCTTCCCGATAGGCTGGTGTGTTAGTAATGGATACCAGCTCCATCCTCCCGCTCCTATCCACCCAAGACCTTCACCCAATTCTCAAATGCCTGAGGCCAAGCCGAAGAGTCGTGCAGTAGCCATAGTGCAACCTGAGTGAGTTTTTTATTTAGCTCTGGAGTCTGCACAGTTTAAATTCAAAGCTGAAGGATATGCACCAATATGGTAGAGAGAGATTTCAGAAACAACCACCCAAATCACAATTGTTTACACAGTGGTCTTATTCTATTGGTTCAAAGTGGGTGTGCAAAGAAATCACTCGAAATTCTCAAAAGCCAAGTTATATATCATAGCAGCCCACTTGGAGTAATAGTACTGAAGAATTAAAATAAAAAGCACTTGAGTTTTAGAAATCCTTAAGAACTTGAGATTATCCCAATTTGAAAGCATTAAATAGATTTATGGTAGTGATATGTCGCAGGATTTACTCTCAGCTAAATCTTTTACCCTCTTATATCTGGGTAGATCCAGAACAAAATTTTGTAAAATGCCTTTATAAAAGACAAAATGCCATGTCAGGCCTCACAATTTGAATTTTAGGTTTTCTTATTAAACCACTTTGAGTTTAACTTATAGCTTTGGGTAAGAAAAATTTTGATTATTTTTTCTTTAATTATGTTGCTTTAATTGAATAACCTTTTTTAAAATGTGTTGGAGGCGTTTGCAGATTCTGCCAATGAAGTTTTAGTTGTATAGTGGAAAGATCGTTTTGCTGTTATTCAGTTCTCATTATATGACTCTTGTTGAAGTGTTTGGTGCACAAATGAAACAAAAACTCAATCATATATGTCCGAACCTCAAATCAACATTGAAAGGCTTAATGGTAGTTTTTGTTAAATACTTTTTCTCTTTGCATTTGGTCTTTAAGCTCAAATTCATAGATTTATGCACTTGCAATCAAAGTGCTTCTTGAAAACAAAAAGATAAACCTGATTCAGAATTTTGGGATTGTCCAGTTAATACCATGATGAGGATTGTAGCAATTTACTCAATGTTCATCTCTACTTGGACTTTTGTTTTTACCATGCTTCAATGCCCATGAGTTTTTCTCTGGCTTGTTAAACCTTTCTTTATATTGGATGTCAACTGTTTCGTAAATCTGTTATAGCCCAAGTCTTGAAATGAAAATTATATGATGCCATCTGATAAATGTATCAATATAAGATGGATTAAATAAAAATTAACATTATTACCAAGAGAAAAACCTATGAAGGGCCCAAGCCATCCTTTTTTGAGTTCTGCTTGTAATATTCCCTGGAATTAAATTTTTTTTATCTACAACCATTAGCAAGCTATGGACCTAAAATAGGCACCTCAATGCTATGCAGCATGCTGGTTTGTTTTTTAAATGCCTTTAACTCTGTTGTCATTCCTCTGTACATAAGATACTGGAATAGACTTGAGGGAAATTCAAAGATGATATGTTTTATTGTTTTATTCCTTTGTCACTTCTTTACATGTTTTTCAGAATAGCAGATAATTTGAAGCTTGGATCTTACAACCAAATGAACAATAACAGAGGTAATATATGCCTTATTTTTTTAGACTTTTATAACCTTAGTATGAGTCTAGAAAGTAAATTTTGAGCATTGTCAAGTTTATTTATCATTCAAGAACATTTGCTAAAGAAGGGTAGCTATAAAACTCCCCTCCTTAGACTACTTTGTTCTAAAAATCATGAGGAAATTTGAATATTTATTTTGTGGGATGGGATTCTGATTGCAAAAATCAGTTTTCCGAAATAATGTAAACATGGTTATTATTCATTTTGAAAAAGGTGTTAAATATGACTTTTGATTGCTTCCACAGACCTTTTTGGAGGTCCTCAAATATACATCAACCACCGATGCTTCTCTGGGCCTTACTTAAGCAAGGGTCGTATTGCTGAGCTACCCCGCAGCGTTGGCCCAGGGCCACTGACTCTTGTTATGAAGGAGGTGCTGGGCATGCTGATCAATACTGCATATAAGTCCAGCCGTGTCTTAAGAGAATTACAGCTAGAGGGAAAACCAAACCCTGACATGATACAGCAGATGCTCAAAGCTAAGTAAGTACTTTCTGCATTTTTATGTATTTATTTTTGTTTTGGTCATGAGGATGAACCAAACTGGCGCAAGTGCTTTTACAGCTTCTTAATCTATCACTTGCACAAGCTGCCATTTTTCGAGTAATTAAACTGTGTGATCATAAACTTTCTCAGTCTAAACATTTAAAAAAGGGGTTGGTTTACTGGACTAAAGAGTGTGAAAAAGAAAGGGCCTAGCTCCTCATTGTACTTTAGCTATCTACATTTTATATCCTTTCCTGCAAAATTGGGCACTTTCCATGTTAAGGAAGATATTAATATAAAGCTCTGGTTCACAGATCTAAATCTAGATCTACTGTTGGAGCTGCCACGACTGGATGGTTCCCAACAGCTGTAACATGGACCTCATGTGGAGAAATTTTCTCAATGCACTCACAAACAAGATTCCCATGCAAATTTGCAGTCCCTGTCAACATGGGAAAACCCTGGAACTTAGATTTGTTTTTGAAAACTGGGAAAATGACAACTAGCTATAGAAAAAAAATGGGATATGAGCCAAGTTTTTTACTCATGGATCATCAGTTAGGTCATTGCTTGAAATTTGCACTTGTAAGAATACTTAACACTTGCAGTCATGTAGTTCAGCCACACCTCAGTTGGTTTTTTATGATTCTTCAAGTTTGAGTGTGAATTATGAACACAGTTTATCTCTTTGGCACTCTTTCAGATATAAAGGCAAGAGCTACCGGGCAGTGGTAGAGATTTGCAGAACAACAAGCCAGCTTCAAGATTTTTGTCGTCAAGTTTGCCTTAAGTTACAGTGTTGTCCAAATTTGATTGGACCACACTACATTGCAGGAGGGTGCCCAGAACATTGTGATCAGCTCACCAAAACAAAATACAGTCAGTACTTTAGACTTACAAAGGAATGTCATTAGTCAACACAATCCGAATAGTTCAATTTTGCTATATCTTGGTCTTTCATTCAAATAAGGGCCATTTTTGTATCCAAGATATAATCTGTTAAAAACTCCATTAAAACATTTTTAGCTTTTTATATGTCAAGATTTTTAAAGGAAACTTAATGAAGCGGTTTATGAATATATTTTTCCATAAAGGTCCTGGGTTATCACTTATCATCTAGATGCAGGCAAAACCTGATTATGGCAATGATTTTGCATGGAATCACTGTTCTATATTTAATAAGACATCCAATATTAGACTTTCAATAGCAGGCCTCCTTGAGATGTCATTTTATTTTAAACATTTTTTTCTTAATCCTACAGGTTCAGCTTTGGCTTTGTTTAGAATATTCATCAGTGAAATAAGCTTCCCACACCTTATTTTAAATGCAAAGCCAAAGTAAAAAAAAAATCATTCAAAATCAATTTCTACTACCACATCCCATTTAAGAAAATGGTTTAACAGAATAGGAATTTAACTTTTGGACATTCTTATTTCCCATTTTTACTCTTAGTTTGATAAGTGTCAAGCTGAAATGCTGAGGCTAGAATTTGATAAAGCGAGGGCAAACTGAAGAAAGTCCCGAGATCATCACTCATAATGATTAGGATTTATATGTCATCACGATCTATGGAATTGAAGTTTTCAAGTATTCAAAAAATTTTGTGAATACTTTGTTATTTATTGACAATGCATGTGAGTTTCTGAGTTTTTTTTTTACTTTAATCTATCAGCATACTACTATGGCAAAAGAAAGCGTAAGATTGGACGACCCCCAGGTGGACATAGTAACTTGGAGGAAGGACAGCAAAAGCCTGGAGGCAAGCGTAAGAAGAGAAAGAAGATAGGAATGCTGATCAAAAGGTCTTCCAAGCCAGCCATGGATGATCAAGACGATAATGCTGAGGATGACAAGGTCTGAGCAACTAACGATGAATTTCTTGTCTTAAATTCATTTAGATTTTCAGATTACAGAGTAATGGTTAGTTGATTGTCATAATAAATATTTAACAATCATTTTTTAGAGAATTCACCATTTACTCCATTTTTAATTTGACATTTTGTATATTTACATCTCTAAACAGGAAAGTGTGGGCAGTGACACTAGGACTGTGGACAGCACCAGCACAACAGGTTCCAAGGATCACAATGAGAAAAAATTAACGGCAAAGCCATTTGCAGAGAAACACAGTAAACTCGCTCGTGAGAGACTTGCCTTGAAACGGCGCTACACTCACCACATTCCTCCACCTTCTGAAATTCGAACTCGTGGGGCCAAGTTACCAAAATATAGCTTTGAGAAACGCACTCATAAGAAAATCATGATTGTTGAAGGTTCACAGCAGGTGTCAAAGCCCAAGAAAGAGGTAAAGTATTGATCATGTTTTTCATTGCTAATATTTTAAAGTTTGCCACTATATATAAAAAAATCTGAAGGTGAAATAACACATCTGATTAATACAAAACTATCCTTTGTTCACTGTAGTAATCTATTTTTTCTCTTTAAAAATATAAGACTTTCGTAATTTGATTTTTTTGTAATAAATCTAAACAACTTTGCTAAATCAAATTAAATGAAATGCTAGATATTTAATTTTATGTTTGATTGTTCAAATGCAACCACTATGTATAGCAAGTTTATAAAATCTTCATTGAAGGTGAATTATGTAGACATGCTTCGTATTTGGAAAAAAAAAAGTAAATGGGCTAGGTTGCTCAAAACACTTTCAGTATACAGAATTGCCGGAAATCTGGCAATTTGAAAATTTCCGGCAGTCGGCAGTCAGGCAATTCTAAAATTGTTGGTAAAATTAATCTTAAGTGGAAAAATGTGGATATGAGAAAAAATTATAAACTTGCTGTTGATGAAGTACAATGAAGACAATCTTACTCAAACAGATTGGTTTAGAAGAGTAACTTCCCCTGACAATTCCATTGAAGCATGCCAAAAAAAGCAGATTTAATAAATAATTGAGTGAGCATGGTAGATGTGTGTGTGGAGTTGGAAAGTGGTGAGGGTGAAAAAAGTTTAGGCAAAATTTTCAGACTGGGGTGGCATCTCTGAGAATAATTTTTGGCAATCGGGAATGCAATTTCACAAAGAGTAAAAACACCTTAGTTAGAAATCATCAGCTGCGCTAAAAATTTTTATTAGCTTATCAAGTAACCACATCTGCATTGAGAAATGTTCACAGTTGTGAAAACTTAAAAAAAAATAATTTTTCCTTAACTATGCTAATTGGAAAATATTTACACCCAATGGGTATTTCGGAGATCTTTGAATTGCTTCTGATTGTTGATCAAAACTCACAGCTTCTTATTAAAGAAGATAACTCTTTGTGAAATCAACCCTCTGCAGATAAACAGTATGAAACAAATGAAAAGCAAGCAAGGAAGGAATGATAATGCTAATCAGTGCTGAAGTGCCTGTCACATCATGTTCAAGTTAAATCTTCCAAATGGAATTGTCATTTTGGCTTCTATCTTCAAGGCTCTTTATTCAATGAAACACATGAGTTAAGGGGCAGCTTATTTGCTGAGGTCTCACGCAACTTGTAATAGTATTCTCCAAAAGTTATATCATGTCTGTGTCATGGTTTGTCCTCAGATTCTTTCAATATCAATTATAAGACACTGATATTTAATATTTACAATTTTTTTGCATTGAGATAGATGAGATAATATGACTTGTTTCATTGTTCTAAACTTGTCGGCAAATTTTCTTTTTTTTTAACTTGGTTAATCTATGTCTTCAAATCAGGCAATCAAGATGATGCACAGTGCAACCAAAAATAGTGCAGTGGAGGATGGGAAAGGTCCCACCAAGTTTACCTCCTGCTTGTCTTCAAGGTTGTCTGCCTCTTCTTTGCGGCAAAGTGGGTTGCCTGGAATTATCAGCAACAGTAGTTCTGGTGGGTTGAGTCTAAAACCTGAGCCCCCATTAGTGCTGGACTCAAACCCGTTGGAGTGGACTGTTACACAAGTGGCTGAATTCCTGGAATCGTCCGATTGTGGAGATGGTGATCTAGTGACTCGCCTTAAGACAGAGGTAGGAAGGCAATTTCTAGATTTTAAAAAGGCAAAGAGAGAACTTAAATGCAACATGACAATTTTAAATTATATTGTTAGAAGGAGTTTTGAGGCAGAAAAACATGAAGATATCAGTAAAAGTACATGCCACAAAAGCTTTCAAGTTTCATTGCTCATATTATTTTTTAAAGTTATGACTTGACTTACTGCTTGCAATGTTGCAAGGCCTTGTAACTTTAGTTGTTCTTCTCATATCTGGGAAGAAATGGGGCATTGGTAGGTTCTATACTGATATCAATTTCAATTTTGAGATTTGCAATCATTTATGCATTACATGAAATTCAATTTTGCAATCTTTCAAAATGGCATATGTTTGGCATTTTGAAAACCTTTCAGATTAATTTCTACATATTTCAATTTTTAGTTTATTTTGTTCTTTTTTTTCTGTTGAGAGTACCTTAGTCGGGATGAGAAGATGGGGATTACAGCATAGTTTGCCAGCTCTTTTATTTTCTTAGTTTTTATTTATTTATTTACTAGTCGTTACTGAGCTTCTGGTTTTACGTAGCCCATGATCTACACATTTATTTTTTCCTTAGATTTTGAAAGTCTCTTTTTTTTTGTATCGTCCTATAGATTCCTTGACACTCAATACCAGCTAAATAATCATTTAAAATGTTTAATGGAAAGATTTCTTAGGAGTGTCGTATATTTTAAAATCTTGTAGTCCAGGTACAAAAGGCTTCTTTTTTAAACGAAAATATCCAAAAGATAAATTAATTCTTTAAGGCTCTTAATGAACTTTTATTCAATCATGACCTCATGCATGTTGCAATCACTCACCCAGCTGGAGTTGCAGACTTATAGATGAAAGGAGTTTGCATATGTAAGATCAATCCTTAGAAGTACAGGTGGATTTACTTTGCCATTTATCTAATGATGGAAAAAAAATTTTTTTTTTTTTTGCTCTTCCTCCTTTCCTTAACAGGAGATTGATGGCCAAGCCCTGTTGCTGCTTACTCTGCCCAATGTTCAGGAATATCTTGGCATCAAGCTTGGTCCTGCCATTAAACTCTGTCATCTTATAGAACGTGTTAAGATTGCCTTTTTCCAGCAGTTTGCCAATTAGGGCAAAACTTAGCAATTTTTTTATGCTTTTTTTAATAAAGAGGTTCTGCATTTTAGAAAGCGTTTATTTTTTTTTTTTTAAATTTAAATCGTAGGGTTTTTTTTAATGACTTTTACACATTTAAGTGTACGAAAATGTAAATTCTATTGAACAAAATAAGTTAAACTCTAAGTAATCTTTATTCATCCCATTATGAGAAATTTGACCAGTTTGTGGCTCTACAAATCACATTTTGGTTTTATTTTTTTTACAACTGAATATTATATAAAGCAGGCTTTGAGGCTGGGATGGAGTCCTAAACTAAAACAAAAAAAAATGGATTTGAAGCACACTGATTCAAAATAAGTAGGGAAGTAATAATTTATCGCTAAGGATATTTCCTACATTCTTATTCATATGACCGAAGTGGTTTGTTGTTTTGTATTCTCAGGGTAAATCTTTCAATCATGTAAATATTTGCTCATCATATCAACTTAATGCCAAAGATCAATCTGTCACCAACTTTATTGCACAGTTGATTTAGATTTGCCAGGTGAAGGAATAAAGGCATATATAAGTACATATTTTCTTGCACTGTTTGTGTCGAGGTGTAATTGTATTTCTGAATTATGTTTATTTAGTTTCACTGGATTATCCTTTTTTTTTTGGCTTGAACCAATAACTGCATGTATCAATATTTTTTTCTTGTTTGATGCTGTCATATGGAATTCAGTATAATACTTCATGCAAATGAACATGTTGCAGACTGTAGGTTTTGCCTATGGATAGAGATCACAATGCTGTCATTGTCAACATCAAAAAACAAACTCTTAACTTTGACTGTATTAGAGAACTAGGAAGCTTTTTTTCCCTCTATGATTTAAAACTTGATATTTATATTAATTATATAACTTTCAATTTCAAGACATCATTACACTTACAAAAACCTTTCTTGAGTTTTTAGTACTTGCAAAACCTTTATACTGGTATACAACTTTTTGCTATAACAATTTCAATTTTTTTTATGATTTAAAACTTTATGTAGATTTTTTTGTCATTAGAATTCATGAGTTTAAATGGGCTTTAAATAAGAATGTTTCTGTAGATGCATTGTAGCACATGGATTTACTTCTGATGATAAAAAACATAGCTATTATTTATTTTCAAACTGTAAATATATGTTGAGCCTCAACGACTATATCATTGCTATTGGCCTGAAGTCTTATATTGTGTAATCTGGCTGTGACTGAAGAAGAAAATAATCATTTAGAGCTATGTCATTGTTTGCTTTGGTAAATGGTGTGATTCCAGTTGAGATATAAAAGCCATTTCTATTGATTGAGCTTTTTAATTTTGTTATGGTATTGCAGGGATGTGGAGATATATCTGGACATAAATTGACCCTGCTTTCAAGAGATTTGTACAACTAGGTTGTTTCCTTCTTTTGATCTAAGACTCAACATTTGGAACACATGTGCAGGTTGCCATAAGGTTTTACTTGTTATTTTGCAGTAATCTAACCGACCTGTCCTTGGTTATCTCTAGTCCATTGCATGACTCTTGTACACAACAGCTTTGTTCCATTCGACTAGATCCTGTCAAGAGTTCTGGATGAAAAGAAACCGTCCCCCTCCCCACTTTTTTTTGCTTATTGCTTTAAGACTGCTGCCATCAAAAGATACAGCTGGATATCTCTACGTTATTTCTCTACTTTTTTGTAGCATATACCTGTCGTTCATATAGGTGTCTTGACTGAGACTTCCTTTGTCTTCAATTGCTCGTCATGTGCAACATTTTGTTTGGATTCTTAGATCTTTTCAGGATCAATTTACCCAGGTTTTTAAAATCCCTCAAAATTGTTACTTCATTCCTGCATGTATTTTTTTGTCTCGCATCTTAGTCTCCGCTGAGTTAGGACTTAAGAAAAACTTTAACTTTGACTTACCTGTGTATTATTCTTTTCTTCTGAATGCTCAGAAAGAACTTATAAGACCTAGCAATCCAGTTGTTGAAGATCCTGAGATATCTTTAATTTCATTTTATACCCTTTGATGTCTTGGTGGAAGCAGCTTTTGTCTCCACCATTTTTTTTCTCACAAACTTTATCTTTTTTCTGTTTTTGCGAGATTAAATAAGCATCCTGAAGCTTTGCTGCTCTATCTTTTTGTCACTGCTGCAGGTTTGCATCATATTACAGTGAAACTGCACTTATTTTGATATGGAAAGTCATAATATTTCTTGTCTAATTCTTCATCATTCAAAAGTGATTTTTGTAACTTAATCGTGTAAATTTGGTTTGAGAAAATTGATTTCTGTATTGTTCAAACTGAAATATTTTTATTTTGACTTGATGATCATCATATTTGTATCAATGATAAATCTTCATCAGGGGCTTAAATAGATAAAAGGTTGAAGCTGGCCTACCTTTGTAGTTAAATGACCATTACTGTAAGAGAATGTATGAAATATCTGTTTGAGATTGGTAGCACTTAATCTGAATTGATAGCTGATGATCAGTGTGAAGAATATACAGCGTTTTAGCTGTTAAATAATGATTATATTAATCTTGTTGTCAGTTTATTCATTAGCCACAGGGAAAGGATATGGTGATGCACTTTATCTCCTGCATCATATGTTCATTGTTAGTCAATACCACATCAAGTACCAAATTCATGGCAATATAAAATGTCTTTTGGGCCTGTCACTGTTATGTGTATTGCCTGTATGTGATATGATGGTATAAAGTAGTAAAAGATTTGAATTCTATTATGTAAAACTGGTGCATGTAAATTTTGAAGAAATTATACACATGCTTCCCTGACATACCTTTAAACTGTAGCCTAATAATCAATTTTTGTTTTGTAGATTTGATTCTAAAGGAGAAGGAATTTCGCCATCATGTTTTTGTACAAGATATAATTTAAAAAATCACATAGATAACTTATTACATATGAGTCTATATGGTGTATGACACAAAACTTTTTCTATGCGTTGTCTTCAGACTAGTCTTAATGATTGATTCTGAAGTTACAAATGCTATGGGTTTTTTTTTTTTAATGTCCAGTTGAGAGCTATATAAATTTCCAAATGATATCATAGAAATTGTAAGCAATCTCTGCCATGATTGCATTTGACAAAATACATTCCCATTGACGGAAATAACTTTGCTTTGCAACAGGTTTGGCAAACTAAAACTAGTTGCAAGCTATTTATATGTATACAACAGTTGGTGTTGTAGATATGAATGTTGTAAACATAATGCTTATTGTATAGAAACAGTATCTTAACCCAATCTTTGGGTTTTCAAACTTTGAATAGAAAAATCAATAGGGGCTTGACAAGTCCTCATTTTGAATGATGCAGAATCCAGATCAATGCCTCGGTAGAATGTATATTTTTTTAACTCTAGAGCTTTTATTTATTGTCAGTCCTGTGGTATGTATATATCAATCCATCATGAATGGATATAATCATTCCTGTAATTTTGTGATTTACTCTAGTCAATACCTCATGCTCTTGGTTATCCCAAGGCATCAATGGTTCACATTGTTAGCTGTTTTTTTTTTTTGTAAATCTCAAATCCATATCTAGTTTAAAGAGTTTGTAAAGTCGAAAAGATTATCAGAAATATACATATGCCCTTAAAATACATTTGTTAGATTTAGAATCGTTTAGAAAACTTTTTAGAACTAGCCTTTAAATCTTGAGCTTTTTTAGTAGTTAGCATTCAATGCTATTTTTTTTCCCTACAGATTGGAATATGTACACATAAGAAGAGATGTCTAAACGAACAGTAGATTTTTTTTAATTGCCTTACATGGGCATGCAATTGAATGGCTCTAGAAGGCTCATTATCATTACAAATTGATGCTCCGTATTTTCTAGGTTGCATTTTAGTACATTTGTATACTTAAGTAAGATCTGTTCTAAGGAGTAGAATGTCAGAAATATCTTTTTTTTTAATGTGATAATTATATATTTTAGCTTATATTTACAATTATAGACTTAATGCTGCACAAAGTACCTGCTCCAATAATGATTTTTATTAAATTCATTCATCTTCTCACCTTCTGCTCAGTGGGTTGGTTGACAATAACTACTGCCATAGTTAAAATCTTATTAATCCATTTCCTGTTCTCATTTGCGCAGATTTGCACAATCTTTTTTACATTGGATTCTTAGTTGTGACCGTATTTATTTACTTATTTTGATAAATCCATTTTCCTTTTATATTTTGTATGTTAAAAACTCTTTGTTTTATTTTTGCATATTTTGTCAACCATCTCAATGTGCAATTTTTTTTTAAACTAAACAGTCTTTATTTTTTAATTCAGCGCCCTCCATTTAATTCGACATCTCATTAGTCGACATTCCTCTTAACTCGACGAAACTAAAAAGTCTCAAATAAATTCCTTTAATTAGTACATGTACTAGTAAATCGATATTTTGGTCCACTAATTTCTCCTAATTCAACGGAATTTCCACTATGTTTCGGTATCTAAATCGTCCAAAATGTCATTTACTTTTTAGCCTAGCCTTGTGTGTTAGATCTAAAGATCTGTAGTATGGGGATCAGTACAAATGAAGACTGGTTTGTGTGAGAAGAAATGGGAGTGGTGTTGGATGCGCTAGGGAGACAAGCACCTTTGTGTGCGAGTGCGTGAGAGAGAGAGAGAGGGGGATGGGTTGATGCCTCGGCCCTGGAGCCCAATGCTAGCACTGCATATGGGATGATGAGAGGGGAGGGATGTGCAATGGTTCTAGATCTAGTTATGCGATGGGTTTTATTAGTTTTAAAAGTCCTTACATTGTAGAGCTATAAGCAGACCTAAGAAGTCATTATTGAGATTTTAAAATTTATAAATTTTAATATTACCTCCTTGTTCAACCTTCTCTTAATTCAACACAATTTTGTTGGTTCCTGTAATGTCGATTTATCAGGTTGCACTGTAAATGGAATATCATTTAATAACTAAGTATAAATTATCTATGATTATTAAACTTTATCTATGCCAGAATCGCTTAGCCAATTAAATGACACCAATCTAAGAGCAGATTTTTTTGTGTTTTTATTTACTCTAACAAACGGATACTATTAGTTGTTTTTTTTTACTTTTAAGAAAAGATGGGAAAAGAAAACCTGACGTTAGGAACTAGTGGCAGTAATGTTGCTGCTATTACTACAAGAAGTGACAGACTTATGGAACAGTTTAAAGTACGAGCTATGTTGAGCTAAAGGTTTAGGTTGCACTCAGTGATGGTTAGAAATAGGCTTTTGACTTTGAGTGTCATGGCAATGTAGTAGTGCAGACACATGGTCAGGGGTTTGAAAAATCTTTTTCACTCAAAAGCCTTTTTCTAACCACTGCTGAGCAATACGTGGATCTGAGTGGCAAATTATGTATAGTTCCTTAACCAGTTTTTTTTTTTTTTAGTTTCTCTGTCAAATCAAAAAGATACTTGCAACGCTCAAAATTAAGGATTAACAGTATCCCACTGTAATTATATTGCTACAAGTGCAAAATATACAACAGAAAGTTGCTCCAGCCATTTCTTGAAATTCTCTTATTGTTCTAGACTTTCAAGTTTTTATCAAACTATACTGTTTATTTTGTTTTCAGAACCTGTTTATTTCATTGAATTGTAGCAGATTATCAGTGTAGGATATTTTAACTGCCATATGTGTTCACAGCATTGTGATTTTTATATTTAAAACAATAAAGATCTGTTTCTTCATACATCTTGTTCATTTATTCACTGGTAAATATTATAGTTCTGTGTTTCAAAAGAATTTATGAAGTTTTAATTATGAATGAAATATGAGTGTACTTTCATTAATGTGCAGAATAAAGGTCTGAGTGCTCTCTTGGATTTTTATGTATGAAATGAATAGATACATCATTAAATGCCATCTTTCCTACCCATTTCTCATTCTCTTGGTTGTTGAAAAAAATAATAAAAATTTTTAAAGTTTTGTTCTTACTGAATGTACAATAGAACCATAACATTTGTTCCTATTGTAAACAGGAAAATGGGGAATATGCAAGAAGCTATGGTTGCTTCCCTATACATCTAAGACTTCGGTTTAAATTTTTTCAAAATAGGTTTTTGTCCACTAGACTAGTGGTGACTAAAGTAGAGTTCAAGCCACCAAACACAGCGTAGTTGCACAAGTCCAGCGCTGAGCCACTGTGTGTGTGGGAAAACAGCATGAAAAACCAGGGTATAGAGGGTGTGTGTGGTATGAAAAAACACAACACAGAATGCCTTGCACATATACCTTAGGCAACGCATAGTATCCCCTACGTGTGTATGGTGGGTCTTACACTTATTGAACTTTTAATCATGATGCTAGGAGGTGGCGGTAATAGAAAACAGGATAAGTGGTGAGAATATAAGATATATTATATTAATTATTATGACCTTTTTTCTTTACTGAAATTTAAGCACATTTTTTCATGAATTCAACTTGCTGTTAAGGAGTATTAATCACAAGATGTTATCACAGCTGTTGTTATTAGATTTAAAGTAAATTGATTTGAGTATGACAGCCACAATAGGAACACTATGTTGTAAATGCATAGGGGTTTATATATAGTCAGCAGTGGGGGAATCTATCAATTTGTTGTCAGCAGTGGGGGAATGTGCTTGAGGTTGCACCAGAAACAATTTGTGAACTCTTCTACAAAGACAACTTGTAAGTATCTTTCTGTTTAGTTCCTTTTTCATATTATTTATATCATTATTAATTAAGCTTTTTTGATAACAAAGAGTTCTTACAATACGTAGTTGGTTCTTTTCTGCAAATGTCTCAATCATATCTCAAAACTTTGACATTTTTTTGTTTTATATTTTTTAGAAGAGGAAAAAAGACATTGTTTTGACAAATAAGTCAGCAGGAACAGAGCAGTAAAGATAGCAGTTTAATAATCAATAATAGTGATACTTGAGTAATACTAGAAGTAGTAAGAGAGGTTGTAACCAAACAACAACTCATGCTTTTGAAGAGCGCAAAATTTCCCTATTTACAGGCAACTTACCAGGATATTTCAAATGCTATGTCAATGGTTAAAAGTTTTAAAAATTATCACAAACCATCAAAATAATATAAAAGCTTCTGAGGCATTTAAAGTAATATGAAGTATTTTATTACTAGGAGCATAACTGTGTTTGAACATAAACAAGATTAGGCAGGTTGGGGAAATAGTTCAAAGAAGCATGTACTCTTTCATCAAATGTTAATGACATTGCATAAATTTAGCTTGTGAATATTTTATTGTAGCTCATTCAAGAGTATTGCCTATTTTTGCTTCTTCCTTGCTCTCATTAGTCTCAATCCATACGATATGATGAAAACAGTTCTAATAAGTGACAGAAACAATTACATAATTATCCTACAATTGGTTATCTTTATATGACTTTGTTTTTGTCATTAAGAAAGGATAAGTATTCATTTTGAAGAAAAAAAATATTCATTAACAAATTATGCACACAATTTGTATGCAAATGTGCAGATCAATCTTGATCTTATAATTCAAGAAAAACAATTTACCTCATCGGGAGTTCACACAATCAAAATTGTGTCATTGTATGTCCCAAATCTCACACAACTTTGTCTTAGCTGTACAAGACAGAATAAAAGTAGCATCTATCTAGTTTTGATTGTTAGAGCATTGGACAGCCGTGCAGAGCATCTTACTACAAAAAGGCATAATTATTGTGCATCAAAAAAACTTTATCATTTTCTTTCAAAGTGCTATAGTCAAAACAAGAGTGGATACCAAAGTTTTTATTTTTTATTTAGGTTACTCTGCTTTAATGACACACGTGCTATGAGTTTAAACCCCGCCCAAATAAAAGGGGAAAAAAGGAAACAAAAATCGGGAGAGAAAAATTTGCAAATGTTATCCCTTTCCCCCTCTCATTGTCCTAAGCGTCAAATGTAGAGAATTATCTCCCAAGTTCCTTTCCTTAGGGTCTTGGCCTACACATCGCCAGATTTCTCCCATCCCAATTGGTCTACCTATCATTCTATCGACATTGTCTCAGTTCACAGCACCAAGCACTGCCTTTCTATTAGGCCTAGACTGTAATTGTAAAGTACACAATATTTAGCTAACACATAAAACACACACACACACTCTCTCTCTCTCTCTCTCTCTCTCTCTCTCTCTCTCTCTCTCTCTCTCTCTCTTTCTCTCTAATTTACTGTATTACTAAAAAACATTTACACCCCCCAAATAAATTGCATTAATGTGGCACACACTTTGAGCATCATCAACCATACTTTACAAGAGGGTAAGGGAGAAGGTCGAAATGCAGAAAGCACGGGAAAAAGAATAAAGGCTGCACTGATGTCATGATTTTTTGTTCTTTGCAGCAACTGCTGTCTGTGCCTGTTTCTTTGCTTTCACCAGTTCACAAAGCTCCTGAAAAGAAAAAAAAAACTTAAATGCTATCTGTTTCAGTGAGGAAGTATAAGAGCACAAGCTTAGCACTGTTATGTTTTTTTCATTCCTTTGCTTGGACCAAGAAAACAGGCTAACTAGTTTGTGGACCAGTCTAGGATTATAACAAAAGATTTGGTCTGTTAAATGAGCTTAAAACATTTTCTAGTCTGCTTAAGAAGAAGTCTGGATTTAGAGTCTAGATTTCTCTGTTTTCTTAAACTAGACTTGCTATCTTTCCATCAAGGGTCATAAAAATATACTGATTTGCAAGATTCCTTGTTGGCTCTTCAATATTTTTTAATGTTTTGGAGACCATTTTTAAAAAAAAATTTTTTTCACATTTACCAGTCTGTAACACTTTATAGATTTCTAAATTTCTGAAAAATAAGAGTACAGGAAAGTTTTTCACATCACGGAAGGTATATGATGTGCCAAATTTCAAAACACTTCTTTACGAAATTATTCATAGCTGGGGAAGGGCCACATGACACAATCTAAACAAAAATCTCAATAGAGGAAATCTATTAAAGCTTCCCAATCTGTCTTTTGCAAGAGATACAATCAATAAATACCTGTGAAGGATTCAATTCTTAAGCCTTAGTAAGCGAATGTCTCTTCAAAATTATGAGGAAAAGTTAAGGTCTGTCTCTAGTAAAGTATTTTGCAAGGCCCCTTCCCTCTGATCGCTTTTTAAGGATATATCAATAAAAGTTGTCAAATATATTTCATCCACACAGGTAAAAAAAGATGACCAACAAAGGCAAAAAATAATTTCTATGTCATGATTTGAAGTTCTGGATACTCTCCAACTGGACTCTCCAAATTAAAAGTACATCATAATGCTGTTTGATCTTATCAAGAAAAATTGATCCATCATATTATTATACGATGAAGAATTTCCTGTCTTCCTAGGTAAGCCAACATCATATTTCTCAACTCCTAAATCAGCAACAGGAAGCAGACTGCTGGGATGTAGGTAGGAATTTGAGAGTTTGAGTTTAAAGTACTGCTCAGCTGTCAAAGTGATTTAAAAAAAAAAATGTTTGCCTTAGTGGGAGTTAAAGCCTCCACTGATATTTATATTGGTACCCACCTGTGCTTAAATCCCACATAGCACAAACATATTTTTTCTCAGATATTTTCAACACAAGCCATTGACTGACCTTGTATCTCCTCATGCAATCCTTCTTGCTGCGTGAGGGCACAGCTGAGGCAATCTTGTCCCAGCGCTCTTTGTCACTGGCTGGAAATGATTTTAGTGCTTGTTCCAGCAGCTTCTGCTCATCAGCTGTCCATGGAGCCTGGTTGGACCCTGTTTCTCGAACCTGCTGCTCCCCTACAGCTACAGTTTGGACAATAAAAAGTAAGAACTTTGTTAGTATTAGAGTGATGAACCCTCAGGGAGACTTTAAAAAAGAGCTGGTGAATTAAATGTTAACAAAAGCATTTACTATTTCCTCAAAAAGTCACTTCAGAATTTTGTTGAAAATACATATAGTTCATCCAAAGAGGCACCTAATGGGAAAACCGCAAGACTTTTGTTTGCATATCAGGTAAACAGTCAACATATTGTCTAGATTTTAATTCTATTTTGTTCACAAAACATGGCAATCTCTTCCAATTCTATATAATCCATTAGGGTAACTATTACTCACAAAAAATATCAACTTCTTCATAGCATTTGCCTAGGTGACTCAAATTACAAACTTTTTTTTTATTTTAGGCCTTAACCCAGGCTCCGCTAACATTGTGACCTGTGGGTAGGGAGGAATACTGTGCTGCTGCCCCAGCCAGTTAGCTTCTGGACTGGGTTGTGGCACAGCAGAGTACTTGCATGTGTACTATGCACACTAGAGTTTAGAACAAAGCTTCTAGATAGGCTTTTATTGCCAAAATATATTATACATATTATTTACTTTTGCAACCTTCACATCATTTGTTTAAATGTACAGTTCATGGTTTTGACATGTGTAGGAAAGGCAGAGTGATACATAGGCTTTGAACAAAAAAAAGTTTTCAAAGACAGGTTGATTGAACACTAAACTTTTAGTTTAAAAACTTTAATGATATTAGCAGTTCCTATGATGAAAGATTGGACTTTCAATAAAAGTAAGATACATAATTAATTTAGTGGAGCAGCAGGAGGTTAGGGTAGAGTAAGAGCAGTTCACACTTTCTTTGTTTAGTCCAGTCTTTTGTCTAAGTTAAAGCCTCAACAGTCAGAGTGTAATCTTTTTCTTCGAAGAACTTATGGTACTATACAGATGCAACTAAATACTGGCAGTTACATAGTAATTAAGCAAAAATAGTAAGTAGAGATGATAGTGTGAAATTGTAAAACTGAAGAATTGAAGAAAATCAGACCAAACTAACAATGTCCACCAAGTGAGCTTGCCAGGTGCTTGAATTGTTCATTGTTTCAAACAACCCAAAAGACAAAGTAAAAAGCTTGTTCAACAATCTGAACAACAAAGAATGCTTTCCTATCATTAGATACTTATAGGCAGCACATCAAAAACCCTAGCAACAAAGGCAAAAGCCTGATACTTTACACACACACACTAACCACTCTCTCAACTCACACCTTGCTTACATCTCAGAAAACACCTCTCTTTCTTAATTGGCTTCATAATAACAGGAGGCTGTGATTGATCTGTAAGTAGAGATTGGTTTGGTCTACTGATGTAACAAAAACCTGCAAACCACATTACTTGACATCCAACACCAGCACTAAATTTAATCCTCATTATTCGAGGAAGATTCTGGTGGGTGCAACTATGGGAGAAAGAAAGGGCCTTGTGTTACAATCACCACTGGTTAGTTCTTTTGACTGTTCTTCTGTCAATGTAACAACCACATGAAAAAGAAACAGGTTCCTCTTGTGTCCGTAACTTTGAGCACCTATCTTGTAATAAGGTACCCCATGAGTTCCAGATCTCTTACTATTGGTTTAAAGGCGGAGAAAGTGCCACCTTCTGATTTGGTTAATATTCTTAGCAAAGATGCAAAGTCTCCCAAATAACTGAGATGGAACATTTAGAAGAGAATGAAGTTTCAAATAGGGCTGCAAGAGAACACATATTATTATGTGCGCCGCAACACACATTTCAAAGCCTTGTCGCCAACATACTGGGTATTGCAGAAGGCAGATTTTTCTGCACAGCCAAGCCTACATGTGGACATTGCACAAAAAAGTAAAGTTAAAGGTTAATCAAGCCTTGTTGATACAGAAAAAAAAAAGCAGATGTTAATGCTTTCTCAATGCATGAAGTGATGTGTAAAAGATCCCTTCAAATTTCTTAGAATGAAAATCATGGAAGAAAACTTACTCTCCAATCTCTCACTGGGCTTCTCCATTTCACCGGATTTGGCAGCTTTGTGACTTTGCTCGAATTTGGAGAAAGCATTGTGCTTGACATCCTCTCTCAGCTTCATATCTACACATAAAAAAAAAGTTAAAATGGTTTCAAAAGCCAACAAAATAGCCCATTTGTGAACACCTTAATTAATTTTCATAGATTACAAAAATGAGACAGCACACTTACAACTTTCTTTTTTTAATTATTACTTAAGATCAGCAACTCATAACTCTAAGTTATGCTTATGTTCACTCAAGAAAGCAGATATGAACAGAGATTGTGTGTTAAATTTTTAAGATCTGAAAAAAAAATGGTTACATATAACTTCATTCTGAAAGTACTTAAAACAAAAAGTAAACACATCAATTTGAAAGAGTCCACATCACAGGATTTACATCTGTGTTCCTTGACTGTTCTTAAAAGTATCCCTGATCCTTAAACTCACCGTTTTTCTGCAGCTCTTTAGCTTTGAAGAGAACATCTTTAGCAGACTTGTTGGTCTCTGCAACATGCTGGGCTATAAAATTTGCAATCACTTCCCATCTAGAATTGAGCATCAAGAATGAGGATAATTTGAGTTAAGTTAATTCAATTGAGTCAAAGGACACATAAATGAGTGTTTTACCAATACACGAAGAAGCATAAAATGACAATTACTTGTGGCAATAAATCCTTATCTTCCTAATACATGCTCTTCTAGTATGAATTGTAGCATTATCTCAATCACTGAACATTGTTAAAAGGGCTTATCTTGCTTGGCAAGTGATTTTCGCATTTTTAAATGTATTCCTCAGCCTAGTGAATGTTTCTAAGATAACTTACTTTCATAACTAAAAAGGGTTTTACCTACACTTTATAAAGATAAAGTTGCTTGCACTTTTCAATCCCAAACCATACTATGTGATTTAAGTGAGTCTTACTAATTGCAAAAAAAAAAAAAAAATGTTGATTAACTTTACTGTGTTTTATATATTCAAAATAATCTTTTTTTAAAAATTTATTACCGAGAAAATCATTGAAAAGCTGAAAAGTTTAAATCATTGATTTGAGGCCCATATTGGTGTATTTTCCTCATACTCTAGATTACAACATCATCTTTTAAAGAACCTTTTAGTTCAATGGGCTTTCCAACATAAAGAAAGCATTCATTAAAACTTTTGGGGTGCTACGAAAGATTGTCCTCAACACCAAAGCTCAAGTTAACATACAGATCTTAATAAATAGTGCTTAATTATAGGCTAATGCCATCATTTTATTGGCATAGAAATCCCAAATTGTTATGTACATCCTCCATATCCACAAGGTTGAGGTTTTTTACACTTACTACGTATATTTATTAACAAGAAGTTACAAAACTTAGCCTTACACAATTTTGTGAAAAGATGCCAACACTCACCTATCTTGAGTACCAGCAGGAAAGAGGTTAACCCCCTTGATAAGCACTTGTGTCTCTGCCTCAGACCATTCCTTCTTGGACCCACCAGATGCTCCTCCGCCTCCAGACTTCTGGGTTGTAAGCTCTAACTGCTTACGTTTCTCCTCCTCCAACTGCTCATTGACTTCATTTACCTGCACAAATGCCAGAGGAAAAGCACAAAATGTCAAATAGGTATATATCTGTTTGAGATCATCAAATTGGCGCACTTCCATCAAAGAGTTGTCAAAAACTTTTTTGACATATTTTTATTCAGAAATCTTAAAATTAAGCTGAGCCCTCTCTTGAAAATAAATTGCAAATGTTACATTTTAGAAAAAGCACACTTCACGGTGGTTAAAGAGCGGCACTCTAGTTTGCCTGCTGCACCTGTGAAGCAGCACGTAACCCAATTGGGTTATGAGGTCAACCACCCCGGAATTGATGGAGTTATTGAGCATTTAAACAAGTACATAAATCTAGAATAATCTTTAGGTAGTGACGTTTTTTACGGGACATTTATAAAAAAGTGAAACAGTTTTTGGGGATGAAATTTTTATAGCATTTCATAAATATGTTGAACTTAACATCCACCAAAGGGTAATAGCCAAGATTTCTGTTTTCAAGTTATGCGGGTTCGAGTTATGATAGTTCCCTTCCTACAGCGCTGATAAGGTGTTTTGATATAAAATAATAAATCTAAATGACGTTAGAACATCTTAGTTCAAGCTGTAGAGCGTTAATACATATGAGTGAGACCTGATCTTAACTATTGACATGCACTAAGAAGAAAATGAAACTTATGTAGAGTTGCACATAAATTCGCACTTTCTTGCTTTACTGGTAAGTCATACATTTACTTTGCATTATGTTTTTCAATCTGCGGGGCGTGTGCTAAGAGCTCTGTCTCTTTGTAATATTTTCAAGCTTTTATAACTTCCTTAAAACCTGTGAAGTCAAAGTGCTTTGAGTATATTTTATGTCAGAATATAAATAACACATTGTAAAAAAATTTTTTTTTAATTAATTGGTTATCGGAGATGATTGTGCAAACCAAAAGTTAGTAATGAGTTGTTGATAAAGTCCGCACAGTTAGAGAAACTTTCTATTTTGTTTTCTCTATTTGCTACTTCAAGATCTATCACAATAAGGTCTGCAAACTTCATGGAGCTTTTGATTGTGTTCAGATTCTAAGTGCTGCTACATGTTTAACAGTTTTGGTTTGAGGCTACAAAGGTAGATCTATAATCCAGTGTTATTTAAGGGTAGTTCATGCAGACACAAGTGTGTGGAATTATTTAATAAGAATCATAATTATAAAACCACTGAAAAACTCTTTGCACTTGAAATTTTCACAAGCTTTTATATTAATCTTTTAAATATTTTAAGCAATAAAATTGTTTCACTTTTGACATATTCCTAATAACTGAGGTGTTATGAAAATCATGACTTTTTCATTTCTTTTACAAGAAGTATGAAGATTCACTTGTACCATGTAAATACATTATAATAGATAAAAAATATAGCGGTGTACTCAGGAAAATTTCAGCTTTAAATTGAATATATGTTTGATATACTTGGTGTTAATAGGCCAGATTTATTGGGATGCAAAAACAAGTAAAAATTTCCTATATTAGATTTATCAACAGTGCACCACGGTTGTAGCCTGCCTGACAGGTGATTTATCAACAATCCACCCACAAACTTCGGGCCTTTGAGGTGGGGCCTGGAAGCAAACTAAGTTGCCGCTTTTAGGTCTCTTTTAACAGCCGTGACTTCTTATATAAATACAATTGCTTTAGTTGAGAACAAACCCATTACCGTATTCCCTCCATTAGTAGCGCCATCTCTAATAAATGCCCCCCCCCCCTTTCCTATCCAAGCAACACTTAAAAAACACCACTTTCGAGAACAACAGATTCTTATTAAACTCAAACTCAAAACATTTATTAAGCGATAGATCTGATGATAACAACAGACAACACATGTAAACAAATGAATGACTATGATACTGCAATTGTCATCTCAAATTGGGGATGTCAAAGTCAGTACTAAGGCGTCTGAGGTTAATGTCCTGGACTATTGCAGTCCTCGTAGTCATCTGACTCGAATGACGCGTCGCTTTCTTTACCCAACCATGGCACTCTAAAACTAACTAGAAAGGGGGGGGGGGGGTGCAGGGCGGCCGGCGACGGCACTTTGTCTTTGAAGAAAGTCATCCAAAACATTCCCTTAGACGCACCCCCCCTTCATTTTCACGCGCCCGGCGCTACTATTGGAGCGAATACGGTATTTGAAAATATTCATTATGTCTGTTAGTTGTACACTTTTCAATCTTATCTTTAACCTAATGCAAGTATTAGACTCTTTTAATAATCATATAGTTTCCACATCAGATACAAATAATGACAAAAATTTTTACACAGTTCTTTTTCTTCATTTCTTACCCCCTTCATGAAAATGTCTTTTCCTGTATCCTTGCTGGCTTTACTCAGGCTTTCATTCAGGGATTGAAGGCTGGAAACAGAAGAAATTTCAATAAAACTTTTTTTTGTTCTCAGAGGATTGTTGAACTATATTCAAATTTGAAAAGCTAATTTAGATTGTTTACAAGTGACACACCATTCAGGATCTGATTAGATCCTAAATGTAACATCCGCTGTGATTGCTATAACTTTTATAAAATACAAAAGTCAAGATACCATTGGTTTAAGCAGTGCTCTTCAAATACTTTTAAGTTGCTTGGGTGACAATACCTGGCTTTGCATTTCAGCAGGTTAACACAAAATAATAAAGCTTCAAAAATACATAAGCTTGCAGCCCTACATTTTAAAAAATCCCGAAGTGACAAAAAAAAAATAATAATAAAAGGTCGTCAATAATATGTTTACCTTGTAAGAGAGAGTAGCTCTGTGACTCTGTCAACTTCTTGTAACATGTTCACACGCTCCTCTTCACTTGAGGCAAAATAATCATTGTCCTGCAAACACATATTAAATAATAGACAATGATCTAAATATCAAAAAAGGAAATCTTTGAGGCACACATATTTTTCGTAGCGGACAAATTGATATTTTACACATAATCTAAACTTTTCCGCAATTGTATACAATTTTTAAAAAATTAATTTATATGTTAAGCTCCCATCCTCTCATAAATTTACAAAATAAAATTTATAACAAAGCCTGAATATCAGCCATTAATGTGTATCTAAATCTTGAAAACTACAAAGAGATTATCACATTCCAATGATCTGAGCATGTAATTAATTTCAAAACCGTGATTTGTTTTGAATAATAGCAAATTGATATCTTGCTATGCATTTAACATAATGTAAATTTGCAAAAAAAGAAAACCTTCATGTAAGTCCGTAGAGTTTTCCTTTCCTTCTTTAGTTGTTTTTTCAAGGCATCTTTTTCCTTCTTGGCTATAGCAGCTTGAGCTCGAGCCTCTTCCTCTAGCTTTTCTTTCTTCTTCCTTTCCTTCTCTAAGATTTCTTGTCGTTTCTGTGATAAAATTATTTAATTGAATTAAAAGTCTCAGGACTCAATGTCATTGAATTTTTTTCATCATACTGCACAATATAAGCAGCATTCAAAGAAGGAGCATGGTTTCATGGCAAGAAAATGGCAATATATAGCACCTAGTCTTCTTCTCCCTCAAAAATTATGAGCTGATTGAGGGATACAAACATTTTCTCTTCACCGGGCTTTAACCTTTTAGATAAAATAGTTTCATAAAACTTTGTTTCCAAAAGAAATAAAAAATAGCAATATTTAAAATTTATCAACACCCTCAACAAATTTGAATATTCACAAAATTTTACCCTTTCTTCCTCCTCTATCCTTTGCCTCACAGCTTCCTGTCTTGCTCTTTTTGCTGCATTTCTACGCTCCTTTTCCTCCTCTCTGAATTTCAATATTCTAGGATCACAGGCATAGGCATTATCTAGTTGAAATAAGGAAATCCAAATTATGTTTGAAATAAAAAAAAAAAAAAATTCACAAAATTCTTAATTCAAATGCAAATATTTTTCACTTTCATATTTTACAAAATTCCTATCTTAACTAAATGCTTTACTTCGCTGGTGCACATTGCTGAGGGTACATTTCAATGCCCTAGTTGTATGTTGAAAACGCACAAGGCTTACCAAATTATTTTTTAGGAACTTATTAAAGAGCCTGTAAAGTTTGTATTGTAAAATTTCAATGTGGAAGTTCATAAATTATAAAATACGTACATAACAGTGCCCACTAAGATAGTACCCACCAATAGATAGCTTATTCTCTAGAGGGCTTTTCAGAAGATATTTTATATGTATATGAAAACCTACAGAATATAGTCAAAGCAGCAGTATGATATGACAATCCACAGATCATGCATATCATAACTCAAAGAGCCAAAACTGCCATTTAGACTGATAGCTAGTCCTTAAATCAGATATTTGCAAATGTATGACTGACCTACAAGCTGTCTTAGTCGAGCAACTTCCTCTTTCTTCAACTTCTGACGAGCTGCTTTGTTCTGCTTTTCTATCCATCGTCTTTCATCACGACTGTAAATAAAAAAAAGAGATAGAAGAAAAATTAATGCACTGCAAAATAGTTGTAAAGTGAGCTCTCCTGATTTAAAGAAAACATTAATTTGTTTAAGCCCTCAAAAGGATAAAATTGAAAGATTAAAAAAAACTTACTCAATAATAATGGAGATGTAATAAACTTGGATGAAGCAATTGCTCAGTGAAATATAAATGGGCATATTTTGCTATTGTATAAATCAACACAGTATTTTAGTACTGTTTTTATTTTATGTTTTGTTTTATTTTTTTTTACAAAATTGATTTCCAAAACACATTTTTTGACAACAAAGCTAAACGTTTCTTTTTCTTATTTCTTATTCTGTAGTTAAAGTCTTTATTTCTTTTCAAAAAGCATGTTATTTCTTGTTAATGCAAAATGTTTCCTTAAAGAATAACTTTACAATATGCTGAGGTGATTTCAAAGAAGCAAAAAATCAACAATTGCCATACTTCTCTCCTTTCTCTTTTTCTTCTTCATCAAGATATGAAAACTCCCTCCAAGAGTCAAACTCATACCTGCCAGAGCAAAAAAGAGAAAAATACACGAAAAAAAATATAAAAAAGCATGGAAATAAACTTTCAGATGTTACCTGACACAAAAATTAAAAGATTAAAAAAAATTCCAGTTCCTTGGATATGGCTGATTCAACCTCCTATATGTATTCTTTATCTAATGTTACAGTAGAAAAAAAAAACACATTGGTAAGAACTCTATAATTTTGCATTGACCACGGTAGTTATGGTTTGATAATACTTCCAAGCCTGGACCCATAAAGCAGTTTTTCCACACTGAATAAAAAATCGATTCAATTCTTCTTGCTCTTTATTTTTATATCAGTGTGCACATCATACATTGAATAGCTTGCCTAGATATAACTCTGAGCATAGTTGTGACCCATGCTTTGAATCATACTGCTCTAATGTTATTGAAAATTTACAATTTAGAACCCGTTCTGTTTAAGTTTGCATCCTTGCAATCTCTTCAATTTTACCAAAACGAATAGAATTGGTCCACATCCTCAAAAGGTGAATTTTCGTCTCCCAGTTTTGGTACCCTGCGTTTTGATGACCATCTGTATAATAAAGAGACAGTATGTTACTCACTAATATTGTAGGGTAGCATTGGCAGTTAAAGAATGAATTATTGTGAAATGATGACAAGATACTAAATTTCTTTGTTTTTATGAGCAGGCACTTTGAAACAAATGCAAACAATTTTTAATATCTTAATCTGAAGCATGATATATTATCTATGCAGCAAATATTGAAATTTCTAAATAACTATTGGTATAATGTTCCTTTGTTGCATTTACCTTGCATTCCTTTCAAATACAGGACGGAAAACTTCATAAAAATTGTCCTTTGAATTTTGGGTTACAGATGGCACACCTTCATCAAACTCTGGGTCCACACTATCAAAACTTCTCCTATTTTGTTTACTGCCAAGGATTTCATAAGCTGTGAATATATGATAAATATTTCAAGGGGTTCAAGTTGTATAATTCATGATGTATACTATTAAAGAAAAAAAAATGAAAAAATTTAAAGGCCACAAGTTATAGATCTGGATGCAACAATGCTTCATTATTTAAATCTTACAACTATTTCAATTTTCGAAAAATATTTTTCGACTAGTTTTAACAATACTTTCTTATAAGGCACTTCAAAATATCAAGTACTTGACAAAATTTTGTTGTCATGACTGATTACAAAAGATATCGAGAGCCTTTAAGAGTTTATTAAAATTTGACATAAATATGTATGTAATACACAGAATACTTTCTTCTTCACTGTCAATACATAGAATACTGAATAATGAATTGGGGCTCAATATTAAAAAAAAAAAAAGAGTTATTTAAGAATTTGACTACTCGGAGTTCAAGATAGGATGTATTGTGTAACTCCTAAGACAGTAGACCTCTGAAAATTATGTCATTCTAGAACTGCATCTAACAAAAGGCTTTTTTATGATTTTTTTCTATTTCACTTATGATCACATCTATGAGAAACAAACAAGCTCAGGCACTAGTCTCTTTTCGTGATCCCATTTAAGACAAATTTGGACCTGGGGCAAACAAAAGATTGATAGTACCTTTGCGTGGTTATTAAAATAAAATAAATACATCAGGCTATTGCCTCTCCAGTTCAGATAAGCTGTTCACTCCCATGGTGGCAGCTGCAAAAGGCACAAATCCATACATATTAAAAATAAAAAATATATATATAAATTCTTTATAAAAAATAGATACATGGGAACCACTTACCTCTTGTTATACAGGTAAAATAATCATCGTCACCTTCCTTCACTTTCTTCCCCTTGGCCTTCCGCTTGTCAGGATGATGTGTAAGCACTTTCTGTTTATCTGTGGCCAATAAAGCAAGGCATGTGAACTTCTTTCAGTGTTATCTAACCCCATTATTAAATAAGTTTGAAATGCTTTGTAGGCTTTGTAAAATGTTACAATATATACATCACTTAATAATGCAAATGATCCTGAATCACTCTACTGCGATATAAAATCTACATGTGATACCTAAATTAACCAGTGCAGAGAACATACTGTGCCTAGACTATTGTATTGGAATTGTTTAAAGAAAATGTGTTCATTATTAAACATATTAAGTTCCTTTGAAATACAAAGATAAACCATCAGTTTTTAAAATATTCTGATTACAGTTTATTATGTTCATAACTGCTTACCAGTCATGTCAGAAATTCATAGATGAATTTTTGCTTCACTTAAACTGTGATCTTTAGGGCAATATATTCAAAACTGTTTATGATAAGATGTGTAATTGGTGACGACAATCAAATTAGCCAGGATGATATCCATGGTGGCCAGTTTTCTCTGCAGCCTTACATTGCAGTTATGACTAAGTAAAAATTAATGATGTTAAAAGAAAAAATTACAGTTGGAAAATCTTTAAATGCCAAACTGCAAAAAGATTTCAATATTCATGAACATGGCAAAATAATAATAATAATAAAAATAATTTATAATGTCTTCCTGCACAATGTCAGGTATTCAAAATAAAAAAGGCAAGATCCTATGCTAGCCTACACCTTCCAGTGAGACAAAAACTCAATCAGTTCAGAGATATGATGCAATTTTTTTTTAAATTCACTGTAAAAGATATTTTTTCTTTAAATACAACAGTAAGTCACATAAAAGAATGTATGGCTTTATGCTAATCTGTATCCTTCTTGCACTCACATGCTCTTTTGATCTGATCCTCTGAAGCCCTGTGTCGCAGCTTGCTCAAACCCAATACAGCATAATGGTCTTGTTTCTGATGGGGAAAGTACATTTAAGAGAGAGGTTAGAAATATTTCCTGAAAATCATTTATTCCAGCAAAGGGATAAAGTATGACAAAAAGTTAACATCTTGATGATCTTCTATTTCATTCCCCCTCATATTCTTTGATAACTCAGATTTTCCAAATAGCTATTAAGTATTTCCATATTCAAAACATAATGCTGATTCATTCAATTTCATAATTATCTTTTAATGCATCAAGTTTTTACATTAAATCCTAAAATAATGCATGGGCTATGATGTTATATAAAAAAAAGACAAATTCATTTTTCATACATACATTGAAATTTAAATTCAACAGGAAGGAAATGAATTATGAAAGCATGTAATAAAATGAAAAATACCTTCCACTCTCGTGGATCCAAACGCAGTAGCAAAGATTCATCCTCCTCATCAAACTGGTCCTCCTCCTCTTCTTCCTCCTCTGATTCACTGGAACTAGATCCTCCTCCTATAGAATGGTGAGAATGAGAGTGCTGGCTATGGGCCCGGCGGTGATGAGCCTCAAACCAACGACCAACAGGCTCAAAGTCCAAAGATAACAGGGCTAGAGTGAGAGAATTTCTCATTGAGCAGTTATACAGAAAAATGAAGAAATAAGTCATCAATGAAAAATATTTATACTTTTAATTTCATTTATTGAACATCTGCGGATACTGTTAGACCATTCAAATCTCAGTGGTTGGATATGGAGCAATTTTAAATATTCCATTTCCATAGTAATGAAGCCAAAGAATTGAAATTAAAACAAAAATGAAGTAATTTATTTGTTATTAATTTTTTCATCACGAATTATGTCCAACATTTTTATTCTAAGCAAAAATTAGAGGAATTACATCTAATCTTACATGAGATCCTGCCTCTAGATGTGACTATTTGGCAGGCAAGAAATGAAATGATCAATGGTCTTGACAGCACTAATTAGCTTATAAATCTACTACATGTGTACAAGATATGTTCTTGACAAAATACTCCTAAATATCTTTATAATCTTGAATCATCTCTAGTATAAGACTAATGAAAGAAAAATAGCAGAATTTAAAGACGCAAATCTACATTATGATAATATTACTTGTCTTAAGCAATAATGACTGACTCTGACATGAAACAAAATTTATTTTTCAAACTAAACATTTATCATAATTTACAATTTTACAATTAAAAAAAATGATCAAACTTTGCTCTTTTAAAAATCATCATTCATAAAATGTTAATGGGCTCCAGTTAGTAAATGTGCAGTCTTATGAAACGAAGACTAAACAGAATCAATAACCATTAGGCCTATAACTAGAACATGATCTATATTATATGACAAACGAATCCATAATGACAAACTGAAGAACTGTTCCCAAACTTACTTAAATTGCAGCAAATTTTGCATTGGCTGTTTGCCCACTGAGATGATATTTTAGCAACATTTAATCTAATTCAAGTAGTTGTCCTTTGAAAATGTAGTGCTTCAGTTAATAGCTCAGCAATAGTTTTTGAAGCAGAAAATAAGCTGCTTGGCACTTTTCCACAACTGGAAGATTTATTTTGGTGAAGCCAAAGCGAAGTCAAGAGTTTAGCAACTTACGTGATAATTTACCATAAACACAGGTTGTTTCCCGTTCTTGTGGGGATAAAATGCCATTCATGGTCATCACTTAATGCGTTGAATTTCAAGCCTAATTGGTTTCTATTGATTCATCGAGTGCTGGGCCCTGAAGATTTAAAATCAAGCAGCTGGCTTGAAATTACTTCTCTGAAATTAACGAAAAGAGGAATTGCAATAATTTTGAGTTTTCAGATTTTCTATGAATTCAGACTTAAGATCTAAGAAAACTTTTGATAAGAGACATGGCCTTTCCATTACAGGCTATCAGTTTTAAACGTTTAGTAATGAATGATTTGATGATGTTGTATTTTGTGCTATAATGTATCTGAATTCTAGAATGGTAATTTCTCATGAAAAACACTAGGCTAAATCCTAACAAATTTGGATAGAAAAATTAGTTATGTTTCTTTTTTATCAGGTCGTGAGAGTAAATCTAGACATGATCTAAATCTTGATACCTAGATCTTCAAAGAATTATCAACCTGTCACGTTATCAGTTCTTAAGGCAGTTTTATACAATGATTCTCATAGTGATGCAATCATGAACATGATATCAGGATTTCTTTTTTGGAGGACTGCCTGTCCCTACAGGACCTGTATAAGAAAATCTCAGAAGTTTCCTATAGGTTTTAAGTTTTTAATTAAAAGTCAAATCACAATGATGAATACTTAAACTTTCTAATTAATAAATATATATGACTAGAGATAAAATATAGATCTAGATCTACACTAGGTGTAACAATTCAATCCCTAACGCTTAAATGGGCCTATTTTACAGTGGAATATATATGAAATTACTCTTTCCTCAATATTTCTTAGCATCTTGTAAAGCCTACTAAAGGAATACGATTAAGGTTGAACACAGATCCCTAAAATCACGAATTCCTCAAGCTCATTGGCTTTTCCCTTCCAATTTGCTTAATTATTTCGGCGTCATTTCAAAATAAAGTAGGCCCCTACACTTACCTTTATATACTTTTCAAAACATTGGCCTGTTCTAGTCAAACTTATCACCATGCACACGATCATACTAAGAGAATGACTGAGAAGCTTGTGAGATGTAATCTTTATGCTTAAACCATTCGGTGATAGGAGAAGGTCAAAGAGTGGCAGCAGACTATTTTGGTGGTTTGTTTGATCGCAAGATTTGCCCGATTGCCTTATAGTAATTTTCCAAAAAAAATTTTCCGTCTAGTTTTTCATTGCGGTGTTTCCGTAAAGCTTCAGGTGCATAATGAAAGCGCGGACCACAAATTAGTGAATGGACAGATACACAGATAGGTCCTTCGGGATCTCCCGGTTATTTTCCTAATTTCCCGGAGTAGCCATAGCTGTTCTGGTCCATGAGGGTGGACACTGTATTTATCCTATGTTGTAAACATTAGTGTTCTGTAGGAATATTGTCCAGAAAAGTTTCTAAAAATTGATAATTATTTATTTTCATATTTTTGAAAGTTTGCAGAATTTTTTTTAATGCGTTACTGTCTACAAGGTTAAAATAAATAAGAAATAAGATCATAGTTAATGCTTGCTGGTTTTATATTACCTAATCATATTTTTCTTGTTTCGAAAATTGTTCGAGGTGCCGCACAGATTTTCTTTTCCTATCCTAGAGTAAAAGTTTTAAACTTCTTTTCCATGCCTTATAAGTTAAAAAAAAGGTTTGGAATCAAGGTTATATGAATACAATTCAATTGGTAAAATATTTTGTGCTTTCAATTCTTTGAAAAAAAAACGTGATAGTTTGTCTGCCCGAACTATACTCTACTTGATGAGAAATCTAACAAAACTGTCGGATTAAATCACGGTAGAACATTAGCCGCGCAAGTTGTAAATTTTTATATATTGGCCATGAAAAGTGCTGGTAGGATGTCCCTTTTATGCTTGTTTTCATGGAAAGGGAGTTTGTTGTGACCAAAACTAATATGTCGGACGATCTTAGAGACCGCGAAACGAAAAGTCAGAAAAGTTTAAGTTTTTGCTCAGTTTGGACATCTGCGTGTCCTCATTAAATTTGTGGTACTGACTGTGCAATAAGGAAATTGCTGGATCATCTCAAAGAACTAAGGTCATGAATTTCCTCTCTAATCTACATTTGGAGCTTATTGCAATAAGCTTAATCATTTTGATTTGCGCGTTATTTCATCATAGCCCTTCATAATTGGACTTCAAATAATTGGTAAACAAGAATGGTTGTTCAAATTAAATCATTGCAACGAGGAATATTTCCATTGCAATCAACGTATACAAAAATTGAGTTTTCATTAGATAATATTACCGTCCACAAGTTCATCTTTTGTATGTACATTTGCAAGTAGTGCTTTATTCTAAAAAATAAATTTGAAAAAAAACAACAACAAAGTTTTGTCGCCTTATATTTCAAGTGCGGCACGATAAAAGTACACGTATAATGCATTCTACTAAATACGCTCTCCCCACTCTTTGGCGTAGCGTAGCAGCATCTACGTAAAGATGACTGTATCACTGTGAGTTTTTTTTTCTTTTTTCTTTCTTTCTTTCTTTTTTAGTTGTTTATATGTTGTTGTTTTTTTAATACATGGGAATTTTTTTTTTAACTTAAGTTACTAAAGAAGCCCAGAGTTATTTTTTCAGACAGCTATGCGAACAAAGTAGTAGTATTGCATTATTTTACACATACTTTAAGCAACTTGTACGTTTATGTAAATCCGAAAACTGGCAAAAGAGCTAATTCTCAACTCATAATAGATTAACATTTGTTCAATCTCAGTAAGAATGCTTGATAATCCGAAATTCTCAGAAGATTCCCGAATCACAAGATCATTCACAGACCAAAAAAAAATTTTTTTTCAATGTTAACTACGATTCAGAAAACAAAGGGCATTATGGAAAATAAATATATTTCCATACTCGGCTGAATACTGATGGCTGTTATAAAACAAAGGTTAACTAACTCTTGAGTGACCGTCAACACTTTGCAAAACTGTATACTTGTATTTTAAAAAAAAAAATGAAGAAAAAAATGCAACTGGATCGTATTTGAATTTTATATTCATTAAGATTTACCCTTTATCGTGAAGCAAACATCGGGAAATTATCAGAAAAGTTCATTTTATAGATAATTTCGAGACAACACCGCGTGTGTTACAGTTTATTCTAAACAATAAAGAGGAATTGTGAGCAAAGGTCACATTTTGAAAAAGAAAAACAAACAACAAATGTCTAAATTTTCTTGTCATTTTGCTTTAAACATATTAAATGAACAAGCGGAAAACAATGAGTTACAAAAATGAAGAATACTTGTTGCGCGCATTTAAAATCCCATAAAAGATAAAACAAGAAGCGTATGATGCCATTATTTAGAATCAAACTTTTATTAAACAGACACACTTATATCTGCCTAGCCGCGCAATGTGATTTTCCAAAAATCTATGTTATCTAAATAAAAGTAATATTGACCGATCGTGTAGACACAAAGTTAGTAGTTTGCATTGAAACAAAATGCATTATGCTTCCATAAAGCGTCATGCAAGCTTCTGGTTTCTATACATGTGGTGCAGCACCGATTTATTGCTTGCACCTTTCCAATTTTGTGTGTGTGTGTGTATTGCTTTTATTTTAATGACTATATTTATTAAAAGCGTTATTAAATATTCCATTAGACAACAATTGCAAATTTAATGATAAGCTCAGAAATAGTGTGGGGAAACTTAGCCTATAGACAAACTGCGTATAAACTAAGAAATGAAATAAGAAATTTCCTAGCAAATTTCTCTCTATGCATTTTTTTTTTTTTGCATGGATCATCTTTAAAATTCACAACAAAAAAAAATTAAAAGAATGGTAAAAAAGATTTATGAAAAATGTATTGGTCTTTCCCGAGAATTTGGTAGGCCTTCAAGACAAAATAAATTTTCGGTGCAAAGGGGACGAACTTATTTTAAAATTTTAAATTTTCTTTAATGTGAAAAATTGTTATACCCATTAACTTTTGATAAAGAAAATGGCAGTTTCATTTAAACCGCCAAATATCAAACCATAACTTTGTTGGTACTCGAAATTCTTTAAAACTTAGGAAACACAAAAGGCGCGTTTAATTTTCAATTTTAAAACCACCATATTATCTACTTTTAATTATTATTATTATTATTATTATTATTATTATTATTATTATTATTATTACTACTACTACTACTACTACTACTACTACTACTACTACTACTACTACTACTACTACTACTACTACTACTACTACTACTACTACTACTACTACTACTACTACTACTACTATACTTTATTGCCACTGCTAACTTGAATTGATAATGAACTGTAATCTTTCTGTGACAAGCAAAATTATGTTGCATCAAAATTGGAACTCATCAGCATTTGGCCGGCTTGCAACATTAATTTTAATGCGTTCATATGATAATTATTTTTGTAAAAGCTCAAATTACTTTTGTTGTAACAGCAGCTCTTAAATCACCAGATCACAGCGAATCTTAACCAATTTACTAGAACTGTGGAGATTCAGCCCATCAATATTTTACCAAGTTCACAGCTTATTAATTCCCCCACTTTTTTTTTTTATTAAACGTTTTTTAATTCTAATATTTATTGGCTTAGACCTAGATTTAAATCTCAATGAATACATGCCTTGATTTTAGCAATTTTAGGATCGATCATGTTCACATGTACTTATCATAACAAGAGGCTCAGTTCATGCGGCTCTAAAAATGTAAGGAAATGCATTTTAATATGTTTCGTACAGCGACTCTGCGATCGGCTTGGCTATCCTAGAACCAGCGTCATATTGATTGTTTTCGATCACTTGCCCCTCTCACATAATCAAAGGAAATTACACCATGGTTATGCTCATTGTGACAAGTTATTAGGACGCTGAAAATTATGTGCCACTAAAATATTATCTCTATTATTATTATTATTTTGTCTTATACGGATACCACTATCTGGCAATCGGCACTCTCACTTTGTTGTTATGGTCTATTTTTAGCATCAACACTGATCAACATGGCGTCTGACGAAGAGCCTATCTACTGTATTTGCCGCTTGCCCTACGATGAAACGCGATTTATGATTGAATGTGATGTTTGCAATGACTGGTTTCATGGAAGGTAATGTCTTAAACCAATTTTCGTTGTCTATGAAAGAATCCGTAGTTTAATGTGGTCAATAGATCTATTCTGTCTAGATGTAGATCTAGATTCTAAGATTATATTTAAAATTTTAGAGTTAAACTTTATCTCGAGAAAAGGGAATTATTCTCCCTTCTAGTCTAGATTATTCCAGGTTCACAACTAAATGAATTCAAATAAATTATGATAAAAAAAGTATGCCATTTAAAAAGATTTACATATATATAAAGCTACGAAAGACTCAACGTTGCAAGTGGTACATCTATGAAAACATTTCAGTTTGTTACAATAAAGCATGAACTGCAGCTAGCTACAAGGCTGATACATGAATTAATTTGAGACCTTTTGTGTTTTTAACCGCATTAAGATTAATAAGAGATAATAGAGATTACTAATCATACAATATATAAATATACAGAAGGACTTCTGAATGGGTACAGTGTACGGAAGAAGACTTTGTTTGATTGGGCCACAGGCCTATAGAACTTATAAATGCCTCAAGTAAGTGTAAATCATTTTCTAACAATGAATTACGGAAGAAAAAAAAACTAGGGCATAATATCTCTATATCATATCTTAAAATATAAAACAAATACATCCAATTGGAAGTCCTACCACACGTACCTTATTTAAGATGCATTTGAAAATTCAAAATTAAATTGAAGCAATGCCAAATTGAGGAGCTCTATGTTGTTCAATTGATTAGCTTGGACAAAAAAACGAAATTCCTGATTAGCTAATTTTTCACGTATATATTGTCTGAACAAAGAATATCTCTGACTTACAGATATTCATTAAACTTAGGGGTTTATATTTATGTCTTTCTGATTGCATAGAACATAACATGTTAGAATTTACTAGATCTACTTGTATACAACTTTTGAGTTGCATGCATGCCCATTTCTTTAACTTGTACCAAATGCTAGGAAAAAGAAGCAGCTTTCTAGAATTTTACCTTTGGCAAATGCATGTCAATCATTGATACTCTTCAAGAAATTGGTCATAGATAAACCCTGGATTAGCATTCAGGAAATATCTGATTTTTTAAGATATATATGGAGTTTGGTTTAACGGTGCAAAAAAATCTGTTTTGGTAAGTAATTCCTTTGGAATATTACCATCTCTAACTATGCAACGTCATTGGGGCTCTTTAACAAGATTTGTATAGTGTTTCTTGACATTTTGGTTAAAATCCTGTGTGTTTCCTGTGAGACCTTAAACTCAGCTGCCTTTCACTAGTTTTAGAGAAATCAATTCTTTAGAAAAAGCATATAGATGTGTTAAACAAGGGTATTGCTGTGTTGGACAGATTTCTAGATCAAGCTTTAAATTGATAAAGTGATGGATCTAAATTGTCTAAAAACAACTACTTTCAAATAAATTTAGATTCAAATTTTAGATTTTTTCTATGTTTAATCTCATGCAATGGTATCCTGTTGGATGTGATAGAAAAACAAAATAAGGACAATGTTGTCATCTGTCTTGTTAAACACAGTAGTCTATTTCCTTTGCAACATTAGTTCTTGCTTGTAATTAATAGTTTTATCTCCCAATTTTCCTCAATAATTCTTCACAGTCATTTGCTATGTTCAGACATACCATTGTCAAAGCCTTACAGTTGTGCACGGAATTTCTCTTTAAGACAGGTATTTTATTTGCCTTTTAACTTTTAAGAAAACTTTCCATTTTTCAAAGGTTCTTGATTAGAGGTTGAACATTTACATTGCCCTCTGGCATGAGAATTCCCTTGTGATATCACAATTTTTTAGGGTAGTGTAGTATGGAATGAATTATAAATATAAATTAAATGTATAAATTATTCTTGTATCTTTTATCAGTTGCGTGGGTGTACAAGAGCATCAGGCTGCAGACATTGAAATTTATCACTGCCCAGAATGTACTCCAAGACATGGTCCTTTAGTGTGTAAGTTGACTTTTTTTTACTGTTTATCTAGATTTCATAATATTCTCATTTTCTAATAAAAACTGAAATTTATACTGATCATTGGTGATAAATTGGTTTTTAATTGCACCAAATCTTTTTTTAAATAATGGCATGGCTTATTTCAACAATTTCATTATTTCAGTGAAACACCGCCGAAACTGGCACAGGCATGATTACTCAGAAGAAAGTTCAAAGAAAAATTCGGTTGGTATAAAATTTTAGGGCCTGATATTTTTTCAACATTATATTGATAATGTGCATTTGTCAGAGGATTCATAAAGTTTCTGTTTTATACTAGAGATCAAAGAGAAAAAAAATCAATCAATTCAAGAAGTTGCAGTTCAAGGATTGTTTCAGAAAAATATAATGAATGGCACTGAAATCTTTTCATTGGGTTTAGATTTAAGCTGTTTAAAAGTTGCTTTGATATGGTTATTTTTTCTAACAATGCTTGCGCAGCCACGTCTGGTAACAGTAAATAATTGGGAATAAGATTATCGACACATTTGCTCAATATATTTTGTGGAAATATTTTACTTTGGGGAAAATGGTTGATAAGTATTCTTTATTTATAATTAGGGACAATAATTTTTTTACCTGTTATTCATTATGTCAAATATGAGCATCAGTATTTTCAAATTTTAAAATCCTAACGGTTATAGGTTGCAGTGATCATATCACTTGTATATTGATGTGGTTTTTTTTTCTCCATTCCCTCTTTTCCATCTTAAAGGCAGTTCAAACAGGCACTGTTGTTTTCATCAAAGAATTAAAGGCTCGTACCTTTTCAAGGTATGTAAGCATATTAATTATTACATTTAAATTTCATGATCACCTTCAGTTAGTTTAAAAAAAAAAAGAGGTGTTTTTTTTTGGTTTCTTTTAACTCATTTTCTCAAGAAAAAAAGTTCTGATAGTAGTTTTGTTTCTGCTCTGTCATCAGCTTTTATTTTAAATTTTGTGTTTTAAGTTTTTGTGAATATAGTTCAATGTAAGAGGTGGAATAAGTTGTATTAAGTCCTTTAATTTAAAAAAATAATTTAAATGTGGAACATCTGCCAGCCTTGATTGTCTTTTAAAAAAAAGGATTTAAAGTGATTGTGGCACTGTTTCATAAGCTGTAAAAAAGCAACTGTGTGCTATAAAAGTACATAATCACAATTCCTCATTTAACATTTTGAGATTCTATTTAGACTTGATATTGAAGTTCAGATTGATACTCAGATTTGTGCAATGGTCTAAACAGGATTTTTTGTTTGGTTTTATTTTTGATTAATAATTTGAATTCCATTATATTAAATTCTCATTCTAGGTGACAAAAAGTATTGCAAGATTTCTGCTTTTAAAAAGCTTTGAGCTTACTCTGCTTCAAATAATAGGGCATGTCTTTGACACAAGCCTTTCTCTTTCTCATATTTTTCTGAAATGAATAGTATGAAACTTTCTTCTCATCATTGTGTTCCCCCTTATCAACAGTGCTGATGACATCCCCATCAAGCGGCTTCATGGCAGTCAAATCACTCCAAACTACTTTGAGGAGGAAGGCTTTTCTGTGCCCATCTTGTGTGAGAAGAAAGATGGCCTGGGATTGACATTGCCACCAAGCTCCTTTACTGTTCAGGATATTGAACAGCTTGTTGGTAATTATATTAATTGAAAGGAGAAAAGATCTCTTAATATTGTTTTTATTTCCATTGCATTTATTTAATTTTGATATAATTATTTTTTTCAATTATTATGTTGTATCATAGATGGAGTCTTTAAATTCTTTGCTGAGAGAATAAATTGCAAACACATAAAGAGTCTTTCAAAATGTTTCAGGAAAAATCAGTCTTGCTCCTCTAAATAGGAGAGGCAACACACTTCACTTCTATTTTTTCTCAGGTGGCATGATAAAAGCTGTTGGTATTAAAGTAATGAAGGCTGTTATCTTCTTTTTTTTTAATTTGTACATCATGGTTTATATAAAGATATTATCATTATTCTGTATAGATGGAAAATATATAAATAATAGAAATTTCAGGACATTGTGTGTATTTTGTTTTTTTAACCCCCAGCATCTTATTAGAGAGAAAGAAAAATAACTGCATGATCTTTCATTGTAGTTCAACTTCATTTGCATGTTATTATCTTTTAAAAAACAAAAATGCAATAGCAAATTTAAGAGATGTATGGAACCTTTTTTTTTACGCTCATCTTTTATTTGCTTTATAATCTAGGTCCAATGAGAGAAATCGATGTCATTGATGTTTCAAGACAAGATGACATAAAAATGATTATGAGGGAATGGACAGAGTACTACAACAGCCCGAACAGAGAAAAAATATTCAATGTTATAAGCCTGGAGTTTTCAAATACAAAGTAATTTATTGTTTCAAATTCATGATTGAATCATTTTCCTATGTTGAGTGAAACAGATTAATTTAAAACATGATTGGAGCATGTCCATCTTTAATGGTACAAAGTAATAAACTGTTTAACTTCATTTAAAATATGTAATTTTGACTTTTCTGCTATAATTGTACAGAGTGAAATGTGACAATATGAGAGCAAGTGCATGTAAATTAAATAAGTATAAAGTACAGTTGATGATAGTGTGGTCTCTCTCATATGTTCATTCCATTTCTCATTAAAAAATTTTTAGATGATAGCTAATGCCATAAAACATATTTTTTGCCACCGAATTAAGTTATGTACCCAGAACTTATATAAACTTCCTTATGCAATGGTCTAAATTTTTTGTAGGTTGTCAGAATATGTGAACCCACCTAGCATCATCCGTCAGATCAGCTGGGCTCGCAATGTGTGGCCAGAGCAACTTCCAGAGGACTGCACCCTGGCACGGCCTGAAGTGCAAAAATATTGCTTGATGGGTGTTAAAGACAGCTTCACAGACTTTCATATAGATTTTGGTGGCACCTCAGTCTGGTATCATGTCCTAAAAGTGAGATATAGTAAATGTTTTTTGATAGTGATATTTAGACCAGATAGTTAACATGCCAGCCAAATACAGGTAGCATGGTCTGCAAGCAATGGTTCGAGACAGCCTGAGTAATGTCTCTCACAAGACGCTATTCCTGTTCTGATTCTGTTTTTATCTATTCTATTAGATGTAGCTTTGTAAAGAGAACTGTGACAGCAACTCAGTTTATACAAGTTCTTAGTAACATAGCACCTGTAGATGATAAGTGATGAACAGCTCTGTTTAAATTATCTTACTCTAAGCCTGAGGTTTAGAAAAGTATCTAGTCATATAACTGTAATCTTGTTACTCTCTCCAACATCATAATTCATGAATTATATATGATTCTTTTTTTTTCCAGGGTGAAAAAGTCTTTTACCTCATTCAACCTAGTAAGAGGAATCTAGACCTGTATGAAAAATGGCTTGCATCTTCAAATCAAAGTGAAAAGTTCTTTGGAGACCAGGTAGTACTATAGTCTTCAGCTGGATAGGATTTAAAATCTCTTGTGATTTCCTTACATGCTTTCTAAAACTCTTTGCCCGTGTGTACCAGCTATTACATGAATATTAAAATGAATTTTGTGCATATTTCAGATCCTATAATGAGGCTGTTATTTATCATTTTTGTACCTTAAAAATAATGCATTAAACCACATTAAGATTAATATGACCTCATTTTTCTTTCTGTTACATTGAAAAGCCTAAGATAAAATTCTAAAACATGACAGTTGGAGAAATTGAAAAATACAGTCGCCATGGAGGAATGTTTTGTTCTTTTTTTTTTGTGGGGGGGAAGATTGGGGGGTTGGGAAGGGTTCATTTTGGGTAAATGAGAAGAAAAATTTTTAATGATGTAGATAATTAAAAGAATACTACCTTTTAATGAACCAAGTTATGAGTAAATCTCATGTTCTTTTTGGTTCTGCCAAATTCTTAGGTTTAATGTGTATATACTGAGAAAAGAAATTTTGTAGCAGAGCAGATATTAATTTTTCGTGTACAAAAATTTAGAGACTTTGAAATCTAACACAAAACCATCAAATCTCTTTTGTCACAGTCTTAAATGGAATGTCCTCAAATTTGATAGCATTGGTTCTTCATTACAGGGATGACAGATTTTAAATCAATCTGGTGCCATGCTCTTTAGTGTAGGCAATCATGACCTTCCACGCAACTCTAAGCCTCGCTGCTTTCAGTGCATTTGCCACTCATCCTACTTTTAGCCACTTTATAAGTCCATCTTACATCTTTCCACGTTGTTTTCCCCTGCTGCATTTTCCTTCGATCTTTCCAGTATTTACAAAATATTTTTGTTTCTCTCTTCTCGTTGCATGGCCAAAAAAGGGTGCCTTGCATTTATTATGAGTGATATGGTTGTGTTGGCTCCTTGTAACACTGTTTCATTTGATTTCTTTGTGGTCCATAGATTCGTAGCCTTCTTTGTTAGAATCACATCGCATCTATACATCAGAATAGGTTCACAATATCACTTCTTTTTGTGTGAATGGAGATATGTTTATTTGATAGCACTGATTTCATTCTCTGAAAACTCTTTAATTTTAAAATGAAATATTGCCAGTTGGATAATATATGTGTTATCATAAGGAGTTAGTTTATCTTTTTAAATATCTCAATTTAGGTTTACAATAACGCACTTTTTACAAGCCTAATTCACTTGGTATCCTGTGTTCTTCATCTCCCGAGTTTTGCCATTTATCCTTAATGGTGTTTCTCTTTATTGTTTACGGTACCTACACTACTGCAACTGATTTGCCAGCTTTTTGGTTTTTTTTTAACTTTTTTCAATAAGACATTTTATAGTTTTATACATTCATTACAGGTCTAATTGTAATATGATGAACAGTGAGATCCAAGGAACCTTAAAACTATTTTCCAGGCCCATAACTGGGTTCTATTTGTTTATTAGTCTATGAAGGTAGAATGTAGATGTAGTGCACTGAGCATGCGAATTAAAAAGAATGTTTAGGACTGAAGGCAAATTTAATTTCCTTAGAAAATGAAAATTACCTTTCAAGGGTTTTCAGTAAAGAAAAGAAAGAGAAGTTTTAGTACATTAATAATATTGCTTTCCAAGAATACTATTACACTCAAAGTGGTTGTAAAAAATGCATATTTTAATCATTTCTTGTTTTTATGCAGGTTGATGATTGCTTCAGATTGGTTGTGAAACAAGGTCATACACTGTTCATTCCTACAGGCTGGATCCATGCAGTTCTCACCCCCATAGACTCTCTGGTGTTTGGTGGAAATTTTCTACACAATTACAATGTGCCTTTACAGCTCAAGTAAATATTTTGCTTAGGATAGTGGGGTCCCCCCCCCCCCATTTTTTTAAAAATTGATTCTGGTAATCTTTTTAATACCAATATATGTGAAAGATAAAATCTTTTTCGTTAAAGATTCGTTTAGAGAATCAGTTACTGTAAATACACTGCCTTTAGTGCAAGGAAATCAGTGCTAATATACTTATGACTGAATCTTTGTTAATATAATTTAATTTAAAATGGTTTGTTCAAAATGTACCCAAATTCATGATTATTATAGATGCTTATCAATCATATGAAGGAAGTTATTAGTTTTGCTTTCAACCTGAAACACAATTTTCTGCTCAATATTTAAGTGTCATTAGAACAACTTAATATGTTTTGCTTTGCAACTGGCTGTAAAGTTGATATATTTTTAAAAAAACCAGTGTTCTGGACTAAAGTAGAGTCACAGGACTGCTGTTTTTTTTTTATTATTATTGTTATATATCAATGTGTATCACATTGCACATGAAATCAGATTTATTGCCATGAAATTCCTGTTTATTGTAATTCCAGCCTCTGATGTGTCTTTGCTTTGATACAGGTGTCATGATATTGAAAGGAATGTTAATACTCCAGAGAAATACATGTTTCCTTCATATGAGACGATGAATTGGTATGCTGCAAAGAGTATTCTTGACATCATCAAAGGTAAAAACACTTTTATTAAGGGTTAAAAACTCAACTATTCAAAAATTTTACCTGTTTTAGGTAGACCTAATGTGCTTGGCACATTTTTTTTTTTTTGTTTACTTCTGCAGTCTGGAAGTATAAAAGTCATAGAGCACTCAAGCAGTTCTTGAGATCCAAATTTTCATCGGGATTTACAGTTAGACAGAGTCCTGAATTTTGTTTTGTTGAGACATGATTTATTAAATAGAGGTCTATATAGCATTTTATCTTCTATGCATTCATTTGCTCCATCAAAAATACAATTGGTTCCTTATTTCTATATTATTTGCATGATATTATATATCGACATTTGAGTAAGGAATTAATGTTAGTTATTAAACAAATCGATTGTCACCAATTTAAAAGGGAAACTGGATGCCACATACCAAACGTCCACTTTGATTACTAAAATATTAAATATTAAAATAATTCATAGCCAGTAGCTGTTTAAGATTTCTTTCTCAGTCAACTCAAAGCCAGCTTTATGCTTTACACAAGCTAATACTCAGCGTTTCCATCAGTAGTGCTTTCTAATCTTAATCTGGTATCAATGAAAGCTGCAGCTCTCGAAAGGTTAATCAATCATTTTGCAGTTGTAAAAAATTTTTCTTCAATAATTATTACAGATGCAAAATAAAGACTTTTGGTTCTTGAAAGTGGAATAATGAAATAATTGTCTGTAAGCATAACTGTTTTATGGATGTGTCAATATATCAAGTACCTGAATGAGAACCTGGAAGAAATTGAGGGAAAATTAAACAAATAAGATAATATAAATAAGATTCTAGAATGCTGCTGGTTTCCTTTCCCATATAGCATCACAAGCTAGGCTAAGAAAGAGAAGAATAATTCCCAAAACATTTGTCACTTCAGAAGAAGGAGACAATTGTCTCTGAGCTGCTGGTCACAAATGTAATTCATCATCCAGTTCTGAATATTAATTTTCTATCATTAATTAATAGCAAGAGGGAGGCTGAAGCCCAACTATAAAAATATTTCCTGTCCAAGAAACTAATCATTTCATATAGCTGTTTCAATAATCCAAATCTATGATCGTGAGGCAATTTTGCCCCCTGTATTGCAACTATTTGCATCATGTATATTTTTCAGGCCAAGAGTCAATAACAATTTAAGTCATTAAGAGGATAAAATCCAACCCCACAATTACAAGCTTTTGTCCTGGTTGCAAAGCACAGTAAAAAAAAAAAAAGAAATAGATATAAGGCAGCTCCAAAATGTGCGAAACAATATAAAAAACATTAGCTTTTGGCTCTTTGCACCTCCATCAGATGCAAAAACAAGAACAGTTTGTTTAGCTAATCCTTCCCCTTTCCCCCTCCCCCCCGTCTCTCTCTCTCTCTCTCTCTCTCTCTCTCTCTCTCTCTCTCTCTCTCTCTCTCTCTCTCTCTCTCTCTCTCTCTCTCTCTCTCTCTCTCTCTCTCTCTCTCTCTCTCTCTCTCTCTCTCTCTCTCTCTCTCTCTCTCCAATCCTCTCTCTCTCTCTCCAATCCTCTTTATTTCTTTCTCTTTTTTCTCTTTTTCTCTTTTTTTATTTAGTTATTTATTTTTTTTTTTTTTAATTTTTTTTTTGCTTATTTGCATGATTCTTTTTATGGTGGAATTTTCTATAAAGTTCCCCCTTTTTTTAAAAATCTATTTTATTTCTATTTAAAATCTGTGTGTGAATATCCATGCTGATGAAGGCGTAAAGCTTAAAAGTTAAATACTGTGTATTGTTTTGTACATTTTAAAGCAACACGATACCTATTTTTGTCTTTTAACTGTGCTTCACAATTATTTATAAAGTGTAGCTGTGTCATTCACTATATCAGCTTTTGTCCAAGTGTGAAATGACTAAGTTATTTTACACGTCAGGTTTGTAATGTTATAAATTTTTCTCAATGTAGGTACATTTTTACAAAAATGAATTAAAATTATCATCATATGAAAAAAAATCTATGTATTAGCAAATCCATTTTTAGTAACAAGGGTGTCTTCTAACAGATTTTACAGAGGAGAATAAAGCCCCTGCACAGTATTTAGTAGATGCAGGGCAGGCTTTGGCTGTTAGTTTAAAGAGCTGGACACAGAGGAAAGATGTAAGTTTATATTCTTGATACCTACATGAAAATCTTTAGTAAGATGATTTTTTTTTTAACCTCACTCTCTATTAGTGGTGTGGAAGGTGGACAGTTATTGACTTGGACTATTGGTTTAAATGATCTTAGATTTTCAACCTAATCAAATGAACATTGCAATTGTATTATTAGGTCAACAAATCTAGCACATACATTGATTTACTATGTCCAATGTTGTATTTGGAATGTAAATATATATTTTTTAAGTTTTATTGATTGGGAGTCCATACAAATACATATGTACCATGGCATTAACAAGCCTATTAACAAAAAAAATCATTGCTATGCATTAATATACTCCATGTGCTTCTTTCCTGGACAAAACCTATTTTTATATCTTGTATAAAATTTTATCGTTCTGAATTAGATTTACAGAAATTGCTATGCATATTGAAGAAAACTATTACTTTTGCAAATTTCATGACAACTGTCACACTATAAGTAGCTCAAAATACCGTGTAAGAGTGTATTTACAAAAAAGATTTAAGTAAATTTGACCCTCATGTTGTCATTTATACATACAGCTGACCTGTTAATTTGCATCTAAGAAAAGCAATACAACCACACTCAAGAGAACTTTGATATTCATATTGTTAGTTTTCAAAAGATTATCTTGAACACTCTGAACTATAAGCTGAGTTATGGACTGTTCTCTTAATTTTAATTTTTACCTTTTCCTATATTAAACACTTATTCTCTAACGAGGAAAGCAAAATGTGAGGTAATTGTTTATGTCCATAACACCCATAAAAGGTGTTTGCATGACAAAGTGAGGGGGCAGAGATTCTGGAATTCAGGAGCAATCTTTGTAGTTTAGGTTGGGGTTCAATAATTTAGTACAAATTTGTTTTGTCTAATTTGCTTTCAACTTTATTCTCATCTGGAAGTCTTTCTTGGATTTTATTTTAATTAGGTTAATTGGAAAATGAGGGAAAAGATTATCCTTATTGATACTCATTGTGTTTTTATTTGTGGATGAATCTTGTGTGTTTGCTAAAAGGAAAGTGCAGAAATTACTTCAGATTGAGAGTTCTTTAGTTTACCCCTCCATGAAAGGATGACATTTGACCTGGCCCCCAGCTTTGAATTGTTCAGCCAGCCGTATAAGGTGTTTGCAGTTGTCCTAAACTATTAAGATACTATTACCATATTATAAATATTATAAATTTATATTGTTAATGACACAGAAATTTAACTTGTATATTATCGACTTTATATTTTTTACATTTAAAAGGTTCAGTTCAGATTACTTTAGATTATTCCCAAGCAAAATGGTGATTGGAAGTTTTATCTAATATTGATTACTCTCTTTATAATTCTTATCTCATGCCCCAACTGTCTCTCAACATAATTATTGTCCATTTATGGGTTCAGAGCCAACCACAGTTCATGCACCTGTATTGTTTGGAACATTTTTGAGGGTGTTGGATTCATAACAGGACCATTTTGGCTCCTATTCCAACCTCAACTTGTGTGGCTGTGTTATCAGCAGAGAAAAAGAATTAACTAACAATCTTGTTAGTAAGAACTTTACTCTAATGAATCCTGGGCTGTAGACAGCGTAAAAACTGTATTGATTTTTATATCACTCCCAAATGCTTAAAAAAATCGAGAAGATCAGCTTAGCCTTAAGTCGACTCTATGTATGTAACTAAGGTTTTGTACTAAAGTCACAGATGGTTTGCTTAATATGTACATGCTCCCTATCCATCTTTCAGCTCACCAGCAAAATAGTTGTGAGTGAATCCCTCTTCACCCTGCTCATTTGCTCCATCTTTTGTTGTGTCTTAGTCCAATATTTTCTAAGAGATGCATATAGTTTTTTTCATTAGTGCTATTGTCTGATTTCACTCACTAATATTATTATCGTGTATCAAATGCCTTGATTTTTCTTTATTTTACTTCTAGTTTCTTTTCTTTTTTTTCTTTTAATCAATTTGTGATAGAAATATGGAAATTTTTTTTTTTTTTTTTTGGAAAATTTTAGGAAGAGTGACAACTTTAAACTGGGATCATAAGAAAATGAATGAGAAAAAAAAAAAGATTCACATCTTTATGTGCTTGATTAACTTTCACACAAGTATTTCCTCCTGTTTTTCCTGCCTCTGTGGCTGACCCTGTTCTGTGTGAATTGACACCTAAATATACTATACTATGTAGATCAGTGTCACGTCTCTTTGGTGTCGCACTGAAGCATGCCCACTTTTTTACTGATAGCTTCTTTAGTGGTTGTTTGGTTGACTCTTCTCTGGGAACTGGACTTCATTTTCCTAGCTTTTAGATTTTACCTATCATTAAATTGATAAGATTGTTTTCAGTTTTATTTACTTATTTATCACTTTCTTTTATTCTTGAAGTAGGCTTGGTATATCTAATTTGACATATATGAGGAGTTTTATATCATTTTAGTGGTTTCTCTTTTGTGCCTTGTCTGGTTTAAAATAATAGTTTATGTGTGGTTTTTTTTAAAAAATAACTCCATATGTAGTTTTCTCACTGTTTATAATGTTTCTAGAATTTTAGTAAGAAAAGAGTCTCTTGTGTTTTATAGAATAACAATTTTAGAATTGGGAAAGAATTGCATTTAAAAAAAAAAAATTATGAGCTCACACTGTGTTTAAAATCAAAATGCTTCGTTTAGGAAATGGCAAATTTGCAGATTGTTATGTTTTCTCAATGATCAAAAACACTTTGCTAAAAGAAAAAAAATTTTTAAATCACCAGATAGTTAGTGTTGATAAAGTCACTCTCATTCGAGATATTTTATTTCAAAAGTAATGCCAAGAAAAGATTGTTTTATGATTTATTGAAAGAGAGGAAATCTAGTTAACTGCTTTTTCTTCAAAGGATTTGAAACAAGAGATTGTCAATGTAAAGCCATTGGATGTCTATAAAATTGTCTCACTTTCACAGTCAATGAAAAAAAATGGTTGTGACAAAGAAGAAACCCACCAGCCATTATAAAACTTTACTTGAGAGATGATTTTAAAAAGAATCAATTTTTTTGTTTTTATTCTCTTATCTGCTTGTTATAATATGATAGTTTCAAATGTTACATAGCTTTTCATAATATATTTCAGAGGCAAAATTCATGCGGATTGAGATTAACCAGTGAATTATTTAGTTGTTTTTTTTTATATTATCTCTCTCTCTCTCTCTCTCTCTCTCTCTCTCTCTCTCTCTCTCCTTGTTTCATTCTCTCTTCTCTTATCTTTTCTCTTCCTTTCCACACCCTCTGCTTGCTTTTATCTCTCTCAAATACTTTTTTTTTTCTCTCTGCCACTGGCGGTATTATATATGATTTATTAGTTTCTAAGAAAAAAAATTGGATAATGCTTTCATTACAAATACAAATGCTATCTGCTTATTTCTAATCCTTCAAGAATTTACTAATTTTTCTTTACACTCCTAAATCAATTGAAGAACTTCATCAGGCCAAGTTAGTTTTCTATGGTCTGTCTTAATTGCCCATGGCAGCTATGAAGTGGTTGGCATGCCTCATTTGTCCCGTGATATTTTGCACTGTCAATTTTTTTTTTCCGTTTTGCTTTAAATTTTTGTCCTCTCTTTTCTTCAACACCAACCTTGTTTAGAAATTTCAAATGGTGGCAAAACTGCACCTGATTTAGATCTAACTCTGAGATAAACATGTCCATATTTGTTTCCACAAGTATATGTGAATACAGAAGTACTTATGTTTTACTCAAGAAACCAAAAATTAAAAAATGAAGAAGAGTTATCCTGAGGTTTTTGTAACAAAGTATGTACTTAAGATTTATTATTTTTATATTTTATCTCTTGACCTTTGTAATACTGCCTTGATCAAAAGGTTAAGCTTCAAAATTATTTGTTCAAGCGTCCAGTCCTTTTCCATATGTGGAAGAGTTTTCACAGACTTCAGCATATGCTTCAAATATTAATATTACTTAACAAGGCTAATGAGCTGGTGAAAGCAATTTCTCAGATACAATTAGAACCTACTTCAGTATAAGTTTCTAATTCTAGGTCGCCTTTCCAGCAATAACAGATTTTGTGCAAAGCTTTTTAATACTAGCTTTGATTTACCCTACCTGGCCATAAACATATATATATATTCATGTAGCTCCACCTTTTGATTTACAAAAGCATGATGCCTGCTTCGTCCTCAACAGTTTGATTTGACTCTGCTAAAATAGTGTTGAAATTCTCAGATTGCATTTGCTCTGCCATCATCAAAAACTCTTTGATTTCCCAAATACGCAACTGTCACAGCCTTACATTTATTGTAAATCATAAATGAAAAAAAAAATGTTTTTGTTTCTCCAATGATTTTCTTTATAAATATTTTGCCATGTGCAGAAGAGATAAATCAACAACACTTTTTTTGGAGTAGCTTTTCATTTATATTATCCTTTTATTTTAATTAATACTTAGTATTTTCTCTTTTTAATACAAATAGCAAACTATGATTGCTTCTCTTATGAAAGAGATTGAAGTCTCAACCTTACAAACTATTTTCCTTAAGTAAAAATTGAGATGGTTTTTCAAAAGGCACTATTTTCCAATGCTTCAGGCAACCTTTTGGTTTTTTTTAATATTTTTTTTTTCTCAAGGTGAGCTTTGGAGTATTTGAGTAAAAAAATTCAACTAAGTCACTATAATTGGAAGTGGTGGAAGTGGTAACTTAAGAGCTTAACATGATGTTGTCCTCTTGGCTCTTTGGTTTTCTCTGGAATTCTGTGCATCAGTTGAAGAAGCTCATTGCATGGTACAGTTCATGCTTCTCCTATCTTGTGCTGAACTGATCTGTAGTAATGCTCATACTTTCAGTTAAGGCAATGCTGAAAGTCCAAAAAAAAAATTTGATTCAAGAATTGTATGTATACAATGTACCTTTCTTGAGAGTCAAACATATTAATTTTGGCATGAACCTGCCTCTTTATTTCTGAAAATCTTTTTTCATGCCTCTCTATGTGCTGTGGTGGTCTATTCCCTATACTAGCTTTTTAGTTTAGAATTGGTCACCTATTCACAATTATTTTTTCACACACAAAAAAAAATCTATTTTATATGAAATGTGCATATAGGATCTGTTAAGAATTGCTGTATAAATTTTTCTTAAACATTTTCCAAATAACTTTCAACCCTTAATAGATTTCACAATCAAAAGTGTAAAGAAGCACATGTACTGAAGTGTTTTGAGCAGCATGATTTCCTCTGCTCTTTATAAGTTCCCACTCCTTATTAGAGAAATGAATTAAATTTAAAATCATTGAAACAATATTTATAGTTAGCTGAAATTTATCTTGGAATGCTTTCATGTCATATTATTTTTTTTTTCACCTCCAATTTCTGAATACAGTCTTGTTAGAAAATTCAATGTTTTGGTGCTTATATAGTCATTGTTTAAATCGTTTTGTCTCTTCTATTGACTCAACCCTAGTACCCTCGAGTTGGCAAGCAGGACATTGCAGAGTACATTCAGTATGGCAAATTGCTTAAAGATCTACAGAAAGAAGTGAAAAAAGCAGAGGGCTTGGTGAGTAATCAATTTTGTAACAGAAGAAAAATAAAAAGGAAAAAAACAAGTGTGGCTAGATTTCTTTTCGTGCTTTAAAATTCTCCTACAAAATAAAGCTCCAAAATTAGTTGCTCAAAAGCTTTGCCTCTGATAATTGTGCTGTAACAAGCTGTCATATGTTCAAATCAAACAGAAAAAAATGATTTGAATGAACACTTTACAAGTTTTATCAGGCTTGTAAACGTTACACACATAAAAATGATGTTTGTTTTTTGCAGTATGAAGGCAAAGCATTCAATTATCTCAGAAACAGGGTTTATTCTAACCTCTCTTCAAAAACATGTATAAAAAAAATTAGGTGTAAGATGAAAAAAGATTTTGATTTATATCTGACTCTTGCTACTTTTAGAAGACCTGCAAAATCGCAATATAATTGTGGAAGGTTAATATCTATAGAAGCAGATCTCACTTGTTTTCAGTTGTTTATTTTTAGAAGCTATTTAAAGATATTGTATATCTGTCTATTAAAAAAAAAAGGTTAAAAGTACAAGTCCTACCAAGCAGGGCCACAAAAGAAAAAGAGGTGAAAAGACAGGCAAGACTGCTGCAGCTAAACCATCAAAGAAAGTGAAAGGACTCGATGTTTTGGAGAAGTTAACCAAAGAAAGTTTGGAGACTGCTGATAGAGAACGCAGAGAAAAAATATACAACTTCGAGGTAGTCTGTTGGTCTTTGCCTCTACATTTTAGTTTTTTGAAAACAAGTATAAATTGACATTGCTTTTGTCATGGCTTGCATTTTTTCAAGTTAAAATCTCATAAAATACTGTAGTCTTGTATCTTAAACCGTGATGAATTCCCCTTTTAGGAAATATCAGCTTTTTCTGACAAACCTATTACATTTTAATTAGTTCTCCCTTGATTCACTGCTAATCTTAAGGCTATTAATATAGGCAGTTACTGGTTGACTGAAGCCTTGGACAACTAGTTAAAGCTTTATCAAATTTTCTTCCAATCATTGCACTTTTTAAAACTCATACAAACTGCTCAATCTCCTCCACCTTGTCTAAGGAAAAAAACAAGCAATGCATCTTTTTATATTACTCTTAAGGATGACCCAGAAGAAGAGAGTAAACCTCTGCCATTCAAATCTGAGAGAAAATCTGATATAGAAGCCAAACAAGAGGACAGCCCTGCTAGCTCTCCAGTGAAAGAAGTTCCACAGTGTCTTAAGTTCAAACTCTCCAATGGAAAAATGGTCAGGTAGGAGAAATAAAACGCTTTCAGAATTTTTGTTACTGATGGCTTTTTCATCTTGAATGAAAAGGCTCATGCAATAGCCAGACCATTGAAAAAAAAAAGGTTTCCTGCATTTAGTTGTCCCTCTAAAATGTCTAGAGCTTGAGTTCCTTGACACATGATATGATCAAAACTATTTTTCACTTTAATACCACTTACCAAATGTAAGATGTAATTCAGCTGTTCTGTGTCATGAGAAAAAAGTTTTCCATTTTAACATTTCTTTTAAATTACAAACATTTTCTTTTTGTTTCTCACAGCACTGATAGGAAGAAAAAAGGCAAAAAGATGAAAAACAGAGATCTCCAAAAGTTAGACCTAGATATCAAGTCAACTATTTCAGCTAAGGAGAATGAAAAGAAAGTAAAGTTAGAGGATGCTTTTAATGACAAATCTTATAAATCCAGAGGTGACAAAAAGGAAGATATTAAAAAATTAAAACCCGAATCTTCCTCCAAGAAAAGTAGGAAAGACAAGAAGATTAAGAAAGAGCCTGAGACAATACCAAAACTCAAGTTAGAGAAGAAGTACAAGAGCAATACAAAGGAAAACTCCAAAGCACATGACGAGAAGTCCCACAAGGAAAGCAGTAGTAGAGATAAGTCAAAGTCAAAAACAGAGAAATCCTACAAATCTGGTAGCAGCAAGGAAAAGTCAAAGAGAGACGTCAAGAAAGGTTTGAAAGAAAAGTCAGAAAAGCTACCAGAGGGAAGCAGTAATAAAAAAGATAAGTCAAAATCATCATGGAAAAAAGATAAAAGAAAGAAAGATAAAGAATCTGAGATCTCAAACGCTAAGACAACAAAGGCCACCGGTAAGATGTCTTTGCTCAACATGTCAGATAAGGAGGAAGTGAAGGATTCAGACAGCGATGTGGATCAGCTGGTTGTGGATGAAAACCCCAAGAAACCCCAAACTCCCAAAACAACATCAACAACAAAGCCTGCCTCTCTCAAACTTAAACTTCCATCGGGCTCTCTCAAAATGAAGCTGCCAGGTGAGCCACTTTTAGTGCAGCTACAATTATATTGCATTTAGTGTTACATTTGATGTAAAAAGTGTGAAGGCTTTGTATGTAATTTTGCAGACTGTCCTGAACAATACATTTTTTCAATTTGATGTAATAACTAAAGATGTCTAATCATTTGTTATTGTTGCTTATACATTTTTAATATGAAATCTGGGGTGAGAATGAGCCAACTCTGACATACTTTGATAGAAACTGTATCCACATTTATGCAGTTTATGTACAAACTATTGTACCTATTGTTTTTGTGTCAAGCAGTTCATGGAAGTGAAGAAGATGAGGGAGGTCACCCTGGCACTGCAATTAGAGGAGGACTCAATGGCAGCATCAGTGATATTCTTACTGCCAGCGGCTACAATGGGGACTCGAATTTCAAACTAGATCCAGACTCAAAGTAAATGCTGCAAGTGGTTATCAGATGCTGCTATGGTTAAATGATGATAAACAAAGAGTTGCCAGTTGTGTTATTATGATTGGCTCTGATATATTGGGGTTTATGAAAGTAGTAGGCAGATTTTTTTTTGTTTAAAGAATAGTGATATTTGATACTGAAGTATTAAATTTTTTTTTTACTTTTGCTTCTTTTTTTTTTTTAAACATGAAAGTGAAGTGCAATCTGTACTTAATCTAAGCATTTAAGCATCTTTTTCCTTTGAAATTTGTCCATATATTTAATTTTATTATTTCAAACGCTGAACTGTTTGTGGCTGAGTATCACTGAACATTGACTCATAATCTCTATGTTCTGCTCAACATGAATAAAATGCCTTTGTTGCATGTTTTTGCCAGGGAAGCAATCGTTGGGATGTTGTCAATGAGTACTCTAGGAGACGCGTCCCTTGCTCAGACCCCAGTATTTCCAAAGGATGGCAGCAGACGAGCTTCTCAATCTCAGGAGGACGAGGAAGAACAGCTCATGGAAGGGTGCTATAGGGACACGGACTTTGGTGAGAACAAGATTATGAATCATTTTTTTTTTGTGCGTTCTTTTCAACATAAACACAGGTATGAGAATTTTCCATAATTTTTTAAAATCAAAATTAATATGAAATTATCTTTATAAAGCAATGACTGTTTTAACTCAATACTTGTTCACTTTTTGTTCCACAACCAGTCCTGATATTTCTAAATATTTGAATTTAAAAGAAAATCTGGGGTTGAAACTAGATTTGTTAAATTTTTTTCTTGCTATCTAAATTGTCATGCAACTCAGGCAGACTGAATGTATGTCATTATTGATGGTGCGCAATCACTGGTAAATCACCATTAAATTACTTCAGATGAAACCTCTTGAAAGTTGATAATTGAATTTCTTAAATATTTTGATCAGATGCTTTGTTTAACATGCTAAGATTTTCCCAATTTTTAAAAAAAATTTTGAAGTGGAAAAAAAGATAATAAATGCTATGGATACATATATTTATTTCATCCTTAAAACTTTAAAACATTTCATGATAATCTAGAGATTTTTTACTTCTTAGTCGCTATTTTATTTTTTTCTTTTATATTTTAGTTTATCCGTCATTTGAGTTGTCTGATGATGAGGATGAATCTCCAAAAACAAAAAGAAAAGCTGAAAAGGATGATAGTTATAATCCAAGAGGTGAGGTTCTCTAGTTTTGATCAGAAATGAAATAATTAAAATTCCTGTGATTTTTTTTTAATTGCAAGTTTTCTAGTAGCCCTTATGATAGTTCTTGAGACATAGTTTTGTGGAACATGTTTCGTGACTAATCTATATATTATATGAGGATTTTTTAAAGAGAAAATGAAAAATAAAATGAGAGGTAAGCACATATAGCAATGAAGTTTTGTGAATTCTTTAAAGGAAACCACAGACTCTCCAGCTGTGAGGTTTATATTTCAACTTCCATTACTCGATAAGTAACAGAACGGTGCTAGGGTAGCTTAAATTATAAGTGTATTAGAAATCAAAAAGCCTCACAAAATCCTCTCCAAACTAATACTTCAATACATTTTCTTTCAAACTGTCTTTTCTTTGAGAATTATTGCTTTTATTAAAAATAGTGGAATGTTTAGGAAAGAGGTTCTTATAATTTTCCATCTGCAGGTAAATTAAATGTATCAAAGACAATGTAGGTTGGTACAAGTGTTATGGGCAGGCAAGTTTTCCAGAAATAAATTTGGATTGTATATTTTGTCTTTATTTCTCTCAGCTCGTGTGGATCCTAATGCTGTAAAGATGGAACGCGAACACAGGCCAGGGGCCCAGCGAGAGGCAATAATATCCACATTAGCATCCACAGCAGCCAAACTGGCAGAAAATCCTCCAGTAAGTAGATCACTCAGTCTTTCAATGGTAAGGCTGTGTATGTTAAATATAGAGATATTGGTCAAGAAATAAAGGAACCTGAAATTGTATTATTTTTGTAATTTAGTACAGAGATTATAAATAAGTTTCAAGCAAAAAATGAAATCATAATGATAATTTTTTCCCAGAAATTTTTCAAAACTGATAAACTAAAGAGATATTATGTATTCTGTAATTTCTTTAAAATCATATTCAAAGCTTTACCAGTTTTTATGAGAGGTTTTTGTTAATCACTGGAAAATATGACCTTGTTTTGGATAGAAGTTTAGCTCAACCTTTTCACATGCAGCACCATTTTTTTCTGTTTGCCCATTTGCTCCATTCAGTAGTTTTTATGTACTTAAATACTTGATTGAGGTCCATAGTTTTATTTTGATTATGCGGTTTTTAGTCTCCTTTTATTTAATCTTGAAAGTTACTGACAATAATGGGAAGAGGAAAAACTGGGCAGTCCTTTCTTTAGATATTGTTCATGCTGATCCCATCTTCCATTTTAGGGCAGCAAAAAACACATGAAAGCTTTGCCAGCCAAGCAGAAGATTCCAGATGGCATGGACTTTCAGGTGGAACCCCTGCCTGGCCCCTCTAGTGCCCTCGATAGATCCGAACCAGGTAAGTTGCCCAGCATTGTGCTTTTTTTATTATTTGTAATTTTTTAGGCTTATTGTTACGAAATACTTTAACAGGAATTATAAATCAAACCATACAGAATAGTAGATCACTGTGAAACTTTTTTTTTTTTTAAGAGCTTTGCTATGGGTCTCTAAAGGATAAGAAGATGGGTCAGACACAACTAAAAGCTAACGTTTGAAAACCCATAAAGGGTCTCTTAAGGGTGATAAAGTGGGTGCAGTCACAACTGTAAGTTTATGATTGAAATCTGAGAAAGGTTCTTTTAAGGGTGAGAAGGCAGGTGAAGACACAACTATAAGCTAATGATTGAAAACCTACAAAGGGTCTCTGAAGGGAAAGAAAGCAGGTTGAGATGCAAATATAAACTGATGATTGAAATCCCACATGTGCGAGCAGTTTTTTCTTATCTAGCTTTTTTGCACTCAAAGCATACTTCTCACCACTGCATAACTTTTCCTTTACTTCAAATTTGACAACTCTTATTTGCTTAGAGTGTATGTGTGTTTTTGGGAGAAGGGCAGGGTTTGAAATGTTTGATTTAAGAAAGTATGTACCTCATTTTTGTTCTGCCTTTTTTGTTTTTCCAACATAAAATAAAATAACTTCTAGTCTACTCCTTCAAAGCTTTGCTAATCAAGTAACAGCAAACATAGATTTTTCGTAGGTCTTATCTGCGGTCTTGCTTTCTGAAATCAACTAAAAAACCATCAATTCCCAACTGTTTTTTATCCGCAGTAAAGTTCAGTTAGCTCCTCAATAAATATTTTGCTGTGAATTGGCTCAAAATGTTTCCATGTTATTGATATTTGAACATGTAAGCTTACAACTATATCTTAAATGTGCCTTATGCTTTAGGGTTGTAGGCTAGACCTTTTTTCTAGATATTAATGTTTAGTATTTGTGTGATATTCCTAACCATTACTAATCTTTGAAGCAAGTCAAGTATTTAAGTAGTTCTCATTTTATTTTGTATGATTAAGTTGCAACAACCTAAGCTGTGTTATTTGAACTTCTTCCTATTTTTTTTTCCCAGTGAATGCATTCCGCCCTGCAATTAAGCGCCCTGTAGACCCATGTGCTACTTTGGCTGCCAGCCAGGCATCAAAACGTGAGTTCATTTAGTTTGATTCTATTTGTGATTGAATTAAATAAGCTTTGGAGAAAGTGAGTCATAATTGCCTCAAATTTTTATGTGAAGTAGGGAATCATTTTTGTTTCTTGTCAACTTCCATATGCATGTCTAAGTGCATCCTTGCTTGGAAAATCAAAAAAAGTGTGACTCTCTGCTTTATTTTATTGTCTTTAGACTATTTTGCTCATTTATACAGTGTATTTTAATCATAATGTCAACTTAATATAATGAGAGAGAAAAATGGAAGTCAAACAGACTTTTTTCATCTTTTTGAGAAGCAACTCTCATACCATACATAATTTTTTTACTCTTGTGTAGCACAGCCCAGAAAGTGTTATAACAATTTGGATTACCATAAATTTGGCAAGGGCTAAGAGTAACAATTTTACAGTATAGTAAAACATGTAGAAAGAAATAAGAAAAACCATGAAATGGCTGGGGTTATCTATATATTGGACTCTTTGAGCAATTAAGAACCTACTCTATTGAATTAATACCTTGGAAAAACTCGGAATAAAATAATCGTATGTTTTTCAATTGGCTGCTCCATTTCCTAAGAGAGCAGGGAGTGTTCCGGTTGGTAACTGATGAGTGAATCCTAAGATTATTTGTTTATTCATCAAGGTTGGTAGTTATAAAATTTTGTAGAAAGCTTATAAGAATTTTTCATCCTCTCAATCATCCCAATGTCTCTCTTTATGCTCTCTCTCTTTCTCTTTCCCTCAGCTAAAAAACCAAGGAAAGGTTATGCGACAACAAAACAACGCTTGGGGAAACTGCTGAAAATCAAGGGAATGGTTTTCTGAAGAGATGCTTTTGGTAGAAATCATATGTTCAAATTACAGGGCTGTGTTTTAAAGATGTTACTTAAATCAATAAATGAATAGATAGGCATACAAATTGGGGATATCATTAATATGGACCTCTTCCTATCTTGGTTTGATGCCCATTTTTTAATGTTTAAACATTTTCATAAAACCTAGTGAACAGGTATTTCTAGGATTTGAATATTTGACTGGCACAAAAGTAATAAGCTTTTGGGGAAACATTTTTATTTCTCATTTGGAAAATGAATTGCTGTTATATATAGACAAAACGGTTGTTAGTTTTTGGTGGTTATTTACATCATTTGCACATTTTTTTTTAAGGTTAGTAATAGTTGTAGTACAAAAAAATTGTACTTGTAGGCAAAACAGCAAGGGCATTGATGATATAAATTGAAGTAGGAAGAGAAATTGTTATTTGGTTCTCAGTAAGTCATCTGCACATACACCTTTGATGAGTCAGCCTGCCAATGTGCTCCGAATGGGAATTGTTGAGTAGTAAATATTTTAATTAATAAGATATTGAATATTTAGTGTTGCTTGAAGCAAATGGAGCTTTTTAGGGGACATATCATGTTATTTTGGTAAAGGCAGAAGTGACTCCTCCCAGAACATTGCAATGTCACTTCTGCTGAATGAGTTTCTAATACATCTTTGCTTAATGGAAAAACAAAATTAAAATGTAAAGAGACAAAAACATGAATGAAGGTGGTCATGTCTTCTACAAATACAGGAAATTGAGCCCAATTTACTTTCAAATATTAATTTGAATTTTTCTTAGCTTAAATGGGAAAAAAAGCTACAGGTTTCATAATATTTGTGAATAAGATGCAACTTGTAATATGCACTTAAATTTTGAAGAAGCAGAACTGACCTATCAAACCTTAGTTCACCATAAGTACTATCAAATCTGATTGTGTCCCTTGACAACATGCAGCTTGAAACTCTGCTTAGTTGTTGAATGTCATTAAAGAGGAGATTGTGTACCTGTAAAACCAGGATGCTTCTATCAGCTAAAGGGCCGCTGATTTGGGCAAGACGTTTCACTCAGCATTATGTTATTTTTTTATTTTCGGATTTACAAAGATTAGAGAACATTTATTTAATTTTTGCTGTAGACTTAATAGTGACAAAACTAAAAGCATTGTTATTACATGTCTGTTTGTTGTCATTGAAAGAAAACAGAAGACAAGTGTTTTAGAAAAATCTGACACTGTTGATCTATAAGTTTGAATCAATTTTTTGGGTTGTTTTCTTTGTAAGAAAAAGATTTTATATAGGGCTTTTTTTTTTTGTTTTTGGTTTGTTTTTTCTTTAACCACAGCTTTGAAATTTGGTCCATAATTCATAAGTATCCATAAAAACGGGGCAACATGTGTATAGAAATTTTATACCCACATCTTGTTTAAGTGAAATATGAGCATGTAGTTGTTTTTCAAAAGATAATTTTATGTTAAACAAGTCAAACTGAAATCAAGAGAGGAGTATTGGGACTTCATTTTTACATTATTTTTATACAGTTGATCTCAGAAATGCTCTTTATCAAGCCCTCAGGTGCAAGTGACACACAAGAATGACCCTTATCAGACTCGTAAAGCAGCTCACACACTTGAAGTTACCTCATAATTCTGGTTAAAAAACGATTTATTATTTCAGACCATGGTTAAAGAGTAAGGTTAAATTCCACCTTTTAATCTTCTTTGCTCACTTTTCTCTTGTAACTAGGTCTTATAAATAGTGAGTAGATATGCACTATATTATGCCAAATAGTTTTGCATCTTATATCTAGTTTCTATGTCCCAATCCTTATGTTTAATAAAACACTTTTTAAGACCTTATGTTTGGATGGCTTGGCACAAGTAATAAGTGAACACAGCAAATTTTATCAAACAGATTGAGCAGTTGACCCTGGAAGCCTTGCATAAAACTAGCCTATGTACTCAAAGCCCTTGCTACCATCTTCATTGCGATCACCTATGCACAAAAGGGATTTTCCTGTGAAAACAGAGCAAATAAAAAAGGATTTAATGTTGATTTGAAAATAGGTTTATGGGTATTACAAATATATGAAAATCTTAAAACTTGAATGACTTTGATGAGATAATTCACAATTTGTGCTGGTTAAAGAAAAAGTACTATTTAATATTTAATGTAATGTAAATATTTCACAGACATAGGCTTGTACAGGATAATCTCTTCGGTTTGTTTTGCCTTTTTTTTTCTTAATATTATTTGCATGGTACCTTGTGCAATAAATAGTTACGGTTTGTTGTATGTATTTTGCTCTATGTCCCTTTCATTTATCAAAATAAGTATACAGTCAAGTGTGCATGTGTGTAACCTCTAAAAGAGAGTTTAGTAGCACGGCAGATAAGTTTGCCAAAGGTAAACTGCTTTTTGAGACCTTAGCAGAAAATGAAATTTAAAATGTTGAATCGCCATCCCTTAAACTTAACTGAGGGTTTTTGTAAAGATTTTTATCCTATTTCCTTCTTGTTTTAATAAGTGGAAAGTTTTATTGAAAACCAGATTTGATACTTAAACTTGCAGATCAAAATGTGAAAATGCTGGCAACAAAGAGCCCATGGTACTTGGAGTATATCAAAGAGAGAAACAGAAATAGAAATGAGGCAATTTTCCTATACTCCTTAACAGAAGAAACATGAAAACAGAATCCATATCGGAATGAATGTTGGTGAAAGATCAAATTTAGTTATGATATTTTTTTTTTAGATTTGGTTACAGATCAAAGTGAAAGTATGCAAGTGTGAAATGAGGGTGTAAATTGGGTGAAGAGACCATGGATGTCTTGTACTTTCCACAGTTTTTATCAACTTCATTGACATTGTTTTTCTGCTGTAAATAATAGTCCAATGGCTTTCTGTTTGAGCAGCTATTTATATTTGCAATTAGGCTGAATATGTTATGTTTGACTCTAAAGGCAGCATGTAAAGTATGTTTTCAGTTCATTGTGAAATTTTTTGTAAATCTCTCTGCATGTATATCAGGAAAACATGAAGGTAGCAATTGACAATTTGCAATGAAAATGCATTGTTTTTTCAGGTTTTATATTGTTTTTTTAATTTTGTTGCAGTTGTCGCTTGTCATGTATCAGTGTTTTGTAATTATCTGTCTGCTTGTTTTAAAAAAATATAGTTATTTTAATTTATTATTGTACATAGCTTGTTTGCTTAACTTTACTCTGGCCACTCATTGTCTGATTATTGGTTTGATATTCAATGCTCACAATTTATAGGGCAGGAATAAGAAGTGGTTTACTTTGTTATTTTTATACTTTATATATCGTTTTTTTTTTTTAAAGTTCACAATGTTATGTTCACAGTATGACAAGACATGTACATCTTAGTGTGTGCCGTTTTGCTTAAAGAATGCTTATTCTAAGATGTCATGCAGTCCTGACTTAATATATTATTATTACTGCTAGGGTAGAGATCTCAGCGAGTGAGGAAATATAGAAGAGAAAAACAACCTGTCTGTCTACAAAACCAGCAAGGTTATTGTCTATGGCTTTTAGAAGTTCATCTTGGATCTCAGAAATTTAGAGAATGAGATAACTCAGCTGGTGGAGCGTTTTGTTGGTTATTTATATGCTGAGATTTTTACATGTTTGTCCATTAAGTAATTGACTTGATTTGGAGCCTTGCGTATCTCATTCCTCCTACATGGATATCTCTGCTCCTTCTCTTAGGCATTTAGCTGGAACGAATATTTTGCTAAGTCTTTATTTAATTTCAAATTTATGTAAAGACGGATGTGCATGTAAAATACAAATAGTTCTATTTCTATCCTCTCTCAGAGGACACAGGCAGCTTCTGCTGTATAGTTTATTCATGTACAAGATTTGTAATTGTACTTTATTGTACAAAAAGAAATGATGACATGTTTTAAATTGAAAGTTTGTTACCACGGGTTTGAAAAACCAATTAATTTTATACTCAATTGGAATAAAATATTGTGAAGTCATTCTTAATTTGGTTTCTTCAGTCACTGTTTAAGTCTCACATGTTATCACAGTCTGTTCTGCATTAACCAATTCAAATGAGTTCTATATTAAAAAGACCTTTTTAAACAATATCTGCATGTAAACTCATTTTCCCAATCTTTAGTAGAGGAAAAAAGTGGCAATTTGAGATCCTGTGAATCAAGAGGCACAAATCATATGGAATATTTCAACCATCCAACATATTTTAAGCGGTTAAATTTTAGTAACTGTATGCTCATTCCTGTGTTCTATAACATGTGAGTGCAACAAATAGTTGTCCATGGTTGTCCCTTTAACTCTTTTTTTTTTCTCTGTTTAAACATTCTTTTGTTGCTGTCTCAGCCAGTTTTGAGCTCACTGTTTAAAGTTGACAGTGTTTGTAGAAATATCAAACCTGAACTAAGAACCGGCAGTAGAAGGAGTAAATCCTCCATCTAACTCAATTTATCATGTGTGAAAGGCACCAAACCTGTAAGTCTGCACCATAAAATTTGTTTAATGTTTTGATGTAATGAAGATCTTAACTCATCTGTTGTGATCTTGTGCACCAAACAGTAAGTCAAACCTCAAATTCACATTTTATAAATCCATTCACCAAGCCTTAGTTGTCAGGCTGCCACATTAATTATTGATATCAAATGATACTCTAAATGCATTAGGATAAAATAAAGATAAACTGGCTACAGGGCCATTTGAAATGAAAGATCAGTGAGAAAAGATGGTAAAGTTTGCTATGACTTTTAAACCGACTTTTTAAAATACAAGTTAAGATTATAGTCTTAACTCTGAGATTTCAATTTATCGGTATTGTTGTCACTCTGATATTCATGAAGTAGCTTGGCAGGGCCTTTGAAATAAAAATTGTGGATTATGGGAGGTGAACAAAAGGGTGCGGAGGGGCTCGTAAAAGAAAAGTCAGTGGAGATATTTTCTCTGATCAAAGGGTAAGTATTATTTTCAGAATATGACGTAACAACTCCCTACAAAAGTTGCTTTAGGTGAGCAATAAACTTCTGAAACACCAAGATGATTCATTGAGCTGACTTCTGTAACAATACTTGCGAATATGTTACAAACATCTTTTACTTTGGCTACTGCACTCTGAACGAAATGCATTGTTCCACTAGTTAGCTATTTTTTATACATGAAAAAGTGGAAATATGCACTACAGAGGATGGCAGCTTCGGATGATTTCAATAAAAAACCGCTGAAAGCAAAGATATAACATCTGTTCAGGTGATAGTTAGTAAAGATGAGGTTCGACTGAACTTCCGGAGCTTGCTACAACTTCAACATCTCAAAGTCAGGACTGATATAAGGTAGAAACCAGGATTCCCTTCTATTGAGCTCAATAACATTGTTATTCTCGAAGTTAGTTTTATCATCCTTAGCGCATCGAGTCTACGTAAGTCACGTGATCATAGGTAACCTTGTTCTTCTTTCATATATTGCGCCAAAAAACATATTGATTCATAAAACTGGGCGCTTTCCCAAGAAGTATAAAGTGTGTCTACAAGACATAAATCAACAGGCCAAAGTTAGTCCTTTCCTAAGATAATATGATTGTATCAAACACATGTCTTCTTACTGACCTCTTTAATCTAAGAGAGGCTAGCTTCTCCCTTTATAAATATATCCGGTCATCACAGGACGATGGGAAAGACATATTTACTCAAACGATCAGACTGCTCTGGGTTAACTGCTTGTGCTTGTCGAATGGAACGCCGTTTACATTTAATTTATGTTTATTTTCATGAATGTGTTTAGTTATACACATCGTTAACGGTCGCTTGCGGCCACATTTTAAACTAGCGCATCATTTTCTTGCTCATTTTCACTCTGAGTAAAAAAAAAACAAACAACAAAAGTAATGTTTATTTCTCCCTGCCGTCCATACTCATCAAAATAAACAATGTGAAACCCATTCTTGCTTGGTCACATGCGAACTCAATTTTTTTTTGTACTGGACGTAAATTCTCCTCGTCACCGGTACTTTCAAACACTATGAGTCATGACCATATCCTCGCTTTTCCGAAAATTTTTTAAAATCCGTTTTCGATGCAAATTACCTTTTCGTCGATTTTGTTTTCTTATCCAAACAACATTAAGTTAATATTCAAGATCAGATGAATCTCGACCTCTGCGATCATCAGAAGTTGATGGTTTTTGTGCAGCCAGAAAACTGTGTGGCAGGTTTTCAAAGAAGCTGTGGCTATGAGGACTGTAATATTTTTTAAGATTTGAAGGTCCTTCAATTTTCAGCACAGAATCAAGCAAAAACTGTATGGGGATGTCTCTTGTCTTTGGAGCATGGTTTTGGTCTTATTAACCATTTAAAAAAAAAAAAAAAAAAAACAGAAACAAACGAACAAACAAACAAAATGAATATGTCGCTATCAACACAATTCTAATAGCTCTACCTTATTTTCAACCCTAGAATATCTGTAGAACCAAAGTTTGTGCATAAATCAAAGATTCTCAAGGTTTATCACTGTTTCATTATTTAACGAGAGTCTGCAATATACCATTTCATGTCTCCACTATTCCATTAGTATACCCGCCATCTTAGTATACACGCCAAAATATCAAAAGTGGCAATATATCGATGGCTCGTGAACATTGAAAAACAGCTACTCTACTTCTGTACTTTCTCAATCGAATGAAAGATTTTTCTGCACGCTCATTATAAAAGTATGTAACTATAGATGCACTCCCTTGAGGAAATTCATAGCTGCTCATTTATTTATAAGCCTATGACAGTGAGCGTTTAAAAGGACACGTAAATAGATTGATATTTTACAAAATTAGCCAATTAATCTGAGGTTGGGAAATACAAGCGACGGAATCTGTCTTCTGTGGACACTAATCAGACATGGCCGCGACTCCAAATGGTTGCTGCGCCGCGCCACCTTTCCCATCTCGACCACATCATCTCTCCGAAGTCTTTGGTTCTGATTCTGCGCATTATAAATACCCACGATTGCCAACAGTCACCCTGTTTGGAAACTCAAGAAGAAGTAACTTTCACTTGTCTCAGAGAACAGCCTAATTATTGAACTTTTCCGAATCGCCTCTGAGAGAAATTCAGCTTTTGGTCATTCCGACCAAAAATTAGAGTTTGTTGCTGTTCATATTTTTGCATCTGGATCTATGCCAGTGAGAGCATGCAACCAATGTGGTGCGGATTGTTGTAGGGAAACAAGCTGTGAGTAAATACCAATAGCTTTATACAAACGGGATTCTAGCGGTGGTATTAGATTGTAAAGAATGTTATAAAAAAAGATTCCACAACAAATAATGCGGATGGCCACGTTTGACTTTCGGCGGTGACAGAAAGGGTGTCCACTCTGGGTCTATAACAGCGCCGACATGGTGTCGTTGACAACACGCAGAGAGCGGCTCCTCTTCATCAAATCTCTCCTTGGGTCATTGATTGAGAGCTTGATATGAATCTAGACTCTGTATATCGTCTTAAACTGAAAACCGAATAAACTGGACAAATCGATGTTGATTTATGCAACAGATATATAGGATATTGGTATACTGTTTTTATTTTTGTTTTTAATTCTTTTAAGAAAATCAGATTCAGAGGTCTGTTGTTGTTGATTTTTAATGAAACCGCAGAAGTGCTCCTGTTAGGTTATCCGTTTGTTTCATCATAGATGCTTTCAACATCACTTTACTTGTAAGCCATGAAGTTCTCCTTATCGATTGCTGAGCAGTGACTGTCCTTCAGTCAGACAAACTCCTGGGACACCAAAGGATTCAGGCAATCAATCGCCACAAATTTAAATTATTTTTTTTTTGTCACTTAGCCCTGTTTGGCAAGAATGTAAATCTGATTTTTTTAATCGATCAGAGTTTGTAGTATATGTGATTATTCTTTTAGGATTTAAATGCTATGACCAGTCCCTCCTTGCACACTTGTTCTTCTATACTAACTGCTCTATTCAGGAGCACCGGGGATGTGGGATTAGGATAGCCTCACTGATATTAATAGGGACATTCATCACGGCTTCCAGAGGCCGCAAATTTGCAGTTACATTTTATCCAACAGGGCTAGTTTCATATGCAGAAAAGCTCCGAGATTACCACGTTATGAATAAACTGTATCAATTAATCAACTAAACTAACGAGCAATTAAAGAGATAAGGTCTAGATTTTTTTTAACCATTTTAATTTACTTTCAAAGGCACATTTAATTGGACCACTCTGATAAGAGTTATGTCAGTATGGGTTTAGCTCGCGTTGTTGCCAATTTTGCAGTGTCCTTCACCACAGTAGTCAGTGAAAAATCACTACGTTGCAATATTTTCGATATTTTAGAGCTATCAAGAGGTCCTGGATATCTATTTATGGGCTGTAAGTGACTCATAAAGATAAGACAGATAAGAAATCGGTCAAGATATTATTTTTTTAAATCGGGCCTTTCTTTTCTTTGCCATACAATAAGTCCGTGTAAGGCTCTTGTTTCAGATTTGTTACTAGTAGCTTATTACACAAAGAAAGAATACGCCGCGAACATTCCATTAGACCTATTGAGTTTATCTCATATTTATTGCAGATGACATCGGGTCTCCTCTTTTTACAAGAATTTCATTTGTGTCTAATTATCTAGTTTGTCTTACGAACTTTGCGACACTCTCTTTTCCGTTTGTTGTAATTTTAGTATGCTAACCAAGGAAAAAAATAGTAATGCCCCAAGAATTGTAATTTCATTTGACGATTCTTCAACCGTTAAGAAGTTAAATTTTTCTAAACCCAGCACACTGCAGTATGAATTAGTCCAAAACAGACATTTCGCTTACAAATTAAATGTTCTGCTAAAGACAAAAACATGTATTTGATTTTGAAAAAAAATTCAGTGATTCCTGGCTGTTGTGACTCAAAAGCCATATGTCCTTCAACGGGCCTACTTTGCCAGAACCATGTAAGCATACGCTGAGAAAGCTTAACAATACCTTTGCTCTTTAGAAACGATGATTACCGGCACTCCTTTTTAAATATTCTCTTTCAGTTTTGACATGAATATTAGAAGGCACAATGTTTCATAATCTGAAATATTATTATCTTTATCTGCCTTACGTGCCGTGATATTCAGAGATCCTTTCAAAGTGTTTGTAGTGAAATCTAATAATTCCAATTATTGGAACAAATGCTTAGTTTTGATCTACCTTGCGAAAGAGTTACTCAAAAGCATCTCTGAAGTAAAAAGACTATAAAATTTAACAGAGAAAATGGGCCACTTAAACCTATACCTCTCTATCATGATATTCTTGTTACATTTGAAATTCATTTTTACTTTTTGTCTTCTCTTTTTTTTTTTTTAGATCGCAAAACACAGCGAAATTCACAATTGTAACTATAAAGATTTTTGAAAACATTTGCGATCAATGCCCATCATCTTTTACAAAAATGATGAATTGATTACACAAGAAGAGATATTTCTCAATAACATTGTGTCTCGTTTGAATTGATTCCCAGTATATTTTACATCCTAAGGGATATAAATACCAATTATGGGCCTACGGGTATTGTAAAATAGGGAATTCCCGATAGCCGGACGTTTCAGGTATGACGTCAAAGTTACTAAGCTACTGGTGATATCGGCAATGAATGAATAATGAATAAACCAATCGGAGTGAGGTCCCTTTGGTCACATGACACTTCCTCCTTTGCAAGAAGTAGCATAATTTTCTTGCACTGACCTTTTTCACGGTAAGTGTTTTGTTTTACAAATCTACTACTTTTGCAATGTTTACAGCAATGTAGGACTCGAAATTAAACAAATGTGCTTGCACAAACAATGATAAAAATTGTTTGAAGCTTATTCATTTGGAGAAGTGCCGGTTAGAAGGCAAGTTTCCGTCCCACATTCCACCATAATTCTTATGCTATCACTTAGCCTCCTTTCATTTAGAATCTAGACTAGATAGATCTAGATCTAGATCTAGATATTGAATAAGCCGGATTCGCCTTATGGTCTCATATCTAGATCCATTATAAGAAGTGTACATGTGAGACCCAATCTGCAATACATGACGCTTCATTTTCAAAACATTGTGATCCTTATGCCTTTAAAATTGACGTCAAAGATCAAAACAGATCTGTTGAAATAGATCTAGAGTCTAGATCTAGATCTAGATCTAGATAGATCTAGATCTAGATCTAGATAGATCTAGATCCTCTAGATCTTATTCCGCCTAATCTATGGACAGTCTAGAATTTCAAGATGTAGGCCTAACTCTAAGCCTTGTTTCCTCATAGAATTCATATGGAAACTTAGTGGACGTTAATTTTTTTCTCAATAGATCTAAGCTTTTGACAGTTTTCTCTCCTTAGTATGTCCCATCGGTTTAGGCCTAGATCTAGAATCTAGACTAGATTAGATCTTTTAGAAACTTTGTAAAATGATAAAAATCTCTGTTTCATGTTGATTTGATTTTAAATCCAAGTTCAACTTCCATTTTAAAATTTTTGTTAAAGACCTCTAAAGAATCTAGGCTATCTAGATCTAGATTAGATAAATTCTATTGATTGCCAAGGAAATTATCTAGATGTAAAGGGAAAGACATACAGTAACATAGCATAACTCACTGAATGATTTTTCGGTGCGTTGATTGGCCGTTTTCTCAGGGAGTTGATCTTGTGCAGCACAAGGGACAGCCTTTAATAATTTTTTTCTCGCCCACTATTGTGTCTACAACTTCAGTGAATACCCTCTACATAAGCACAGAATCTTAATTCTTAGTTTTGAATTTATGTAGGCGGGAGTGGAAAAGAGGCGGTACTTTTTTTTTTTTGATTTTTTTCCTGAGGTCACTTCAGCGATTCAAAGCCACTCTAAGATCTAATAAACTTTCACATGCAGGCAAATTTTATAATGGATTATTTTTTTGGTCAGTTATATAAAAAATTGTCTAAATTCAAAAAAGCATTTAATGTATAGCATTCAAATTTGTTTAATTTTAAATGTTTATTTTTTTTAATTCATGTAAATCGATTAATTAGGAATGTTTTGGTAATTTTCTTAAAACTGCCCTGAAACGCTGACCTTTAATGCTTGAAAACCTAAAAATGTCTTGGGGTTGAGTGATTTATATCAAGATTTTTTTAGCTCCGTAGTGTGGGCCTCGAATGAGACTTTTAAATGGCCTTTACTTTTTTATTTTCAACATATCCGTAAATTCATTTTGCTCTTGATTTTGTATTGATAGTTTATAAATACAAAGATAAACTCCCTTGTGAGTTTTAATATTTGGCTTAGCGCACTTAAAATAATGTGCATCTTATCATTTTAAATAGCGAGAAAAGACATGAGGGACATTCATATTTTTTATAATCTAGTATTTAACTTTTTTCACTCAGTTGTAAATCTGAAACTATGTCGATGCTCTTTAGCGAAGGCGATTATGACTTTCCATGCATCTCTGTCCCTCAACGCTTTCAGTGCTTCTGTCACTGTTCCTACTATGAGCCACTTTATTAGTCCATCCAGCATCTTCTCACGCTTTTTTTCTCTACTGTGCTTTACCTCTATTATTCCATTAGTTACAAGATGTTCTAGTTTCTCTCTTCTCATCACATGGCCAAAAAAGGTTGCTTGGCGTTTCTATTTATGAGTGATCTTGTTTTGTTGGCTTCTTGTAACACTGTTTCGTGTGGTTTCTTTGCAGTCCATGAGATTTGTAGCAACTCTGAAGGAACCACATTTCTGTTACCTCCAAATTCTTTTGTACCTGCTTTGAAATTGTCCAGGCCTCACATCCATACATCAGACTGGTTTCAATAATTATCGATATGGCACTTCAGGGCTCTTTTTCTTGTGTGAATTGAGATGTGGTTATTTGTTGGTATTTATTTCATTCTATGAAAACTCTTTTTTACTTGCCCTAACCCTAATGCAATTTCAGTGTTGTTGTCACCATCACTTGATATTAAAATACCCAAGTATTTATATCGATCCCTTTGTTTGAGTTTACTCCCGTTGATAAAGATGTTGATCTATGGACACTCATTGTTTCGACTGAAGATAATTACTTCTGTCTTTTTGCTATTCAATAGCAGTAACAATAATCATAATGCAATGAAACTATATATTAATTAAAAAAAAAAAGTATACATCTATATATTAATAATTAGGTTATTAATTAGAGTTTTACTTTGGTCTCCACAGGCCATTTTGTAGAGGGAATGTTCCTTGGTCTGTATACATAAATCTGGACCTAATCTTGCATAGATTCAAAGTTTAATTCCTTTTATGAGTCTTAAATAGCTAAAGAGATGTTCTGTTGGTATGTATTTTTTCAGCAACACTTTTGCATCTGCAGTTTGATCCTTGATCTGTGACTACAATTTTTTAAAGTCGAGTTCTTTGAATAAGAGTAGTCATTTTTTTCCCTCATTATTATTACTGCTTTTCTAAAAAATATTGATCGATAGTGAGTATGATAATTGTATGTCCAAAAGACCCAAATTTCTGTTTTCAAATTTGATTTAATTCCAAGTGCATCTCTCTTTTGTTTTATATCACCAAAGCAATGTACACTGTACTTCTAATACTGTTATTAGGATGCTAAGTTTTGAAGCAAAATGCCGTTTTTTACATCCTTTTATTAATGTGCCACAACCTTTTGATGATAAGTGGAGCATTCTTTAGCTTCAATTTATAAATTCATGTTGGAGTCAGATGTTGACTTGTTTCCAATTCAATCTTGATGCCCTTTACTTCATTACTGTTTCTATTCTTATCTCTCTTTCTCTTTGATCTCTCTCTCTCTCTCTCTCTCTCTCACACATAACTATGCATTACTTAATATTGTAAAGCTACTTTAACTACTCAAGATTAGATAAAACGAAAATTAAAAAAGAAAGTCATCTATGATAAGTATGCACAAGATTTTTTTTTGATAAAACAACCTCTTAATTCTTGATATGTAATCTAGTAAACTAAATTGTTGTGCATTCTAACCTTATCTTAATTTTTAATCTTACTTGACCACGATATAAGGTGATTTATGTGTTAGATACTAAATGTTACTCTGTTGTTATTAACGTATAAAAGAAGTCATCATTGAAAAACATAGCTTGACTAGTCTCAATAAATTGAATATCATCTGTGTTTTCATTAATAATCATTATGGATGCAGATGACCTTTTAAAAAAAATGCATTGTCTCCTTGTATGTGTTTTTGAGCCTGTATTTTGTTTTGGTTGCCAAGGGTTAGCCCTTTCAATTCATCAGTATGGTCTATCTCCATCTCCGGCTGAAGCTTGTCTTGTTCTTCTACTCATTTTCTCATTTTTGACCTTGTCTCTGCAGTTGCTTCTCAGCAATGTTCAAAGGCAGCATTTAATAAATGTAGAGAAATGTTATGGTCAGTGATTGTTTCAATCATCAATGGCGATGTGCTTATAATATAACTGTGTACTTCCAACAATGCAAATAGAGACTGTAAAAAATTTTTTCACTTAATTCTATAAATTTGTTGCAAAGCCAGGCAATCAGAAGTAGTTAAAGCACATTTTTATAAAATTAAATTCACAAGAGGTGATAATAATAACAAAAAAGTATCCAAAAGAGGCATAAATTTTGAGAAACCAGGTTCTGATTTGTTGCTCACGAGCTTTGAAAAGGAATTACGCAGGAACCCAGAAAAGGTATCAATGTGTGATGATAAGCTGTCTGCAAATCTCTCTACACAGAAGAAATTAAATTTTTTTCAATGAAGTCCTCCTCCTCCTTCAACATTTATAGTCAAATTCGTCATTCTCATGATGAGTTTTACCGCAAATAGCTCCATAGTGCAACTAAAAATATTCATGTAGACTAATTTCCTTTTAAAACAACTTGAAAGGTATCCTTCAATACATGTAGGTGTTTTACACATGATATTTTATTTTGCTTTGCACAACCATGATTTCCTCATATCGAATCACCTTTAATATAGAGTACAAATGCAATTCGCACTCTCACGTTAAAAAAAATAAATTGCTCGGCAAACTTTTCCTCTTTTTTGTATATCTTGTTGTCTAAATAAGTGAAAATCGGCTGTGCTAGCAAAATCTGCATGTAGGCCAACTACTCTCATATCCATTTTATAATCGGGCCTGAACTTAGATATAACCGATCTAGGTCTTTTTTGAATTTATCTCTAATATAACTTATAAGCAATCGTTTTCAGGTCATGATTAAATTATATCACCATTTACGATGGTCGAATAAGCAGTTGTGCCTTAAATCTACCCATAGGCTTTAAAAACATCTATTGTTTAATTCAATCGCATTTACGACAAACTAAGACTTAACGCTTAGTTTAAATTTTCGTTATTCTATTAAAATTTAATCTATATGCAATTGAGGAATCTGCCAATGCACCCTCAACCATTGGCGTCGTGCATATTTGATTCTAGCGGCGGGGACTTCTCTAAGAGGTTATCCACGTTTTTCTTCATACAGCAATACGGGTTTTACTTTTAATTGCGTTTTTTCAAATTTAATCAACATTGAGATTGGCTTTCCAAATGATCGCTTGCGTTATCTAAATTCATATGATCTTTGTAACTCTGGTTAGATTATGTCGCTTAGTTTAATTGATAGATTAAAGAAAAACAAATTTTTTAAAAAAAATTTTCCGATCGCGAACATTAATCTCTGGTTTCGCCAGCGCTAAACCTGAATGCTACTCTCTATCCAATACTTTTAAAAACTGTTTCAAGGTGGAGTGGCTCTCCGCCGCACTATGCATTTTTGATAGCTTTGGCACTCTGCCCGTCCGGATATTCATTGTGTGGGTCAGGGAGCCTGACCAGGTCAGACGAGATGCCAGTCCAGACCGTGACCAAAGGCGCCCTCACCTGTTGTAGCGATGCTATCAACTTATTACTGGACAGATTGGAGTGCGAGTAAACCTAGTTAAGCTTAGATATAAAGCACACCAATCCCCTTTTATTTATGCGGAACAAGCGTATGTGGGAAAACAAATTTGAATCACCAAAGTGCCCTTGAAGAAAAAGGCTCCTCTACACTTATAAAGAAGATATCTCACAAAAACACCATCTCTCTCTCTCTCTCTCTCTCTCTCTCTCTCTCTCTCTCTCTCTCTCTCTCTCTCTCTCTGGCAGTATAAAAGTGTGATTTGTATAACGATGCGAGTGAGAAGCTCAAACCATAAATTATTAAAGGCACTGTGGTCGCGGCCGGTTACGAGCGATAAGAGGAAAAAAAAGAGTTCGATTCGCAAATTATATAAGAATCATAGAATGATGATAGACTGAGAGCCATGGTACCTTTCCTAGTTAACATCCAACGCGTATAAAGAGAGGTAATGTAGATGAGGTTCTTAATCGTATCAGTACAATTTAGTGATTAATCTAGAGACTGCAGTTAATTATATATTCCATTGTTTAAAAAAAATTATTACCTAAAATTATGTTTCACGTCATAAGCTTATAGAAAAACCATATGGGTTACATTTTAAAGTAAATGTTTTGAAGGTTTTGAGTTTTGCTTTTATTTGGTTTCACTGACAAGATGGGCTTTAAGAGCTGTGAATTAAACTCATTTCTTGAAGTATCAGCAGAAGCGCTTTACAAATGTTAGAGCTTTGAGCAACATTGCACTTTTTCTTTCTTCGTAATGAACCACATCGTAGGATAGGAATAGCATTTGGCCCTTTATATGATTCTATTACAAAAGTAAGTACTATAAGATGGGATAGGGTTTCCGTTGTGAGGAGCTTTACATATTAACTACTTTTTTGTCAAGCTATTGCCAGGCTTCACGTTCAGCTTCAAGCAACCAATGTCATGTAGCCTACATTATTTAGAAAATATGAACATGAGAACAAAGTTTCAAATCATGTAAAGAATGATCCTAGGTCAACAGGTAAAGTTTTTTTTTTTTCAGAAAGTTGTACCAAAGCAATGTATAAGAGCTGGCGACACTCAAAACCCTATTTGGTAGTTCTCTGTGTTAATGATCTCATTGAAACTCCTTTACTTCGAGAAAAGCAATGCTAGTGGATAACATTGTAAGTGATCATAATCACGTTCTATAGGTGGAGTGGGCGGAGAGATAGGAAGAAGAGGGAGAGTAAAAATAATCAGTAATCACGTTCTAAGGGGACTGGGAGGTGAGGGGGGGGGAGAGAGACAGAGAGAGAGAGAGAGAGAGAGAGAGAGAGAGAGAGAGAGAGAGAGAGAGAGAGAGAGAGAGAGAGAGAGAGAGAGAGAGAGAGAGAGAGAGAGGGAGGGAGGGAGAGAGAGAGAGAGAGAGAGAGAGAGAGAGAGAGAGAGAGAGAGAGAGAGAGAGAGAGAGAGAGAGAGAGAGAGAGAGAGAGAGAGAGAGAGAGAGAGAGGGAAACGGAGGTATGCCAGGTACTTGCTAAATCAATAACTTGAATAGGATGAAAAATTGTCCAGGTCTGTAAATCTAAGCAAGTTTGTTCGAGGGAAATTCTGATCTCTTTAGGCTTGAATAATTGATTTGGACAAATTACAACTAGACTTGATGTACATTTGAACTTCCTTTGATTATGTTTGGAGGGTATGAGATTTCACAGTTATGCCACTTATTTGTATTCGATGCGTTTTGTCCAGCAACCATATTCAGTAGCGAAACGGTAGCGAGATCTATATTACTAGAACTATGGTGCAGGGCATGTTTACAAAACCGATCGCTTAATGTCCATTTTGTTTTTTATTATTCTCTGCACACCTACCGGTAAATTGACGCCTCGCCGTAATGAGGGTGAAGAAGCGTACTTAGCTCATCTACTCAAGAGTTAAATCTAGCTCCAGATTCTCAATCTCGTCGCAAAACAGAAGTAATCTTGAAAAGTTAAAGTTATCGAAGGGAATCCTCACATTAATTTTCTGTTGGAAAAAAAAATAACAAACAAAATATTTTCAGGTCTTTTGTTACATTTATCGTGAAATACGAATCTGGAAGTGCTAGGCTCCTCTGCGAAATTACTTACATTGTGAATGCTTAGTTGCGGCATTTATCGTCATGTTGGGCATGTGGATATTTTCCCACCCACTTTGCATTATTTTCATTTCTCGCTTGAATATGCGCGCCATTAGATTTGCATAGGGATGAGTGTTTGAACTTGAGTTACCTCGGTGATGTGTTAGCGGACGTTGAAAGGACATTCATGCTCTGGCGTAGATTTTGAAAGGTCCTAAAGTGGAAATAATCTCGGTTTTTCTTTTAGTGGGCTGACTAGCCATTCAATCTATCCCATGTGAAAAAAAAAAAGGCATCGTTGCTATTTTTCTTTTTTTTGCTATCGATACCTTATTCGGGAAAACAAATACTTTTTGTACGCATGTTGCATTCTTTTCATTCTATTTAAGGAATTATTATGAAATAGCGGTCAATGACAGTCTTAGACCAAATCTAAAGGATGGGTAGGGTGTTTTTCTTAAACCTGCCGATCCAGTCTGGGCGTGTGTATAAAATGCTTTTCCGTATAAAATACGCCATCCGTTGAGATCGCACGTCCTTATGCCAATAGGAAAGGAAAGGGAAAAAAAAAAAGAAAAAGAGAATTATCGATTACCTTCCTCTGACAATCTAAAAAAACCCGGGCCGTGCGACCGGGAAAAGTTGTCGGCACGTCAGGATCATCTCGAGAATTGCCCTGCCGGTGTTCCTTGCCTTCCATCTTCTCTGCGCATGCTCAAAATGGTTGAGAACTCGAGGAGCAGCTCATCCTGTGTCGCTCTCGTGGCCTCATTGTACATCACTACATGGTGCTAGTGCTGGAGGAAACTCTTCATGGCGGCAAATATCAGTTTTGTTTGCACATATTTCGTGTTACATATACCGCTAGGTCTTATGCTTGAAATGAACCTCTGTGTTCACCCTGTCTCTGCGGCGAAAAATGTACGATCAGTTGATAGTTAATTACAGTTCGTTCACATCATTGCGATCTCAGACTTTTTTTACGTGCCAAAAAAAAAACCAAAACGAAACAAAGCCAAACAAACAAAAAAAAAAACAACAAAAACCAAGAACCCCAAAACAAACAAACAACAAACCAAACCAATCTCCCCCCCCAAAAAAAAGCAACAAAAAACAAAAAACAAAAACAAAACAAAAAACAAAACCAAAAACAAAAACCAAAAAAACAAACAAACAAAAGCGCCGTTTCACATTGATGGAGCTCAAAACAACAAAGCTAGCAGTGATTCAAGTGGATCACAGTAGACCTGCATATTTTGGGACATACAATGTTGACGGCCGATTTCCGTTTTCTTCTTCACAAAAAAAAAAGCAACAAACGAAACGAGATATTTATTTACGAAATGCATGAATATAAAATTTGCGCGTTTCCTCAGCTAGCTCTATCGAATAATGTAGTTTCAGACATGTGGTTTAAATCGCGCCCATTCCCTTTTCCTTTTGAAGCGCCGCCAGTGAGCCCATTAATTTTGTTTTTTATGTTCCGTTAAAGCCTGTCTTTTTCACTAATGTTTCTGCTGAAACATTTCTTACTAAAGCTTTTCCCAGGGTAGAAAACAAAAATTCAACCAATATTAGCGCTCTGAAATTAATTTCAAGTTGCTTTCACGCAATCTCTCTCTCTCTCTCTCTCTCTCTCTCTCTCTCTCTCTCTCTCTCTCTCTCTCTCTCCATTCATTTCTGTTGTTCACCTGAGTACAGAGAGTATTCACCCTTTATAAATCGGTACATATTGAAATATTACAAATGAATTATATTTATATATATAAAAAAAGACGAAATGTTGTTCTCTTCCAATCCTTCCAAACCCTTCTCTTCTTGGGCCTCACTGCTCTGGGTGTAGGGAGAGAGAAGAGGGTTGTAATGAAAGGGTTTATGTCAGGAAATAGTGCTGTAGGGGAATATAAGGACTTACAAACGGTTGTTCTAGGGGAAGATTCCGCGATCAATACAGATTAGTGTAATGCTGCGGTCATCTAGTTACTGTCTACTTGAATGTTGAAATCTTCACCCCACCCCCACCCCCCTCCAACCCCTTCGTTTCTGTCTCACTTCATGGGATATCTCTTCCTCTCTTCAGCCCAATTTTGTCCTACCCCCCCCCCCCCCCCCTTTCCTTCCAAAAATTTCTCCTTATTTCGACCGACCTTCCTGTCTGTCTCCTCACCGTTAACCTTTTCATCTTAACTTGTTTTTAAAAGTCACGCTGGTCGTCTTTTAGGTTTGAAAAAAAGATATAAATTATGCTCTCGTCTTCTACATATTTTGTACACTTTGTTTCTTTTCCGTTATCCTCGATCTAAGCTTTCGTGAATCAAACACTACATGTATCTGGCACTGATTTTTCTCCCAGCTCTGGCGGTATTCTCTGTAAATAATTAGAATTGTCATTTACACATGTACGTAGTTGGCTGTAATTATAGCCCACATAAATCATACCCGTCAAACAATACATAACTGTTAATGAAACAATTATTTCAGTGGTTCAATATTGACGTTTAGTAGTCATGGTTGTTCACTCTGAGAAAGTAACCGAAGAACATAAAGGTCGTGACTGTGATGATGATGGTATGCTGACTGGCGTCGTTTACTTTCGCCATCAAATGCGAGGAGATCTCTTGATGGTTATGTAATCTCTTTGCTTTTGCGTCAAATGCCAGGAAGAATTTGCGAATTTGGGAAAAAAGAGCTTCCTGGTTGCCGGATTCCTTTTTATATGAAAGTTTTTTCCCAAGCAGAAGTGCATGCTTTCCAAAGAAACTGTTTTATCAGCGTTTCTCTTTGCTCAATAATCAGGATAGGAATGGGATATCCTTTACAACAGTAGCAGGGCTAGGGGAGCCTGCCCTCTTTCCTTGCCATCAGTCTCCTTTGCTGTTCAAACTTTGGAGGCGCGGTATCATGAGCTGACCGCCCTGTGGAAAATGAATTTTAACGGTTTACATTTCAAAATAAAATGTACTTCAAATATGCATGAAACTCTTACCGAAGAAGAAGAAAAAAATGCTGCGGATCCCCTAGATTTGATGGGGCTCTCAGAGATGTCTCGCAACGCACTCACCCTCAGGATACTATAGTTTATCATTGGGAAATCTACAGCAGACTTTTAAGAGCTTAAATATTTTTGAACATTTTAAAATTAAAAGGAAGCAATGAAGTGTATACAAATATCGTTCAAATCTGCAGTTTAAAAACTTGCATGAATAAAAGAAACGGTCGATTTTTTCGTCTTTGCTCCTTTTAAAAGAAAAACAACTATAACCCTTCCTTGATGGATGAGTTTTCTGTCTGGACTCAAGAATTTTTTAGTTTTGGAGAACAAATTCCAATGGATACAAGTTTTGAAACAGATTTTGTGGACAAAAAAAAAACAAAACAAAACACCTGTCAACTTTTTTTTTTATACTGGTGTTAAGAAGATATAATCACGATATATATCACGATGACTTGTGTCAGCAACAACAGCAAAAAAGGAGCAATAGTTGAAATGGTTGATTGCACACCTTTACTCCTAAAGAAAATACAAATAAGGTCAGCATAGATTTCGCCTGAGATGAAGAAATCGAAGAAAAGCGTGGGAATCATGCAGCATTTGAATCGCGCTGTACAGATTGGTCTCTCTCTCTCCCCCCCCCCCCCCTTTTCTCATCATACTGTTATTCTTGATTTTGGTTTGGTTTTACTTTTTGTTAGGTATTTTAACTCTCCTTTGATGATTCCGTTTATTGTTTTATGGTTCTTTAACCTCCGTCGAAATTTAAGAACTGGCTAAACACACATCGTTGAAATTTGTCCCATAAGATTCATTGAGTGATAAAAGTTTAAAGGGCTCCTCAAAAGATATATACTGCTTGTGGGGCTGATCTATTCGGGATACTAACAGGGGAGTAAACGTTGTTGTTGCATCTTTAGTCTCTGCCTAGCAAACGGGGGGGGGGAGAGAGAGAGAGAGAGAGAGAGAGAGAGAGAGAGAGAGAGAGAGAGAGAGAGAGAGAGAGAGAGATGCCCGGCTTCCGCCCGCTGTGGTCATTGAACGCTGGCGAGAAATCAATCGTTGCCATGGTTATACAAGAGTACTGGTGAGGGTGTGTGATTTAAGGATAGTGGTGGAGGGGAGTGGGGGAGGGTAGGGGTGGATGTTCAAGCACTGCTGGCCTGCTAGGCAAGAGAGACCTTTCCCTTTCTCGTTCTACCCCATAGCATCCAAACCCGGCTCTATCATCCACCAGTTGACTAAGATAGTACGTTGCCGGTCGCTCACTCACCCTCTCCTTCACACTCTTAACCCTCATTATTTTCCTGAATCACCACCCGCCTTATTTCATTCACGGTTCGGTTGGATTCACTCGGGAAGAGCTTAACGGTCGGCTCCTTTTCCTGTCGATACGCAATAAATTATTATTAATATTATTTTATTTTGTACCCTTGATGGTAATCTCCACAAAGAAACGTCACTCATAATGAAAATGCCTGTCGGTCTCCCAGAGTCCCAAGTCATCTTTTTCTCTTTCCATAGGGAAATTTATCTGCTCTTTATAATGAGATACAGGTAAAAAAAAAAAAAAAAAAAGAGAAAATCATATTTGTATAAAAATGCGAGTATAGCAAAGAATATTTTTTTTTTAAAAATTAAATTACCCCATAACAAATGAGTCATGTATATAAGAAATATATATTGGCATATATTACGGGAAAATTATGTAAAAAAAAAAATAATTGAAGTACTACATTGTGCGCCTCACAAGATTTTCGCTGATAAAGGACTTTTCCAGAGAGTTCATATACTACCTAAGCCGCAGAGTGACCTGTGCTCTCACATTTTATCTCCGTATAAGATGTTTCCAGAAATGAAGGGGGCGTCAAACGTCTCAAAGAGTGTACCAGTCTCCACTGTCCTCACTATTGGAGAGGCTATTAAGAGGATAAATTAGGCTCGTAGTTCTTACAAGCACATAAAAGGCCATCCACAATCCCTGATCACTTGGTGCTCTGCGAATTTTAAAATACCCCTATAGACGTGCTTCTTTGAAGCACAAGATTCACTTAAGAGGGGAGAGGGGGGAGACATCCAAACTGAGACATTACTCAAAGATAATCTTGCATTGTCCTTACTTCTTGTTTTATGGTCCTAATTATCTTGCCCAGACTGCGGTCAAAGCTGTGGGTAGCCGTGCTGTGACAGACAACTGCTCTATTGTAGTCCAACCAACCAGACGGGTCTGTGCACGTTACCTGGACAATCTTTTACATCATTTGGGGACAATTGTCGCCAGCACCAGGAAGGATAACAGTGTTAAACTGTCAGAGATTACTCGCGTTGGCGTCTTTATCATCAGGACAAGGTAAGACCTCGCTGCTGTTGTCTGAAGTCCTGTTTCTCGCAACGTTACTCTGCTGACTCAGGTTTTTACAGATTTGAAAAAAAAAGAAAAGAAATCTTACTTAAACGCAACTAAGCGCTTAGGTAGTAGTGTTCTGAAAAAGGGAAAAAAAAAACCATTGAAAAGGTTTTTTTTTTCCCCTTTCTTCCAAATTGTTTTTTTTTTTTTTTTAATACTTCATAAATTCAATAAAAAAGTTTTAGTTTTATCATCGTTTTACAACGCGTAGGAAATAACAACAACAAAAATAATTGAAAAATAAAAAGATAAAGGTACTGTATTTGTATGAAAGAAAATATACCCTCTGAATATATAGCGACTCTAAGTGAGTTTAAATTATAGGGCATCTTTCCATCTTTGAGAAAGTCCTGTTTTTAGCCTCTTGTCTCCCAGTCTTGCGGCTCTGATTGAACGGGAAGCTGCTCTAAATAGACATATAGGTTTAATTCCTGCCACAGGATCTCCATTTGCTTTTTCATCATTATAATTGTATTTGTAGCTAAATTTTTTTTTCGTCGTGTTTCCATCTTCAATGTATTTCTGTCTTTTCTACCTTCATCTTACTCTCTCTCTCTCTCTCTCTCTCTCGCTCTCTCTCTCTCTCTCTCTCTCTCTCTCTCTCTCTCTCTCTCTCTCTCTCTCACACTCCAAACTCCATATTTAAAAATAATACTATCAAAGCTGAATTTACTGCCGGAGGCCTTGCCTTGTCTTAGAACACTGATCCATTTCGACTCTAGGACCTTGTCTGCTTTTGCCTTCATTCGCAGCTATTTTCGAGCTATCCTTTACGTTGCAAGGGTGAAGATTGGCTCTTTACATTGCCACACACAGACACAGATTTATATATATATATATATATATATATATATATATATATATATATATATGCATATAGTTTGAAGATAAGTTAGAATATATATAATATATATATATACACACACACACACACACGTCTAATTCATAATTTTTTAGCCTCTTCACAAGACGACAGCCGAGACCCGAGCATTGTCCATTAAGACAGTGCATATCATCGATAATCACATGAAACCTGTTCTCATCTAATCATTTAGCACTCTATGAGGCATAACAAAGGATACATCCGTGTGAGTGGGCAAGTAACCAGCCGCGTTTGACGATTTAGAGTTACATTCATGGGACGGCGGGGATGTATTTCATTATCGAATTTTCTCTCACCAGCTTTTATTAAAAGATCTGTATCTACCTGTGGCTGTTTAGCTGTAATTGGTCTTAATACGAGCTCAGTGCAGTAGACGAAAACCAATACAGAGTAGGTTACATACATAATAAATAAAACTAGGATCAGGCGTGGCCTAATTTTTTTTTTGTAGTTAAAAGATAGCGCCAGGGATATAACTCCATTATTGTATTGCCATCCCTGTTTATCATCATAATTTTAAGATATCGTTTTTGTTAAACTTGTTTTGTTTCGTTGACATGTATTATAATTTACCTCCTTCGTGAAAGTCGTTTTTTTTTTTTTTTTCCAAACCATTTTAATGGCTATATCGATTAACATTTCCTTATCGCTTTCTGGAAATATTTTGTGCATATTTTTACATCACACAAAATGTCTTCCGCGACAATACTACTAGTGCTATTAAGTTCAAATGTACACTCGTATTCGATTAAGTCCCAATATGTGCCTTCTTGCGGGCATTAACCTGGGTGTTGTGAACAATGCCTTGGTCAGAAATGACCTATCTATACATGTGGACCTCTTGTCAAACATTTTGAATAGTTTATTTATATTTTACACTTTATATCAGTTTTCTTTCCTTTTTTTATCGCTCGAAGGTCTGTTCATTTTGAAGACAGCCACTTAATATCACAGTTCTTGCCATATTTTTTGTGCTCACGGTGCTCAACGTAATGCTTTTTTGTATTTTAGGAGATATCAAAGTTAAAAAAAAAACCACCAATGGAATCGTATCCACTCATTGTATTTCGAGTGATAAACCGAAGGTAAATGACAGACCCAAGGTCTTATTAGATTAGCCAAAGGCCATTAAGCATGAAACAAACAAACAAACAAAAAACAAGCCTTGACCATGATTAATATCAAAGTTCTCATCATTGACTTCACCGGCGTGTCACCGGTTGACATTTCTGAACGTCACAAAAATGAAATAGAGCATTTTAAAAGATAACAGTAGTTTGAATTATTATGATTGAAAATATGATCTAATTTTTTCTCCACCAAATTCAGGCACCACACGTTTTTTATTTGGCTGAAAAGAAAATTTTAAACGCAAAATTAATGTAATTAAAAAATAATAATAATGCCCAGCGACTGCAGGTTACTTGGCCTTTCAATATAATTTTTTTTTCATTTTACACTTGGCCTCATTGTTACCAATTTAAAGTCCCTGGATACATCTAATCCTCCTCTCTCTCTCTCTCTCTCTCTCTCTCTCTCTCTCTCTCCCCTATTTCTCCCTACCCCGAAATATACATTGATCATTCCCTCTTCCGCTTCTTTCTTACCTTAAGTAACACATATCTCTTCCCCACTATCAAAACAAGCATTATATCTCTTGTTATCCTTCAGGATTCTTCCGTATTAATTTCTGAGCAGCTCCGTTGATCCAATCGCTTCAGACTGTAGTAGCGGTGTGCGAACATCGCTTGTGGCTGCCTTCTCCGATCTCTTTACATTTCTATAACCCAAGAACTAGATCTGGTCTTTTTACGTGTCCATGGCGAGCCTTTGGGGTTTTATAATAATTTAATGCCAAGAAAGTCCACAGTGGCTGATTTTGATAACAACCTCATTCAGTCGTCTGGTCGTACCGTTCAAGCTCAGTTGAATTCCATATAATTCACCTCCTGTAGCCACCGCCAAACACGCACGTACATATATTATTTTTTAAATCTTATTTTTAAAGGAAAGGGGATCACAGTCATGTAAAAGTAATCAATACTATTGTTAGCTTAATATCGTCTTTTTTTTCTGTATCATTTACGTGTATCGATCCTGTCTATTCTAGTCGCGTTTCTCACTACAAAACACAATGAGATGGATTTATCGGTAAGCGAAACCGCTGCTTTATCTTTTCCATGAGTGCAGTTAGCCAAAACGCCATAAACCATGCAATGGCTAAAAGATTAACTCTTAAAATCGAGTTGTTAAACTTAAGCGCAGGTGATCTATGTTTTGCAGTACTCACCAGTACCTTTTTTTTTCATTAATTTTTTTTTACACTCGGAGTTAATTTAAACCAATGGGGCTTACATAATACCTGGGAAGCTAGATTTTTATCATGGTTTATTTAATTCGCAATGCTGAATGCATGTATGCGATCTCGCTCATTCAAAAACGCATTGAGTTTAGTGTTTTTCTTTCTATTACTAAAACTATTACATTCTATTAGTGATACCTGGCAAACTACATCCAAACTTGCAATAGATTGTATTGCAGCGATGAGCGCTCTTTCTGCTTAGGGCTTAGATTTGGTGTACTGTGTCTCATGAAGTGGAACCTATCTCTGAGTTGAGGATAATCACTTTATTCAAAACCTTCTTTGTTAACTCGTTCTGTTATGTCCACAGTAAAGCTAAAAAAAATAAACTCAGTAGATCATAACGCTCATGGAAAAGTTTGTTTATATTTTGGGTTCTTCGACCTCTGATATGATTACATAAGTCAATAGGTTCCACGTACCATTTTTACTAAAACCACTATTATGGAATTTGAACAAATGGTTGAAATCCCTTGAAATCTCCAAGCGCTGGGAAAGTCCGAATAGGGTTACATTAACTCTCTGGTTTCTCAAAACAAGCAAAAGATATATAGGTTAACTTGCGATTTTCTGCATTTTCTCCACACCCCCCCCCCCCCCCCCCAAAAAAAAAAAAAAAAAAAATACTCTGATTTGTTAAGGCCTTCCTCTCTGTGCCCTTATTGGCTGCACTTCATAGAGATGACTAATTTCAGTTTCTCGTTCGATATACTTGTACTTTTAATTTCAAGAGGAAATTCCTTCAAGTTCGTAGAATTCCAATGGGCGAATTCTAGCTAGAGGAAAGAGGGGGTATACAAAATTATTAGTGTCAACCCATAAAAAAGGGTTAATATATTTCAAATACAATAATATGTCTCTTGTTTGCCATATTGAAATCCCAACAGATACTCTATGCAATTGTTCATGAATTCATCATTGTGATCGCTAGCAACACAATATATAGATCTAAGCTGCAGTTTCCTTAATCTTTAACATCAGGGTCGACCAACATTTTTTTTTGTATTTAATTCAAGTACTTCTTTTATCTTTTTAATATTTAGGCAACCCCTTCTGAAAGTTTTTTTTTTTTTTTCTTTTTCTTTTTACAACTATAAGTCTTGTATGTGGGATACATACGTTCCGATTTTATGAAGGACTTACTTGGAATCTATTTATCTTTTTCCGAGCTATTTGATTACACCCCCGTACACACACCTCCCCAACCCCCCCCCCCTCTCTCTCTCTCTCTCTCTCTCTGTCATTTAATGTGTTTCAATTATAAGGACACTATCCTCGAGTTTAAATGCACTGGCTTTAAAAAATAAATAAGGCAAACCAATTTGCAATCAACTCTTCAGGCTACTAAAAAAATAATAATAAAAAGTTACAGGGAAAACAATCAAACGATTTTGCCAAGGCCATTGGGACCAAATTTTAAAAGCATAAGACTGGTTTTGTTCACCGTCTCTTAAAAGGTTAGGAAATTTGTAAATTTCTCGTTTCCAAAGTCGAAAGGTCTGAGAAGTTTTCGCCTTATGTTTACTTTCTTCGTCTTTTTGATCACTATTTGTTCTCTCTCCCCCCCCCCCCCCCCCCCCACACACACACACACACATGAGTTCCTGGTGCTAAAGAGAGGCAGCACGGTAAACTACAGAGGCGAACAAGAAAAGGGTCGAAGATGTTGGACCGAGAGTCGGCTGCTCGCGATAAATTCTGCCATCGATCTTTCAGTTCCATCAGCTCCTTCTCCCTCTCTTCTTCGACCAGAACCTGGCCGTGGCCCGAGCCGACGCGGCCATTTCCGGCAGACGAGAGAACTTCGTCCATCAGAGCCCCGCCCATCCGCCCGGCCCTTTTAAACAGTTTTTTTTTTTTTTTTTAATTCAATTAAAAAAAAAAAAAAAAAACTCCTTGCACTTTTCACTCTAAATTCATTATCAGTTTTGAAACCACACGTTTTCTGCTTCTTCTTTAAAATTAAAGTTGAGGAATCAGTATATTCTCCGCTTCTTACTCCGTAGGTTCACGCACTAGCGTTTTTTTTTTAAATTTTTTTTCTCTATTATTTTTCTAAAATTTTTATTGCTATGAGAAATCCGAAACTCTTATGTACATCTCTAATCTCCCTAAAGTTCCTTTTAAAAGCTTAGAAAATCTATATCAAGAAGGCTATGAATTCTCTCAAAAAGTAATTAAATGGGCACTACTTTTTTGGGAAATTTTAGCGCGCGCTCTCTCTCTCTCTCTCTCTCTCTCTCTCTCTCTCTCTCTCTCTCTCTCTCTCTCTCTCTCTCTCTCTCTCTCTCTCTCTCTCTCTCTCTCTCTGTATGTATATATATATATATATATATATTTTTTTTTTTTTTCATTCTCTTTTTCCTCTGAACGCTTCGAAAGTAATTGAATGGATTGAATAAAAAAAAAAAAGAAAGGGGATAAGACCAAAATGACGTGGGCCCCAGTAGTGCAAGCTGAAACGATAGGACCGATTATCCCAGTTAGCTGGGCCGTAGTTTTACAACCGGAGCTATCCCAAAAATACTTCCACGCCTCGGCCCTCGGGGCTTCGCCAGGGGCCACCAGTAACTGATGCGGTTTGCTCTCAAAATACCGTATCGACTCCTTCCACCGCCCCTACCAGCGCCTCAGAGACGAAAGAAAACACGCAGGCGGGAGTGAAACCCTCTCTCGTAACCATGCTATAGGAGTATTGGACACAATTTTCTTTTCTTCTTTTTCTTTTTCTATTTTTTAAAAAAATCTTTTATTACTTTGGTTAGACCAAGTTTAAAAAACGTGCATTTGGTGATTATAACCGATTCTAAAGACGCCAGTCGATTTTTTTTCTTTTTTTTTCTGTTTATATATAAGCCTATATATATATATATATATATATATATATATATATATATATATTTAGAGAGAGAGAGAGAGACAGAGAGAGAGAGAGAGACAGAGAGAGACAGAGAGAGAGAGAGAGAGAGAGAGAGAGAGAGAGAGAGAGAGAGAGAGAGAGAGAGAGAGAGAAAGAATAACATAATCCAACGAGACAAGATAAAATTACTTACAGCTCCTCTCGAAACCAAGGAGACGTAAGTATTGATCATTACAAGGAGGTTAATTCTGATTTGAAAAATACCACAAGAATTATTATGACTCGCTAGCCTCATTTCCACTGTTTAATGCGGCATCAGGGGATCGAAGTTCCGGGTGACAGTGCCTGCTCCCCCGCTTAGAGATTATTATCTAACACCCCCCTATCTTAGCCTGAACCGACTTTAGTCTAGAATTTATCTGTCATATGCATATGAAGATCTGGTAAGATGAAGCTCCTTTGAAATTCCCGATGAGTGCCCAACCCGCGGCAGGATAATAGTTTTTACTCTTTCTCAGCTTTTATGTGAGTGAGTGTGAGAGATGCATAACTATGAAAACCTGGCATTAATTTCGAAGCGCACGTCAGACATCGATAAATACCCCGTGCATAAAATCCTATAAGGGAGATGAAGATTTGTAAATCTCTCTCTCTCTCTCTCTCTCTCTCTCTCTCTCTCTCTCTCTCTCTCTCTCTCTCTCTCTCTCTCTCTCTCTCTCTCTCTCTCTCTCTCTCTCTCTCTCTCTCTCTCTCTCTCTCTCTCTCTCGATATTTTATCTTTTCTCCGAACAGCACCCCTCTCCCCCCCCACGCACACTCTTCTGTCGCCCTCTTCGCCCCTCTCTCCCCTTCCGCCCGAATACATTAATCGTTCCTCTTAAGCCCGTTTTCGTGTCTACTCTATGACAAAACCATGGCATATTACAGAAATCTCTTTGAAGATGGAAATGTGAAGGAATGAAAAAAAATAATAATTTTTTTTCTGTTTTCTTCAACTCTTAAAATAAGATATAAAAGTATGCAGCGACGAAGCAACACTCGTTCAGCCATCATCTATGTAAACCTTTTGTCACGCCACCCTTTGCTATCTCTTTTACAAAATACGTCCTTATTCATTCTCGACAATACTATTTACCAAATGTCTTTTTATACTGCACTTAATTTATTTTAAAAGCGAAGGAAAAATATCTTTGCGGTGAATAAATGCAATTTTTTTTTGTATCTGTAGTGAATGGATTGTGTTTGGACAGCATTAGATGCTTAAAATACACACACTCATCACACACACACACACACAATTCCTTCGTATCATTGCACTTCTTTTGGAGATTCGAGTGCGTAGGACTGCACTCGTTTGAGTAAGCAACAGCAGCAGTACAGAGTAGGATTTGTAAACAGAACATTCTGTATTTCCTAGAACTGTTTTCCACTTGGTTCAGGGTGGAGTTAACTAACAATCGAAGTCTACAATAATTACCTATACGGTTGGATCTGAGTTGTGAATTATTTTCATTATCGCATTCCACAAGTTTCGACGTAAAGTCCTTTCTGTTCTCTTTATCGTTTGATAAATATTTTTTTTTTTTTTAGTTAAACAGGTTCTAGTAGTAACAATTATAGGTACTGAACAGGTGTAGAGCTAACTTTTAAGCATATATTTTTTTTGTAAATTAAGCTGAATTATCAATCATAATTTTTTTAGCGCATTAGTCAAGCATAAAGCATAATCAAGAATAAATTATTATGACCGATCGTTGGAAAGATGTGAATAACTGGGTGAGGGTTTTTGTGAAGGTTATGTTCGCTGAAAACAGGAGTGATATAAAATGATAGGTTGTGTCAAAGCTGCACATAAAATCGGAGGACATTTCATGTGTTGCATTGTATTCTTTTTTTGTGGACGTAGTCTTTATTTTTTGACGAAAAGCAAGCTTTTTAAAAGAGAACAGGGTGGCCTTATTAACTGAATAAACATGCTTTGCGAATTCTTTATTCATTTACATTCATTTTACAAGTGTTAGAGTTTTTCCTCTTACCAAGTTGGTGCTGAATACTTCACACACACACACACACACACAACACCGCCACCCTCTTCCTCTGTCTCTCACTCTCTGTCTGTCTGTCTGCCTGCCTGTCTGCCTGCCTGCCTGTCTGTCTGTCTGTCTGTCTGTCTGTCTGTCTGTCTCTCTCTCTCTCTCTCTCTCTCTCTCTCTCTCTCTCTCTCTCTCTCTCCAGTACCATACCGTAGAGCAATCATGGACGTAAAACTATCTTTTACTATTTTATTCTCTCAGCGCATAGCATAGCCTCGAAAACTCGTTTACAGCAGCCTTATGTCATAAAAAAACAATGGAACAGTTCTCCTAAAAATCATGTGACCTACCCAAATATCAGGTGTTATAAGCTTGTGTGACTGATTTATATGAACCTTGACGATTTATAACTCGTTAAAAATCGCAGGTTTAGGTAAAGAATCAACACACAATTTACCTTACTGTTGGATTAAATAAGAAATAACAATAATTTAAGATGTAAAACTGTTTGCCTCAATATTGGCCTCATCAGATGCAGTAGGAAATGAAATATTTTTACATAAGATTGTAACACAACGCGATAAGTAAAATTCCCATATATTATTGTTGTTAAAATGAGGTAAGGTTTGCTTTGAATTTGTATGACACAAACTGTGTTACTCGCATCATACATGTGTAAATGAAGATCCCAATCATTAATGTCCTCTGACCCGATCTTTGGTGATCTAAACGCCTATAGGAAATTGTGAGCGAAAGCAAAACTACCACCATCGATCTGTGGGCACATCGGCATGTTTCCTCCGCGCCATTTTCCCTAGGTAGATCAGATCTAGTATAGATTACCATAAACTCGAATCATTTCCAAGCCGAGGTCACAAGAGAACCAACCTCATCGCAAAAGCGGCCTCTCTCTCAAGTCTACCTAGAATCCTATGGCCGCTTTTGGAGATTAAGTGCGACGGTCGCTCTTACTTTTCGAGATTTCTTCGAATACGCCAATAACTCTAGAACCCTCATAGACCCATGCAAACGGAGTTTTAGGGGAAGTTGGTCCCAATATCTTTTCTGAAAGTTAAAAAAGCATTGCAGCTCTTTTTGTGTCCTAAATTTATTTTATGTAGCCAAAGAAATTATTGTGCATTGCCCATAATTTTCTCAGGTCCGAGACAGGCTTGAAGCGGAAAAATAGCCTGATTTTAAACGCTGTACTTGATGGAGAGGATTTGCAACGCCCAAAGAAAAGAAACAATAAAATAATAAGAATTAAAAAAAGAGGGTCGCTTAGACTTAAAGAAGAGACACCCACTCACACACTGACAGGCACACCTCACTTCCAAAAAGAAATCATTTTTGTTCAAGCCAAAAATGCGTCAAAAGATTTTCCCCCAATATGCCGGATCAAACTTTGAGTTCGTCTGGCGGTTTTTCAAACTCTGTCTGTGTCTGTCTGTCTGTCTGTCTGTCTGTCTGTCTGTCTCTGTCTGTCTGTCTGTCTGTCTGTCTGTCTGTCTCTCTCTCTCTCTCTCTCTCTCTCTCTCTCTCCATACCCTTTTACGTCATTCTCGCCGAAACCTAAATTAGCGCGTTTGAGTGTAATCTAGTAAGTGACACTGTGACCGCACCTCCTGTATAACTGGTTTACCAGAATCATCATGTTTCTGTGCCATGCCCATCTTTCCAATCGGCATTTGAGGCCACGTTTCCGACATGGTCGTATCTCGAGCTAGACACAGCTGTCTGGAGATGGATATCGACTCAACATGAATATTTACAGATTGATGAGTTGATTAAGTTACGCTTAAATGTGTGTGAGTGTGTTTGTGTGTAGCCGTGGTGGCTTTGGCGATGGTGAAATCACTCTGTAAGAGTCCTTGAGGTCAGCCAGGTGTTACGACTGATAGAAGGAAATAAGAGAGTATCGAGAATTGTCAACAGTTCTAGTCAGAAGTAAACCCCAGATTCCATTTTTCCCTCCTTTTTTTTTTTTTTTTCTCCTTTTGCCTTTACGTCATTTTCTGAATGTTTTGCATCCTTTTTTCAAGGGGAATCATGAGAGTGTTATGGCCCACAAATTTTGAAATGAGGGCAGGTAGGCGCTTCGTTTAAACTTCAAATTTTTGTAAGTGCAATATCGATCCAGCAAATGATCGAAATTGATATTCAAATACCTTTTACATTATTTTTTTTTTTCCAAATCGAATTGGAGAGGGAAGGGTAACGCAAGGTTATTTAGATGATTTTCTCTTATCGCCGTGGCAACTGAATCAGTATGTATTTATTAATTCATGAAAACTGCTCATTCTGTACTTTTCCAGTCTAATTGAAGATCTTTCGAAACGCTCATTGTAAAGCAGTGTAAATACGATCAGGAATCGCTTAGATGTGCACTTCCTGGCGGGAATTGGAAGCTGCTCACTTATTGTAACTTACGTGATAATAAGCTTTTTTCATGAAGATACGCAAACTGTTTGGGATTTTAATAAATTTGGTTATTATTCTAAAGAATTAAAAAAACAAAACAACAACAACAACAACAACAACTAAAACACCACCAAACCAACCGTTTGTTCCAGAAACATTGTGTTTTTTTTAAATGATCATTTTTTCCTCTGATTAAAAAAAAAAGCCTTTAAGTTTCACCAAAACGCCTTTAACATTTCAAAATTTCCACCTTTATCCAAAATACCTGTATTATTTGTGCATTTCGATTCCCCTCAATGTCAGAAGATCAAATTTAATTTTCAAGTTTAATTTAAAAAAAAAAAATATTTTTTTTTTCATTACTGTATGCTACAAACTATCGTTTTAGTTTTCAAGTGACTACCGTATCTCTCGTGGCGGCAATCTTTCATGGTCATATTTAATTTGCGCAGTATTTAACTGTATCGACATATCAAGTGTCGCCAGTCATGGTGAAAGCAGCACTTCATGGAGGTGTAACGATTCTAAAGATTGCAGGCCAGCTGCAGCAGCTGCCGCTAGAATCATTACGTGGAATATCCTGGCTGCCTCACAGCATATTGATTGACACCCGGTGAACCCCTCAAAGTCGATGCGCCTATTTCAACACTTCAAGTTGTCCCTCTCCCTCCCTCTCATCTTAGTCGCCCCGTCAGCTCATTCTTTTTTTTTGTTTTCTTTTGTTTTGAGGGAACTGTGTGACATTCTACGGCATCATTGAAGTTGAAGCGTTCAAGATGGAAACAAACTCTTCTTCTTCTTTTTTTTTTTTTTTTTTTTTTATATAACTCAGTCTCCTACTTTCGACGTCCAAATTGCCGGGATGATTTTTTTGACAATGGCTCAGAAAATGACACCACTATTGATCTAGATTTATGCGCTTTTTCGTTTCCCTTGTATTTGGAGTTTGGATTAACCCGTTGAAAATGTATTATTATTATTATTATTATTATTATTATTATTATTATTATTTATTTATTTATTTATTTATTTTTAGTACCTCGCGAAAAAGAAACATGACATCACAACAGCATAAGAGTTTTGTTCTACGATCTTTTTCACTGAAAAAAAAAAAAAAAAAAGGTAGCGATTATTGATCAAGTTGGCCAGTTTGATCTTTCTGATCTGTCTCTCTCGTTTTTTTTATGGCAAGCGCCTCGTCTTGTGTTTCGCAATGTCTTGTGTTTGAAGGAGCTGGTCGATATTCTGTTGGTGAACTCTTGTCAGGCTGAAGCACCTTCCAGCACGAGACCTGACAAGCTGCAAATTGCAGAACATTTCATCGCCATCGCTTGGCAACTCGTCCGTACCATCACCTACACCGCTTGGGACTGAGTCTCTTTATCAGTTTCTGTTCCTTCCACCCGAGTCAGAAAGTTACTTTAAAGAAATCTTAAACAATGAGTGGCTAAGTCTTTCCACGAGCAACGATAGTTATGCTCGTTATAAATCTATGACTTGAGGCGAAATAATTGAACTAGATTCACCCTGTTATCTTGGTAAAATAACCATACCGGTCATTAATTTCCCCGGTTTTTAGCCTTTAAAGAACTTCTCAAAGAAGCTTAGATTTTGAGACGAAGTATCCTGTTTAAGGGTGATCAGATTTGCTAACCACCATCAGCCTCTAGTAGCATGTTGGAGGATTGGAAACTTCATCTTGTCACGGCTCACTTAATAACAAGGAGACAAAGTCATGCTAAAGGTCATGACTTGTATGGAAGGGGCCCTCTGGCTTCGCTTTACCTTGATGACGCAGATGATCATAGCATCCCAGACTTTCCTCCTGTATCAAGTGACAGAAGGCTTCTGTGCGATTATCCGTGATCTGGCGTCGCTCAGCCAGAGGCGACCATCTTCAAACATAATATCAAGGAGGCTCGTTCGAAATGTCGCTCTCGAGAGTGGAAAGCAGTTATGATGAGCACTAATTTTGTCTTACATGCGTGATCAACCTTGTAAGTTTGTCGTTTCTAAGTAGTGAACTTCGATCCCTAGAAAATCGGTACTGATTAGTCCACATCAAGTAGTGGAAAGGAACCATATTAGCCTGAAAGAGGAAGCAGGGGAGCCTAGCCAATGTCTACTGGACAGTCTGGAAGAAAGGAAAAAAAAAACAAAAAAAAAAACAACCCAAAACAAAACTGATACTCTCTGTTCATTGAGCATGGCATTAAAATGGGAATTGAATACATATAGGTTTGACATTTGGATCTTTTCATTCGTGAAACTATTATCAGGCTTTAGTCGAAACCACTGAATTGGAGACGCGATTGTATAAAAAATAATCTAGCCCTCAAGCAACTATAAGGAAAATATGTCCGATGTTTTCTTCATCAAGGCGTAATTAATGAGCTTACGTTTCAACGATGTGTGTGTATGTATCTCCATATTATTTGTCTTACTTTTTCCTTTGAAAAGTCAACTTGGGCACCACGCAATCCAACGTCAAGTCACGCTATCTCCTAGTCCTGTAGAAGCAGTTGAATTTTACATCATCGACGCAGGAGACGGGCGTATGCCGATAGGTTTGTACCAGTGATCAGGAACTTGTTGCGTGTCAGCAGTCTGACGGCTGGCTGTGGCCTTGGCAACAAAAGGAATTTCAAGACATGATCCTCAGATTTGTCTGCCTGTATTGTCAGTATGTCGCATTCAATCGGCGCTAACCTCATTATTTTGTTGCAGTTGCCACTGCTTCTTTACTACTGTGCTTTCTCTCTCTCTCTCTCTCTCTCTCTCTCTCTCTCTCTCTCTCTCTCTCTCTCTCTCTCTCTCTCTCTCTCTCTCTCTCTCTCTCTCTCTCTCTCTCTCCGTACCAAAGCCCTGTTAGCCTTGTCGATTGCAAGTCGCATGCCATTATTTACACATAGAGCTTTACCCTTTCCACAACAAACAGAAGTAGACACGCATGAAAGGGCTGAGCGTAATAAATTATATGTTTGAAATAAAAACTTCTGCGACAAGCAGTCACGTATAACATTGACCACGGCCATCGAGCATTCGCCAAGATATTCCGCTTTCTTCCGAAGGGACATCACTGGGTGGTCTTGCATTTTCCCCTCCTTTTTTATTCTCCATGCCTCTGGGATCAATAACATAGATATCTACACTTCCCAGAACGTGCTCCGCTCGCAGACAAACTTGTTCCACCTATCGTTATCTCCCGCTCCGTTACGTGCGCTCGGTGAGCAATTTACCCACTTTTTGTAATTGAACCCAAAGTCGGGCGTACAGATGAACACGTTTGAGAGCAAGACAGTGCGGGTTGCTCACTTTTTTTTTCTCGCCAAGTTAAATAGCGCCTCGTCAATGCAAGTATGAGAACTGTAAGAAAATTGCCAGTTGTGTTCGTCAATTTTATAACCAGTTGCGTTGCTACCACCCCACTGATAATGTACTTCCCGAATAGAAACGAATTACAAAAAAAAAAAAAGTCATAAATTATGACATACGACGTTTTGTTGACAACACGTGACACAGCGTCTATACGATGATCGCAAGCGCTCATAATTACCGATGAGAACATCTGATATGTTTAGCCTGAACGTGCAGCAGTCGGCGTCTGGCAGGTGGCGCTGTCGATACTCATTATTCCACGCAAGTGCCGCTTCATTATGTCGTTATGTGTATGAGACGCTGGAACGAAAGTTTTTAACTCAACCGTCATACTAGATCATTTTGTTCTAAGTTTTTTTTAAACCCCAGCGGAGAGCTTTAACATCGAGTTGTTTGAATCTTCTTGTTATGAGCTGATATCTCAGTGAAACCCTTGGCTTTAAGTTAGCTCAAATCGTGCGGATTTGCTACAGTGAGTTTGAGTTGTGCGCATAAAAACATCAAGGCAACGAAGGAAGCGCTTCAGATTCTGAACTCATCCCATGCTGGTGTTTTTTTCCCCCCGCTTTTTCCTAAATCCTTCACTTCCTACTACCATCATGGCTGCTGTAAAAATTAATCTGCTTTGAAAAGAGAATCTAAAAAGCAGTGGAATTTTGCTGTCTACATCTGCTTGAACTCAAGTGTTGAAATTGTCTCTTGAGCTTACTATCCTAAGAGTTGGCGAGTCCAAGTAAATCGAAGCAAACTAGTCCCTTCCATGGATGTCTCGGTATATATATATATACACAACAATAATCGAGAATAAACGAAACGTATCCAACGGTTATAAAGTACTGCAGCCGCACGAATCGTACGGTTTCCTTTTAAAGAAATGCGAGATTTTTAGGGCGTTGGCACCATGCTTTTTCTTCACCATCAATAATAATTATACGGAATTTACTTATTGGTGTGACTTTAAATTCTGAGGACACTCTTAGATTTATATATAATATGTATATATATATATATATATATATATATATATATATATATATATATATATATATGAGTGTGTGTGTGTGTTAGATGGAAAATGAGCGCATACAGAGCAAGATTTTTCGTCTTGATCTTTTTTTAAATATCAGCTGTCTAAAAATATCTTTCAATATAACTGGGGATATATTACTTTTGCAAGCTTTGCACTGGATAACATTTTAAAGTTATTGCAAAGCTATCGCTTAACTCCCAAGATAAGTGTTTAGTAGATATCATACAATTTAACGGAAATTAAATTGTCTAGGATTGCTCGAAAGAGAAATAAGAGTCATGAGAGGAGAGAGAGAAAGAAAGGGACAGAGAGAGAGAGAGAGAGAGAGAGAGAGAGAGAGAGAGAGAGAGAGAGAGAGAGAGAGAGAGAGAGAGAGAGAGAGAGAGAGAGAGAGAGAGAGAGAGAGAGAGAGAGAGAGAGAGAGAGAGAGAGAGAGAGAGAGAGAGAGAGAGAGAGAGAGAGAGAGAGAGAGAGAGAGAGAGAGAGAGAGAGAGTGAGTGAGTGTGCTAACTGGATTGCTTTTCTCTTTCAAACTATGGAACAACGATTCAAGGTGACTTTCAAATCGTCTCTGTCTCAGATCCAATTTGGGCATATTTTAAAATAAATTTGATTGCTTTAAAGCTTAATCCTTTGGGAGTTCTTTTGAAACAATCTGTGTGCAAATTATGAAATTAAAAAAAAAAAAAGTAAATATAATGTTTATCTTTAAATGCGCTTTGTTATGCCATGTCTTTACACAAGTTCCTTGGGCATTGAAACAAGAATTTCAATTTACTTGTATTAAAAAATGTTTTATACTAGACGGATATCCTTATCCCGTACCGCGTATCTGTGATAAAATGAAGAAAATTAGTCAAGAGTGCGAGACACCTAATTTAGTCGGAGCGGCAAACACCGGGCCCAGTACTTTGTTTGCACAAGCCACATCTGAGAGAGGACACCGGGGCCCGAAATAGATTTCTATATCAGGACAGGTTCGAAATCGGGAGCCTTCTCACAGCCAAGCCGATTGTGTACACGGCTTGTGACGTAGGTCACGTCTTGTCAGAACGTCTGCCAGCTCGACACGCCATGGTGTATGATGCATAACGACCAGCACCATCTATCTTGATAGACGGTACTGAATATGACAGTACATTGTGCCCTTGGAGTCGACCCTGGGGTTTTGCAGCCGTCGGCGCTCAGCAGCTCTGTTCATATCCACCGTTGTGTCCATGGTGGTCGGGCGCTGATTTGGCAGTTTGCTCGTATACTGCGCTGGTCTGGAGGCGGCATGAGAGGGGAAAAAAATAAATAAGCATCGGTAATTAGAAAAGACAAAAATAAGGACAAATTTGCTGTTAAGGGGGCACCTAAAATTTATCAACAACGGGTTTTCTTTATTCTAAAATAATGTGTTTCTTATCAATAATGGTAGTAGCTTTAAAGTTGCTGTTTTCGCCTTCGTCGTCTAAGTTCTCTCTCTCTCTCTCTCTCTCTCTCTCTCTCTCTCTCTCTCTCTCTCTCTCTCTCTCTCTCTCTCTCTCTCTCTCTCTCTCTCTCCCTCTCTCTGTTTTACTTATTGAATGAAAAGTCGTGTTCGATGATTCCGTGAGTTGATGTCGAAATCAGCTATGCTCTGAAATTTATTTGCCTTAAACTGGAGACTAACGATCTCAAGATAAACCTCGCTGAGGATTCCAATACTTTATCTTATCGTTGACAGAACCATTGTTTCTGCTAACCTCAGAATCAGACACAGGGCATGTTACTTGTCGACAACAGATTAATAAGCATGATTAGTCACTACTTGCTAATAGGCATGATTAATTACTATTTGCAAGTTTATGTTTAAAGGCCCCTAAAAAAAAAGGATGAGAAAGAGTAGGATAAAGAGAAGGAAGAGGAGGAGGAGGATGAAACGGTACAAAATGTCATATAAAGAAGGAGAGAATCAAGGGGAAAACAAAACCCAAATTAGCAGAACAGTGAGGAGCGCAGGAGGGAAAGAAGGATCAAGAGCAAAGAAAGGGTGTGTGCGTAGGAAAAGGTAGGGGAAAGAGGAGAAGTAGATTCATCTGCACATGACAATAGCCCGAACACACCATGTTGTGCATTCAGGTCACCATACACAGTGAAGTCAAGCTAGAGGTCGCTAGAGTGTCATGACAATAGCCCTAACACACCATGTTGTGCATTCAGGTCACCATACACAGTGAAGTCAAGCTAGAGGTCGCTAGAGTGTCATGACACGAGTCATGAAATAGCTTGCAGTGACACTCTTAATAAATGAAATACTGTGACCGTGACATCTGTGAACGGCAAGTAAGCTCCCATTTAGAGAAACGACTTTTTATCCCCCTGCATAAATCTCTTCATTTCCTTCTCTCGAGATTAAGGAACAAAAGATCCACTTTATTCCCATTCGCGATTTCTTGTTGCTGACGCTTTCATCTTAATGTCTTAAAATAGCCACCGTACTTTTGCTTTGGCTTCCTCAGTGCATTACGATATCTTAATGGATGATCCTGTCCCGGTTTTAGGCCCGGCTATTGCGACATGTACAACTTTCTTTCAAATTTTATCGTCCTAGTTACAAGTCGGGAGTTCATATGTCACCGCGTCGCCTGTGAATTGAGCAACTGTCCTTTCCACTACTTACTCCTATCTCGCGTGAGATAAAAAGACGATTGAATGAAATCTCAAAGTAGCAGATTGAATCATGCATCTAATATTTATAGCTGATGAAATAAAAAAAAAGGCACTTTGGGAAGTCTGTACTCTTATGAAAACAATAGGGCACCAGAGAATTTTTTTGGGAGAAGCATAAGGGGATATGGGGTGGGAGTAGGAGAGTTGAAAAGAAAGTAGGTAAATAAATGGATGTGTGGATAGATAAATAGATAGAATGATAAATCGGTCGATTGATAATAGATAAATTGGTAGATAGAGAGAGGGAAGAGAGAACGAAAGAGGGGAAGAAAGCAGTGCAAGCTTTTAGCCCAAAGCAGCCACTGCTTAGACTGCAATCAAAGCGCAAATAACTGCGTCAGAGCACTGTTTCGAGCAGATTCACTGACTGGTGACGTCAAAAGAGCGCTTGCTCCATTTCTGTAATCAAACCTTCGCAAGGTAATTCACCCAATTATTCCGAATTCTTTTTTTGTCTTTTCTTGACACTTGTTAAACATGATAGTGAGGGAAGGGTAGGTAAGAGCGCCGGCAGCTCTGTGATCAGAACTTACGCCCAGATAATCCGCAGCGACCTGCTTCGTGGGTAACTGAGCCCCACACCGTCTTATGGTGAGATTATGGGTCTCGTCTTTTTAGTTCCGCCTTGCTCGACGGGGGCTTCAGTTTCCTATGCAAAAAAAAAAATGCCTGGGATGTCTATGTTGCAGACGGGTTTTATCATTAAAAAAAAAATAGATGCGAAGGGTAGATAATAAATGTAAAGAAAAAGGATTGGTGAAAGTTTTTTTTTTTTTTGAGGTGGCGGAAGTGTGAACTTTGCCTGCCTTATGAAGCCTTCAGCTTTATATACGCGCTATATATATATATATATATATATATATATATATATATATATATAGAGAGAGAGAGAGAGAGAGAGAAGATCTTACCTTAAATTCTCTTCATACGACACTGATGTTTCAAGCGGAGGACAAAGTTGTCGCTTGCCCTCCGCTCTCTTCGGGTATGACTGAGGTGTGTTCGGTTGCCGTTCCGACCTTGTGTTGTTTTTTTTCGTTTCCGGGCCACTGGTAGTTTTGTAGTATATTGTGTTTCTTTCTGTTGGGTCACGATGAAAATATTTCCCTTCTTTTGTTGAGGCTTGGTTTTGTTTTTAGTGTGAAATATTTCTCTGCTATGCATGGGTTGCATCGGGTTGTTGCTGCTGAGTATGGCTGCGCTCTTTCGATTATATGAAACACCAGTGCCGTATGAAGAGAATTTAAGGTAAGGTCTTCTATGTCTATAAAATGCTCCCACAACTGAGCACTCTTATCAATTATTCCAACTTATCTTCAAACTATATATATATATATATATATATATATATATATATATATATATATATATATATATATATATATATATATATATATATATATATATATACACACACCCAAAAAAAAAAAAAAAAAAAAAAAAAAAAAAAAATTACAGGCAGGACATATAAAGCGAGAGGATTGGTTGAAGGTTTTTTGTTGCTGCGTGGTGAGGGGGTACCGGTGGAGCAAACCTGCGTTTACAACCTTTTACCCTTACTGAATGCTGGGCCTAGCCAAGGTCCAGTTAAGACTGTCTCAACTGTCTGGCCCAGCAGAGTGCTGACACGGCCTTTTGTTTGACTCGAGGCTGTACAGTGCGATAACTATGGAGATACCACTGTCGTCACAGCGGGCGCCGTGTATGGAGGATAAAGCTAATTTATGAGATCTGAATCTAGATGGTTGTGGGGACGTCTGAGTATTTCTAACTCGCCGTTCACTCCGACGTCCAGTTATAAAACTTAAATAAAGATTAAAAAAAAAAATACGAGCATTGTCAGGAAATGCTTTAAATGCATTTATTTTCCAAGTTTTGAATGGTTTATGCGTCAAAAATTGAAAATACGATATGTTTAACACCGAAAGTATTTAAAAAAAAAAAACCTGGTCCTTTTTGTCATAAAACTTAACAAACTATTAAAGTTTATGATAAAACAATAAGCGTTTTATCTTAATTTTTCTTGAAATATCAACGACAACATCTCCAGGAATACAGGACTTTGTGTTGAACTTTTCGTATAAGTTAGGCTATAAGAGCAATTGCACTGAGATCACGACTTAGGATGGACGGCGCGTATTGAATCCTCTGTTTTAGAGACCCCTGATCAAAAGAAAGACTAAAGTGTCAGTTGTTTATGGCTGTGACATCCATGACCAATGATGACAATGATCCCAACTGATCGCCCTGACATTGTTGCTCAGTCTTTCCTCTGCACACGCTGGTCTGCTACATGATCATGTGCCATCAAATTCTGCGACTGAGTAACATGGCTTGCGTTGTCCAATAACTCGTTCCTGCAAGCTACCATAAAGGCAGAGCTGATAAAGGTGAAGAATTCATCTCAGCCAAACGGTTGGTAGCTGCCACGGAAAGCCGCCCCAGGCACTGAACCCACAGCGTTCTTAAGGTGGGGGGTGGGGGGGAGGTGAGAGAGAGAGAGAGAGAGAGAGAGAGAGAGAGAGAGAGAGAGAGAGAGAGAGAGAGAGAGAGAGAGAGAGAGCGAGAGAGAGATATGGATAGAATGGATAGAGAGAGAAAGAGAGGGAGGGAGGGAGGGAGGGAGAGATAGATAGATAGAGAGAAAGAGAGAGAGACAGGGAGAGAGACAGAGAGAGAGAGAGAGAGAGAGAAAGAGAGAGAGAGAGAGAGAGAGAGAGAGAGAGAGAGAGAGAGAGAGAGAGAGAGAGAGAGAGAGAGAGAGAGAGAGAGAGAGATGAATGCGTGTATCTTTGAAAAAGGTAATCCTGCCTCTCTCTTTCTCCATAATGCTCTGCCACACGCGAGAGAAGCAAAACGAGAACTGCAATACTCGGTGGCAAAAATATCTGAATGTCCATAGCATTAGTCATTGATGGCTTTGTCCACAACACTGTCTGAGCTAAGTACTACAGGTGTTGTGCCTAAATTAATACTTATAGTGAATTCCTTTCAATATTTATAGCCGACTGCTCTTGCATATCAGGGTAGCCTAATTTTGGGATATATTTACTCGTTGTGATTTATAACACTGCTGTGGATTTGGTGGCTGTGCCCACATTCTCAAATATAGTGGTCTTATAACACTTAATCTGGATACTTGACAAAGATTTTTAGTTTACCACCAAGGTAAGACCTGCTAAATTATAAGTCAACCATTGCTTATTGTTAAGGACACTCATGCGCTTATTTTAAAGAAATGAATATTCCGCGATTTCTTTCCTAGGAAAATTAAAAAAAAAAGAAAAAAGGACGGCGACATTTTTAGCATGAAATAGTTCTTTTATCGTGCACCATCTGTTTGTATAATTTTTTCATAGCAAAAGCACCTAAAGCCTTGTAAACGGAGTAAAGTGAACTTTAAATTTGGTTTTTACTTTTCAGCTGCTACCTGAAGTTCGCTTGTACCTAACGCACTGACCCTAATTTAAGACAGATTTACCAACAATAGATTTAGATGAAGTGCAACCCCCTTTTGTTCAACAAACGATTTTGTGAATGTCAAATTGAATAAAGTACAAGAATTTGACTTTAACTCCTTGTGGATTTTTCGTTCAGATGAATAGCAAAGAAAATGATTTGCAATGTTTATATTAACACATTTTTTAAAGGAAAGAGTTACCGGAGTTTATATCAAGTTCTATACCCAGTACCTCCCATTTTATTGCTCTCCTTGTTGGCGTCACATCAGCTAGGTTTTAATTACTTATAAACACGCTGTTAGAGCGTCAGTAAAATTTGAAAAGTGGCCCCACTTAAAGAAAAAAAAATCAGACCGTTAACAATTATATCCAAAGCAAGAACCAAATAATTATTAAGGCGACCTTGCCTTGTATCTTTTTTGTTTTTAATTTTTATAGCCACGTTGAAATGATGCAATTGTGAGTAAAATTAAATCAAGATTGTACTGTTTAAGGAAACTCAGGTCCATCAATCCAAATCTACTTTAAATATTTTATTCTTCACTGATCTGCAGTGTTTTAAGTTTAGCCATCATCTGTTGTGGACGTAACATTCAAAAAACAAGACAAGGACAGACTGGACAAAATAGTAAAAAAAAAAAAAGCGCGGGGGGGAGGGGGGTGTATTAGGTAAAAAAAAAACCAAACAGACCAGGACGACCTAGACACATTTATTCAACGACGTAGGACAAAATGTTAGAAATCATAAAAGATCCCACGTATCCTCTTTATGAAGAATGTGACTGCAGACAGATAGAGCGTAGCGGTAGGTACAGGACGCTAAAAACATGAACAGCCAGAATCTGGAACTCCTTTCTGCCAAAATCAGTTTAGGTGAAGACTGGACAGGACGTGTGTAAATACCACTACTAGGCCTGTAGAAAACTAAGAGCAATATTCCTTTCACATTTTATGAACAATATTATACATTTAATTCATTATGGTCTTTACACTTTAAGATGTGATTTTAAAATAATAATACCATCATTTTATTATTATTATTATTATTATTATTATTATTATTATTATTATTATTATTATTATTATTATTATTTGTTTATTCATTATAATCTTACTCAATATAATATGCTAGCGCTATATAGAAACATAAATACAATCATGTAGCTTTTATTTACATACACACACCTGCATTTTTATATATGTTTTTATGTCTTTTTAATGTTAACGGACATGACAATTTTGAATGTCCCTCAGAGTGATGAATGAAGTAGATCTTATCTTCTGACTGCTTTTTCTATATTCATTTTTGTAAGTTTCATTACATCATATTTACCCCCTTTCCCCCTTTTTTCAACAACAAAGAAAAAAAAAAAATAAAAGCCACAACAATTAACAAAAACAAAAACTTCTAATTCTCGTAATCAGCATAGCCCTTTCTTTCTTTCTTTCTTTCTTTTTTTTGGGGGAGGGGGTGTCTTATTCAGAGATATTGTGATAGACTAATCTTTGTGCCTTTCACACACAGACACACACACACACACACTTTATCCTTCTCCCCACTTCATTCATATGCTCTGCCAACATCTCCAGCATGTTCCTCTATTTGCGAACCTGCTGAACCTCCTCGTTGATCGAATTTCCTGTTCTACTTAGTCTGTGGAAGCATAAAAGCTTATGGAATAAAATAATATATATATAAAAATATATAAAAATGAGATTCAATTCTTGAGAGACCAGAATTGTATAACATTCGATATGTGCTGAGTGCACAAATGAGATGGGACTCATCCCCGAGTGTTTGGCTAACGTCCCTTCACTGGCAGGGTGAGAGACGGTCCTTTATTACTATTCGCTCTCTCTCTCTCTCTCTCTCTCTCTCTCTCTCTCTCTCTCTCTCTCTCTCGCTCTCACACACACACACACAGCTATATTTTTTTTCCTGAAAAGCCTTTTCTTATGTTGTCATTTTCTTTTTTTTACCCTCTCTGTCTATATGTTATCCATCTATGCTTTTACCGAACCCTTTGCCCCATCGAACACCCATGTAACGCATCACTCCATACCCTGAAATGACATTTTAAGTATTGCTTTGACGCCGGGCGCTCTGCTCGCTGCTGTAGACCCTGTAGACCCCCTAAAATTAGCCCAATTAAGTGCTGTGCACACAGTGCGCAAGTCGCTCTCGGTGTGGTGGATGTCAGTCACGTGGTGAAAACTGTGCGTCTTCCGCTCACTGGTTCCCATTTCGATTGTATCTGGGAAGGTCTGACCTGGGATCTACTCTCTCCCGACAGGTCGTAAATTTGAACAGCAGATGTCGCTGTAAAAATCGAATAATTTAGAAATTATCGCGATTTCATTGTCTTTAATTTCCTATAAAACCTTTTTTTTTTTTTTTAATCCGTATCTTTTTCGGAGCGAAAACTGCCTTGTTCTAAAGCGGTTTTTTTTTTCCTCCCTCTCAAACATATCTAATGTTGCTTGCCTCTGTGCGCTATTTATATGAAGAATCTCTCCACTCTTGTTCTGTGAGTAACGTAAAATAGTATCGAATTCCATTTCGTTGTCATGCTAACCCGTCTACACATTTGACTGTGAACACACCGATTAACTTGCATGGATTGTGCATAAAAGTCCGCCGCTATAGATAGGTCCGCGCCGTTGGCTCTTGTGAGACGTGCAGCATTACATGGACATTATCTTAAAGATTATTGTTGTTGCTATTAATAGTAGACTGAGATATTTCGAAAAGTAAATGATTGCATGAACATTTTTCTTGACTATAGGGAAATGGGTCATTGGATTTATTTAAAAATTGTTTTCCTGCTTTTGTCTGGCTTTGGGCGATACCCAAAGAAAATCTTCAGATAACATTACAGAGATTGCGAAGAAACTTTGACAGTTTAGTGGCTCCTTCGTTAGACTTTAGTAGGAAATAATTATGTTTGATGAATTAGATCCAATACAAGATTCAAAACCATTTTTGGACCTACGGCTAATCCCCCCTCCCACCCCCCATCCCTCTCTCTCTCTCTCTCTCTCTCTCTCTCTCTCTCTCTCTCTCTCTCTCTCTCTCTCCCCTTAAGAAGTTTAGACATGTACCAAACTTTATTTAGCAGTTGAATTTATAAGAGTTAAATTTATTCTAGTACAAATTTTTGTTTCATTCCTGGGACTACAACAAATCACATCTTTCACTGACCTCAGTTTTAATCCTAACAACCCCCCCCCCCCACACACACACACACACACACACATACATACCTGGAAACATCATTTGTCGTGCTCATAAGCAGCATGCTAATAGTGCATGATTGAAGTTGCCATTTTTTTTTTTGGTGTGTGTATTTCGTGCGGCTGATATTCCGACTTCAGTATTATTAATTGACAATTAGTGTGTAATGCTGACCCTTTCATAGTTTGCGCTCATGTATATATGTATGGATGTGGAGGCTCCACCAATTCTAAAATGCCAAATTGCCCACCGTTTCTCTCGTCAGTGTCTCAGTACTTTTTCGTCCCCTAAGCTTCCCGCGGGCGCCTTTGATAATTGAGAACTTCACTGTGTCAGCAACCATAGTGAGTCGTTCAGATCTGTATCTTGGGAAATCAATGGACGTGGCAAATGTATCGCTGCTACTTGAATGTTACTTCCTGGTGACAATCGTAGTCTCAGTCCCTCTCCAAAAATATCCTCTTGCGGTTGAACGACGTATCTTGAGGCTCCCGATGAGTCACAGGTAGTGCTATCTTCAACTCAAGACGCCATTCTTCTTTCTTTGCCTCTGCAGTCTCGTTACGTTAGACTTGAACAGTCTGAAGAGTCTAAACAGATGTTTGAATTGTACACTAAAGAGATAGCTGTCCTTGCTGAAAAGATAATTTCGGGTTGCCAACCAAGAACAATTACAAAAAATTTAAATTATGAATTTAGCAATAGTTATTCTCAGTCAATCAAACATCCACCTATCAATCAATCAAACAATTGAAACATCCTTCTGTTCCAGTTGTACAGTGGCAGATAAGTGAGTTTTGGACTCTTTCTTTATGTCGTGTGCTCTTGACTGATATGACATTATCGTGCTCAAACGATGTCAAACAATCAGTAGGTTCTGTCAGTCAACAAATCGGACTTAATATTGTTATTTCGTTGAATATTATTGTTATAAGACCTTAATGGACGTTCTGTCTGTCTGTCTGTCTCTTAATTCGTCTGCTATGTTCATTTAAACTCTACTCTACCTTTGTCTCTGTGTCTGTCTGTATATATCTATCTGGTTCTGAATAGCACCATCTGTCCCATCATCCACATGCACACACTTTAAATTTATATTGCAAATAGCTCATGCCTCTATGCTACACGAACGAGCACACACGTATATTTACACATCTGCAGAAATCCAACAGTAAGCTACTGTCCCTTTTAGTCATTCTTGCGTAGCCGAGGACCCCTATATCATAAAACATTTATCTCAGCAATCGAGAATTAACGAGTCTACGTCAATGGATGCATCCTAGGTTGTTTTTTTTAATTAATGGGAAGTTTTACTATTTGGGAAGTGTGTTGTATTGATCATATATGAAAAAGGAGAATTATGAATTTACCAAAAATACTCACTCATGATGTTAGCCCGACATCCCCAGATTGGAATTTAAAAACAACGTGTACACTTATATAAATATAACAGAATAACCTAATGCCTTTTTCCTCCTCCCCTCCCCTCCCCAAAATAAATAAAAATAAATCACATTAGTGCATGGACGCCGTTATTGATTTTGTGGGGCTTTTAACTGAGATATATAAATTATCCTCTTAAATGGTTCATGCTATTCTTAGCCCTCTTACATCAACACCCATGGTGTTTAAAACAAATACGTCAATAAAAGCGTACCGGATGAATCACCAACTTGGCCAGTACTAAAAATAGCATGTTTGCCAGGATGGACTGAAGAGTTTGAGATCGTTCTGTGGACTTGCATAAATAGTGTTGTTCACGCAGTCATACGTTTAATTTTACCACCTGTTCGCGCCTCGAGCAGGACAGATGACTCAAGGGACACCAGCTTGTGAGTCCAGCTGGCGTCAACTATAATGACTGTATTCTTTATATATATATATGTATAAGTTGAAATAATTGATAAGAGTGCTCAACTGTAGGAGCATTTCATAGATATAGAAGATTTTACCTTAAATTCTCTTCATGCGCATATTTGTGTGTGTGTGTGTGTGTGTGTTAATCCAAGAAAACAACAAATGGGTTTGTCAAGCGAACAATATTAAAATTCCAGTCAAATTATTACAATCAAAATTCATTTTAGGCTATCAAAATCCGACGTCATAGTGGTTCCCAAAAAAGAAAGTAATAGCTTCTCACCCTTCTGATGTCTTCTTTTCTTTCCCTTTCTTGACTAATCATTGAAAGGCGATTATTATCTTTCGAAAATATTCACATACTATCTTCCTGTTTTTATGTCTGTATGTTGTACACTGCAACTGGACTTCAAAATACGTGCGCAAATGTTTTAAAAAAGTGAATAGATAAATTGAAAAACAGAATCAGGCTTAAACGATTTTCACAAATAGCATGATTCAGTTATCACAGTCATCAAGTAACGTTACCGTGATTTCATAACAAATGAAGATGAAACGCACGCTAATTCTTTGAATCTTTTCTACACTCTTCGGCAGTCGCGACCGCAAGGAACGATGAACTCTGAGACTCGTCAATACCAATGACCATTCTAAAGTTATATAATTGTTGCGGGAATGTGACACCACGACTCACGTTATGAAACGTAGAGACTTATCGTGGGGTGAGAATAACATGATATGACTTCTATCGATTTGTTGAAGACTTTGAATCATGTCGTTTGGAGTCAGCGGAATAAACTAAAAATATCAGACGTTGGTCAGACCATCGTTACCGCTTGGTTGAATGACAAATTGGCACTCTTCCCTTACGGTACTTTTTAAAAGTTTGTTTATTTCCGACTAGAGGATATCTCTCTCTCTCTATTCGATCTGTTCCCCTAGAGTAAAGCGCGGCCAACGTAATATTAATGAACAATAGGTAGAGAGGGCCCAGCCAGACGAGACTGACGGCTCGGAAGGTCAATAGACTGTCCCCTCACACCCGTCGCCCTGTCAATACAAGTAATTCTATTACCGTGGTAGATTGTGTGAAGGGCCCCGGCTCACGCCTCACAGGCTGGCCTTCCATACTCTGGCTTTTTAACTACCGGCCGCGGCCGATTGTCTGTGGGTACACTCTGTCTGTCTGTCTGTCTGTCTGTCTGTCTGTCTGTCTGTCTGTCTGTCTGTCTGTCTGTCTGTCTGTCTGTCTGTCTCTCTCTCTCTCTCTCTCTCTCTCTCTCTCTCTCTCTCTCTCTCTCTCTCTCTCTCTCTCTTTCTCTCTAAATATCTTTTTGCCTGTTTGTCTTCCTCTTTTTCCACCTCTCCCTTTTCCTCTCTCTTTCTCACTCCGCAGGCATTGCCTTATTACTATTTTTAGACATCCTTAACACACCACTAAGCACTATAAATGGGAAATCTCTTTAAAAAGCCACTTTCAAAAGCAATCCAAGGAGGATCTAAGTCTGGTCAGAATGCTGCTAAAAATAGACCCATTTCAATCTTGAGCAATTCACGAGTCCTTCCCCAGCTTTGCCTCCTACGGCGTGGAATGTAAACATGCCTTTTACGGTCTATTGACACACGGTAACAAAACAGAATGTGGGCTTTACCAACGGTCTCTTTGGCCGCGTCCCCTAAGTCTCTAAGAGAACCATATGGAGAGAGCAGCCAAGCATTATGAATGATCTACATTAGAGCTGTGCATGATTGTGTTCAGCTACTCAGGCTTCGTAATTATCCGCTCAACCGAAACGGATCGAATGAAGTATATGAACATAGGCCTAACTTGATCAACCTCTACTTGAACGTACATTTAAAAAATACTTATGCTTATAACAGATATCGCATTGCCTTCGTTCCTCGTGATAGACCTAAAGGACCTATCAGAAACTAGTCAGAGATATAGACGAGTATGTTTCACAATCGTTCCAGTCTGCTCAGGTCATACGACCATTACACCGAAATTAAGTCAACGGTTCTTAAAGGTCTGTAGCACAAATACTCGCAGTCTTGACATCGTGCGACGAATACAACGGGTTTAGTACCTGATCATCTGCTTTTTGAACTTTTGAAACTGTTACATGCCTTTAATTTGCTTGTCACAGTTTTTGACTAACACAAATCTTATTGCTGACGCAAAAGAAATGGAAGACTCGACTTTAAGGTTTATGACCAGTCACGCCTCCGTTCAACATGATACTATCATAAATTGATTACTAATTTGTTTGCTCTATCTCTTTTGAAAAGAATTATAATTATTTCTTCTTCATGTAGCATGCTCCTTCAGGAACGTAGCCCCCATGTAGAGGTATCTGTTCATAGCCATGCCTCCCGCTGTTGTTAAGTCTCTCCAAATCTGCTTCGATGCCATCACTCCATTATCTTTTTGGTCTGCCTCTGCTTCTAATTTCCTGATCTTTTCCCCTTCCAGAGTGATGTTTTCCAGACTTGGCGTTCGATGTGGCTAAAGTATGCTAATTTCCTTTCATTTATTGTATTCACCAACCTGCCTTTTTTATCATAACTATGGCAAGTTCATTCAGGATAGATTCATTTGTTCTTTTTTTCTAGCCATGCTATTGACTATGTTTCTGTAGGATTTCATTTCGAAACAGGTAACATTTTTCTATGCATTTTTGTTTATGGTCCTGGCTTCAGAGCAATATGTGGCAATAGGGAATACCCAAGTTCTTAACAGTTTGTTTTTGTTGGATTTGCTTGCCACTTTTTCAATTTAAGTTTTTGAAGGGGCATTGCACAGTCTTTTGCATTGATTTTGTTGTTGATATTTTCAGCGCGTGCTAAAATTGCATCGAGATACTGGAATTCGTTAACTTTAATTTTGGGGAGCTGTTCCGATTTATCTGGCCAGAGCTCAGAGGCATTCACAGATTAACAACAACAACAAAAGAAAGTAAAGAAAACGAAGATGAATAAATGCAAGTAGGATCTAAGTATGGTCAATGGCACGATCTTATTAATGACGCCATCAAATACCTGGCTCGAGCCGAGTTTTTGCCAAGCCGCTCTATTAGCCACGGCTATCGGTAGCAAACATGTCTTATACGGCTGTGTAAGCACCGAACTTTCACAATACAATTATACTGAGAAATTTTCTTATCCATAGCATAGAATTCACACGCTCGCTTCATTGTAACCTTGATAAATTTACCAGAACTTCAGTCTTGAGAAACGTATCCTAGCCATGCTCCAAATGTCTTTACTGTCTAGACAATGACAAGATACTTTGATTTCCAAGCAGTTGTTCCTCAGCGGCTCCAAGCTTCTAGGGAAGCATCATCTTTTTTAAACGGGATTGCAGGAAGAGAAAGTACACGATTGTACTTAAAAGGAGAACAGTTGGTCTCTGTTAGCGAGGTCCGAAGGTTGTGGAACACTCTTTTCTCTCTCTCTCTCTCTGTCTCTCTCTGTCTGTCTGTCTGTCTGTCTGCATGTCTGTGTATCTCTCTCTCTCTCTCTCTCTCTCTCTCTCTCTCTCTCTCTCTCTCTCTGTGCGAGGATGTCACTTATTAAGTTGGGGAAGTTAAGAAGGTAAGGACCGTACTTTCACTTTCGTTGAAATCACCAGATTGCCAACAAAATCTAGATTTACATTTAAAAAAAAAAAATTTTTTTTTCGAATAATTTGATTAATCTTAGCTTTAATATTAAACGAGAGTGGCTAATCGATAAGTTGATTAGCAGAACGCATTTATAATAAATGAAAGAAAGCAAAAAATCTCCTTCCAAGTGTCATACTTACATATATGAGGCGATTGCAGCTTATCCTAATCTTAATCAGACCGAATCGTGATTAACCTTTCCTTATTGTGCTCTCATTAGCTTGTTTGCTTCCACCGTATCTTGTTTTGCAGAGACATGGCTAAAGAGAGAGAAAGAGATATTTACAGAGACAGAGAGATATAAAAAATACCAAATACGGATTATAAAATGAATGGGGAAAAAAAGAGGGGGGCAGGGGGAAGATGGAGAGAGCCAGAAAGGCACATGGAGGTAGAGATTGAAATGAAGGTAACTAAAAAAAGGCAGTGTGAGTGAGACAGAGATTGATTGGTTGACTGATTGATTCTGCTACTTTATCTCAGAGCTCAGTGCTTTAAGCTGCTTACCACGACACGCACTTCATCTTACGAAGTGGCGACATTATGAGCAAAAACCCAATCACAGGAAAGACAATGGATCACTCTTTGTGGTAAGAGTGTCCTTGATCACCAGAAGAAAATACTGTCAGGTCAAAGATTAAAAAAAAAAAAAAAGGCACATCAATACTAAGCATAATATATACCAAAAGATATAGCCTTTTAGCAATAAGAAGAATCAAACAAGACGGTAAGGAATCTGCCTTCACTTTCAAAACCAGAGTAGTTTCAAATAAGACGTAAAAAAGCGAAGTTTTTGTCTGGAGGGATCAAGGGTGTACTAAATCTAATTGAGAATATCATTATCTCCTCATAATTTCTAGTTGTGTACTTTATTTTCATTTTCAGCGCTGATCAAGACACTCTACCCGTTTAGTTTTTTTTTTTTTATTTAGTTCCCCCCCCCCATTTCCTCCGAAGGATTTCATGGCCCTCCTTTGCCTCACCTACTTGGAAACTGTTATCATATGAAGGTGGGGATTCGCTCAAGTGATAATTTTCACCCAACTTGCTAACTCTGGGAGGATCGTAGAGAAGACTTAGTGAAGAGTAACATATGCCTATAAAGCTGGACTTGAATGGCTCTAGAGAAATACTTGAAAACCTCTCAAAGAACAAGCTTTGCTCTCGAAATCAACATCAAACATTACAAAAAAAAAAAACTCGCGCCAATTTTGAAACAAGGATGCCACTTTGTCTCCTTAACAATATAAAGCCTGCCTTGCGTAGAAGACAAATAAAAGCCTCCTGAGATGGGTCGCAACCGAACTCAATTTAACGCTATAAAGATATACGAGTACGTTTTGCAAATCAGTCACTTTCCCTTGAATATTAATGTTGGTTAAAGGAACAACTTTCTTTTTTTTTTATTTTCAGACTATGCGGGCGCAATACATTTCGGTCACTCTTACGAGGGGAAACTGAATGTATAGTAATAATCATTTTATTACCCTTTAAAAAAAAAAAAAAAAAATTCCTGGCACACCTGTCAGCACAATCAAAATTAAGATCTAAGTAGATTTATGAGATACCCTTATTTCGTTGCCAGAACGGGGATCGACATTTGGTCTTCTTTCCTTTCAAGTGCTTCAGCAAACGTTCTTGCCACACACCAATCGAAGTGAAGTGGTCTGCTCTTCGAGTATCGTTCGGGATGAAGAAAATACAACGCTTTTTCTTAGGAATAGAGGAGAGAATTTTGCTTCTTGGGAAATCCTTCCTTGCTTCAAGTTGTTTGATTGTACTTTCCTTCAGCCTCGATTTTTACACAAAGCGCCTGTAAGACCGATATGTCTTTCTGGCTGTTTTAGTAGTTGAAATGTTTCTGAGTGTCTCATCCTGCCAGTGGTGGTAAATTTTTGTTTTGCTCGTCAACTTGTCTCTTTCTCTGCCTGCTTAAAGCACTGTCAGTCTGTGTCGATTTCTGTCTTTCAGTCCGTCTCTCTCCTGCTCGTTCCATCTCAGTATTGAAGTATTCGCCCAATCACTCTCAGAATTAATATTTGTCAACTAGAAAAAATTCGCTGATAATCGAAACATTTATATAATTTTCAAACCAATTCGGAAGGTCTATACTTTCATTTTTACTTATCTTGATTTTTATACCTTTTCTTGCTTAACGAGGGAGATGGGTGAACTGGAACAAAAAAAATTTTTTTACGCAGTTTCAGCTAGATGAAAACAGGATTGAATTGCGTTTCCTGTCGTGTTTTAGCCCATTTTTTGATGTATTTATTTCGGTTGAACAAACCGAAAGGAAGTATTCCCGTCTATTCACTCTGTGCACAAATTCCGCCGCTGGACGGATCTGAGGAATGAATTTTAACTAGACTTTTACAATCATCATCTTCCTATTGCTTTCTAATTTATCAAGGGCAATTCGATGTGAATCGGCCTTTTTGATAAAATCACGTTTTTTCCTCGGGTTTTGAACCAATGTGTCTGGTACTGTTTGTCTTCCAGTACATTTATGTGCTTGTCTTCATATGTCTTCATCTCTGTCGGTCTTTCCGTGAATCTATCGAAAGATTGGTCGATCCTTGTCAGACTGTATATCTCTGCTTCCATTTTTATCGTTCTTCCTTTTCGCTTCATGTCTCTTTGTGCATCCCTCTTCCCCCTCCTTCACTGTCTTTGTCACTTAGCCGCTATGTAACTCACAGCTAGAAAAGAGTCAGCTTTATTTTTAACTAGACGACTTGGAAAGCGCCTCAGCTCACTCAGCTATGGCCACGCCCTGAGATCTAAAGGGAGTCCAGTTTCCCCATTTGTCAACGTCTCTTGAATTTTCTTTTTTGTTCTTTCTTTCTTTTCATTTTTTTTTAAAACTACATGCGACCGCTCCTTTGTAGATTACAACAGCAGTCTAATCAATATTTCTCTATAGCCCCTTCAACCCCACTCGCACACTTGGAAAAAAAAAAGGGGGATGGGTATCTTGAGATGGAAAAATTCCTATTCCATCTTCTTTACAATAGACAGATTTTATTCTACCCGCGGTCAAGCAGTTATGCCACGAACCCGTCAACCTCAAGCTAGATGTTTGAACCAATACTCAAAAAACTCGTGGCTATAAACATAAAAATTAGCCTCATACTTGTTTATAATTCTTTGTGTCTGTCTACATTAAAAGTGTGGGGTGTGGATAACATCAGACTTTAGCACAAGTGGACTGGCAGTTTTGTGAATATTAGCATCACACGGACTATAATTATCATTTAGCATCATTGCAAGTAGTAATGAGGCCTCCCATCTCCCACGGTTCCCCCATAGCCTGAGCGCTGCTACAAACGTCGGCCAAAAAGGTAGAGTGTGAATAAAACATATATTAAACAGATCGAAAATTAAGATTACGATTTTTAGGTAGGTAGGTAGGTAGGTAGGTAGGTAGGTAGGTAGGTAGGTAGGTAGGTAGGTAGGTAGGTAGGTAGGTAGGTATGTATGTATGTATGTATGTATGTATGTATGTGTGTGTGTGTGTGTGTTCCATGCGATGATGTAGAGGGCCTTTGATTCACGATACCGGCCAAAGCATCATCTGAAATCGTGAAGGAAATTGTCAACAGTCACGAGATTGATTTGATGTCAGGCCACTGTAGATCCTTAGGGCTTCCGATTTTTAACATGTTCCAGACAAAACGCGATCTCCCTCTGTCTCTCTCTCTCTCTCTCTCTCTCTCTCTCTCTCTCTCTCTCTCTCTCTCTCTCTCTCTCTCTCTCTCTCTCTCTCTCTCTCTCTCTCTCTCTCTCCTTATAACCAAAAGAATTTGAAGTTTACATAGCACTTTCATATGATTGCGTGCTATTTTCTTTTGTTGCCAGATCAACCTTAATTATTTACAACATAAATGAACTGCAAGTCAAGCGTTTAAATACGTTAGTTTTTATTCCCACCACAGCTTTCACATGGAAAGCAAGCAAACTATCCATTATATCTTATCGGTAAAAGTTCGTTATGATTAAGACAGGCGTGTATGCAATGCTTGCCGTCAGTGCTGAAATCTGATGGCTTTGGTGAACGAGTATACGCATCACAATACTCATCTTTCTTTGGTTACATTAGACCCATGCCTTGAAATAATATGCGACACTGAAAGCTACGCTTCATGCAATTAATCACTACGCGCTGAAAACACTCATTATAAAATTGAGAAGTAATCAATGAATTTAATTACCCGTAACATTTAACATGACCTTCATCTTCGGATCTATTTCTCACTTTTGTAAACGATCTGAATGTCATTCCCATTGGACAGGATCACATTATGAAAGCCAACCTAATCCAGTCGCATTTTTGTTCCCTTTCTTTTATCGATGTTTGTATTACATTCACAGACATAAGCCGCGATAAAATGACGTCGAGTGTGATAATTATAGCGGAATCTAAAATTTTCACAACATTCAATTTGAGTTTGATTTATCTCACTTCTCTTTCTTTTGCTGCTTTTTACGGACCCTGTTATTTTCTCATTATTTTGTTTCCTTGCATCTTTTTTTGTGGAACCATGGATGGCTTATCACGATAATCATAATGAGCGTTAATTATCGTTAAGTGCTGTCTCTCCGCTTTAATTTAGATGCACGTGTTTAGAAACAGTTTTCGATGTCACGATAGAGAATGATGTGCGAGATTGTGAACTATTATCGACAGTTGAATGCATTAAATTTGAGAAAAGTGGTAATACTGAGAACAGTGGTCTAGGAACTTAATCTCAGATCAGATCCGTTGAACTGGTCATCATAAATTATGTATTACTATAATTACACAAGTATGTTCAACCTACCCCAAATTTGGACCCCAGGGCTTCTTTTCTTTGTGTTACATAGTCTTACATGTGAAAGAAAAGAGAGCCAGTAATTTTTGTTTATTTAAAGCAGGTTTGAAAAAAAGGTTTTACTTAACATGTTCAAGATGTACACTGAGCTCTTTCAAACTTACCAAAACAGTCTGTACAAATCGCTTTGACTGTGCTTTCTCTTTTGTACTTGTAATCCATTTAACGTCCGCCAAGTCTCTCGGATTCTCTTATCTGTGTGTTGTAGAGGTAAGAAGTGTTGCATGATTTATAATTCTTTTGGCATTTACTTTTGAAAAGGGCGGCGCTCTGAGGTCGTTAGACTTTCTTATCGGCTACTGACACCCAAAGCACGAGACTGGCTCACTTTCAGGTGGACCTCTTTGTGGGTCAACAGAAAGTTGTTGGCTGGGGCGAAAATGACCATCTGGATTGGTTAAAATCTTGATTATTTTCCCTATTCCTCTGGGTCATAATACAGCTGTTGTCTTTTTTAGTGGTTGATAATTACTATTGATCTTAAAACTCTACTTTGAAAAGAAATCAATTTGCCTTGTATTGGCAGGCTAGTGAATCCTTCCGAGTTCTCTTTCCCTCAGTCTGTCTGTCTGTCTGTCTGTCTGTCTGTCTGTCTGTCTGTCTGTCTGTCTGTCTCTCTCTCTCTCTCTCTCTCTCTCTCTCTCTCTCTCTCTCTCTCTCTCTCTCTCTCTCTCTCTCTCTCTCTCTCTCTCTCTCTCTTATTTCTTTACTGCCTCTAACATTTTTACTCCATCCTGAAATAATCTTATATTGCGGGTCGCAAACTTCGCGATAATCTCTGGAGAGAAATGAGATAGCCATTAAAAAAAAATAAAAGAAAAAAAAATGAATAAATGTCATTATATAGGAGACACTATAACCGGAAAGATGCACGTGAAGAAAATGACCGCCTTATAATGTCAATGTATTCTTTTGGTCACTTGAGTTGTAATTTTTCCCTCTTCAAAAAAAAAAAAATTGGTCTCGCTGACGAGAAAGCTTTTATTTTTTTTGCGAGGTGAGTTTTTTTTTTTAATCCTCAAAGAACGTTGCCATTTAGTAGTCAAAAGTTTATTTTCATGAATTTGCACGTTTCGTCACACACCCCGCCCGTTCTAACCCAAAAAAGCTAATAATGAGAGGAAAGGGAGTTTTGTGTTAGTCTCCAACAGTGGAGGAAGAGAGGGAGGGAGATAGAGACAGATCGATATATAATGGAGAGAGAGACAGAGAGAGAGAGAGAGAGAGAGAGAGAGAGAGAGAGAGAGAGAGAGAGAGAGAGAGAGAGAGAGAGAGAGAGAGAGAGAGAGAGAGAGAGAGAGAGAGAGAGAGAGGGAGGGAGGGAGGGAGGGAGGGGAGGAAGGGGAGGGGGAGGGAGACAAAAAGTAAGATTCACATACCCACGCATATCTTTAATGTTTCGAGTATTTAAAAGTCAATATCATTATAAAAGAAGTCGTTTTCCACCCATCCGACTAGGTAGACTAACGGTCGCGGCCTTTTTGCCCGTGGAATCCTATCAGGCTGGGATGCTGCGATCAAATTGGCACAGCCAGGTCCAGCCCAAGGAAGGTCCGGTTAATGACATCGGCCACCTCATTAGTTCAACTAGGCTTCCATCACTACTAGCCTCCGGTCAGTGGTCAGTGAAGGTCAGCTTTCAGCTTGATCTCAGCCTGGCACTCCAAGGTTGTAATAAGTTGATTTGTTACAGTAGTGGTGCGTACACTGAGGCTAAACATGGCAAGAGCTCCTTAAGGAGGAAAAGAGAATGGGAAGAGACAAAAATGGGACAAAAGAAGACACCACGGAGAAGAGATCCGGCGGAGTACAAAAGAATGCGGGAAAGAAAATGTCGAAAATATTGAATAATAAGGTACTGCGTTCGTAACTATTCTTTTTTACGTGGTACTGACAAGGCTTTTGGGAGTTCGTCTCAGCAGACTCTGGTAATGAAGTAAAGTTTCTCGCAAAATAAGTGAAGTGATTACTTGAACGGATACAGGAGGAGGGAGGGGAAAGAAAACGTGTGAGTTTTATGTAGAATAGAAAGACTAAAAGCGTTTGATGACGAGCAAGAACCCTATTAAATTTTCTAAGAGAAAATGTGACGCCCAGGTGTATATTTATTCCAGGGCGATTTTTTTAAAGCCAAAAATCACCTACTCTCCCACTGTTCGCAGCAAATAAAGAGATAGATCGAGGGCTACATTAGATCTTGTATTTCGTTATTATAGTCTACAGAACACACGAGCTGCGGAACTTTCAGCCCGATCAATGTCCGGGTGAGCTGAGACACGCCAACATCGCTGATATTTGTCAAATAATTTTCATTTGTTCTACATGGGTGCGACATGTACATCATAGTTTTTTTTCTCTCGGCCATTGGAACCATCAAGGCAAACAGTTAAAACTTAATGTTATGATTGCAGCGTGTCAGAGCTATAACTAATTGAAAACCTTAAGAGTAAATTGAATGCTGCTTAATATTAGAATTAAAAGCGAAAAAAAAAAAAAAAAAACCACACACACGCACACCACACTTACATATGCACCAAGCAAAACGAAAATAAAAGTCTCTAACTTTCTCTTCTTCATAAAACAACAACAAAAAAAGGCATCTAAATTTCTCTTCTTCGTAGTAAAAAAACAACAACCCCCCCACAACAAACGTGTGAGAATAGCCTAAATAAATCAAGATAAATAATTGATGGTTAGTGGGAAAAGGGTAAGGCCATTCTTTCATCTATAATAATATGTAATTGGAAGAATTTTCACCATATTTCGCGATTATATTCATTCCTCTATCCATCCACAAACACGATCGCTCTCTCTCTCTCTCTCTCTCTCTCTCTCTCTCTCTCTCTCTCTCTCTCTCTCTCTCTCTCTCTCTCTCTCTCTCTCTCACAACTCTCACACACACGCCTGTTTTTTCTGAAGAAAAAGGAAGTGGACAAAAAAAAATCGGTGACATTAATTTTCTCATAGCTGATTTTCTTTTCCATGCCCTTTCCCTCGAACTTAAGACAATGCGAACCGGTATTGGCGAATCTCATTAGCCAGGTCCGGGCTTATTACATTTTTTGATTTGGTATTCGATAATTGGCTTTGTGTATGCGAAGAATAGAAAATAATGAGCCGAATCTTTTTTATCATCTTGTTTTCTATCGCATGCTGTACAAACCGCTGATGTACTTTTCTATAATTTGCCCGATAAAGGGAAGCTTACATCCGGATTTGAATGATACATTATTTATCTAGTAATTATGAAGCAGATAAGGTTTAAATGTGAAAGCCTCTTGATTTGAGATTCAGTTTTTATCTCTACTCACAGGAGACATCCGTTGTTCTTTTAATCGAAGTTTTGAAACATTTTTTTTTATTTAACTTTATTTTTTACATTTTCTGTTTACACGTATTGCTATAGAGCTGGTTTTTTTTGTTTTTTTTTTTAAAATCAGATCCATTCGTCAGAAGCACCTATTCTTTAGATAAACTCCCATGCCTTAATGCTGACGTGGAACTTCACACTTCGACTAAATGAGCGTTGGTGTCCGACTTATGATATCTTACCTCACAGAATTTTGATAATACGGTCTTTCCAGACTGAAAACTACAAACATTGTGTGGATGCGCCATAAATAATAGAGGAGTAAATCCAATCTGTATTTTATATAATTATGACCAGACCAACTAGGACTAAACCGAACTATGCTCGTAATTAATATGCACAGGAGACACTAAACCTTTTTCAATAGCTATTTCGTCTTGAGAGCTGACTTCACGATGCAAACTTTACACTAATGCGCTGTAGCAATGCGGATGCAGTCAAGCCACAAACTGTCGACTGTGAGTTGGCTCGGCATGACGCAGTGACAGCTCATCTCTAGAGCCCCGTCCAGCGTCATCGGTCGGTGGAGTGGCGCAACCAAAATAGCTGCTGGTCTCTCTCTAGGACGTTATCAGTATTTAATACACGTATGCCTGTAAGCTGCGACAATCGTTTGAAAGTAACCGACTGACCCTCGTAGTTATTTTTTTTTTTTTATTTCGTGCTGGAAAAGAGAACTTACACTTTAGAGGTACTGAGATATCGGTCTATTTCTAACGATCCCTTTCGTAGATTTACAGCTTGGACTTCATCTCCCTACTAAGGATGCGATACTTTTTCGTTTAATTTATTTGCTGTGTGAATCGAGATTTTTTTCTTTCTGTTCTCTTCATCAAACTTAAGTGCGTATCAAGATTCGATAAACTGATAACTAAGATGGTTACCGATACCGATACTTTAGATGACCTTAAATTGAGTTTGATTAGTTTACATCACCGCATGCTTACACCAGGTCTGCTAGAACATGTTATCGACGTGTGGATGTTGTTAGCTGATTGCCTAGAACGGAAAGAACATTTCGGACTATTTTTACATGTCGCAAGCTTCTCGAAGAGGCTCTCTCAGAGAAAAGAAGACACTCCGTGATACATACATTTATCTTTATGCGAACAGTTTGGGAATGATCTCTGAACTGTGTAAGTCACAGCAAAGAGATTAGCTGTTTAATACCAAATACACTATAATGTACATTTATATACGTTTTTTTTTCTAGGTGAATTTTCAAAACACGTGCTTTTTTTTTTTTAAACATAACTGAATTCTTCAAATCTTGCCTCACCTACACAGTGTGGCGTCAATTGTAAACAAATTGTCAAAACAAAGAAAAACCAAGAGTTATTTTGAATTAGGTCTAGTCTGTGAAAGACAAGACGGAACTGATGCCAAGAATCTTGCATTTGGCAAGCAAAAGACTAAGCTTTCTAAGCCTATGATTGAAATGTGTTCTCTATCCTTTCTGCTTGTTTCGTTTTACGTGTTTTCCACTTTACATACGATCTTTATTCTAAAGAGCAATATTTCTCTAATTATTTCGTGTCCCCAGATTTATTGAGGTTGAAATTCTCGCGTCTGCTTAAGTAAGGAGGATATGCTCTAGGTGAGTACAAACTGCATAGTTTGAATGTGTATTTTAGGTTTACTTTTTTATGGTTCAGATTTATTAAATTTTATAAAAAAAAAAGTGATCTGTAGACCGCCATTGTTAGAATCATATCTTGATATCTACGTAATAATTGGTGAACATTGGGTGATCTTGCTGAAGAGTATTGGCCTTACCTCCATCGGTGCAGTCGTAAAAAGAATATTGGTAAATGAGTTGGGATTAACATATCAAATTTCACTCTTCATAATTATTAGAATGTTTAAAAAAAAAGCAAATAAAAAAACAAAACAAACAAACAACACAACATTTCATGGAATAAAGAGAAGATAAAAGCTCATGCAAATGAAAACTGTATCCCATTGCTCTCCCTTTTCCCATCCGCTCTGATCTACCGTTCCGCTAAGGCCTCTTCTTATTTAGATGTGGCTACTTATACTGCATATTGATTTTACGCTGAGGGGACGTGTCTCCCGAGGGCAGTGCACCAGCTCGGTCGCCTCACTTGTCTGTGTGTATTGTATGCCGGCATGTCTAGTATTGTCTACACCGCCTGTAGTTCTGCATTCGTCTTCTTTCTTTCATTTATAATTGTATCTCTGATTTGTCTCTGGCAGACACTTTGTTTCCTCTTCTTTTCGCCCGGTTCCTTTCTCCAGGCATCCACTCCATTTCCCATTTTCCGTCGCCGACAATGCTGGTGACTTTTGACTAGATCAGCGTCTGTTCTTTAAATAAAAAAATATTTCCATCAGCTTATCAAATGTCACCCTTGCTGTTTGGCACCTAAACGTACCTTAATATTCTTAATGGTTTTTGGTACCTCACATTTCCACCACGTAATTTGTATCTATGTATATGTATCGGAGTCCTCTTTATCTACAACAAAACGTTGCGATGCATACAAGACAATCATGTTTACTTACCACTGTCATCGTTTTCTCCTCCTTGAATGTGTTTCATCCAATCTATTGTCTTTCATTGCGTCTGCCTTTCGTTTTCTGTTTTGCCCTGTCTGTCTGTCTGTCTGTCTGTCTGTAATTCAGTCTCACTGTCCCCATCACCAACCCACCACACATCTCCTTTCTCGCCCTCTCCCAGGCTGTTAGGTCAATTAGCTAGTCTTGTAAATCTCATTATTCCCTGTCCAGCTTGGATGCCCAGAGGTCAAGAAAAGTGACGTGTTTTATCACTCGCAGGCTTACCTTGTTTAGTCACTGTTCTGTTTTGCTTGTCACTATATTTAATCTTTACCCTTTAACAGGTAACCTTCTTTCCTGCTTTGAAATAAATTTCTCTCTCTCTCTCTCTCTCTCTCTCTCTCTCTCTCTCTCTCTCTCTCTCTCTCTCTCTCTCTCTCTCTCTCTCTCAGGTAAACATCAGAGTTTTTTTTTTTTTTCAATTTTTTTTTTTAAATATCAACAACACCAAACCAAGAGATAGCCACAAACCACAAAAATGAATCGAAAACTAAAGAAACTGGAGGAAATACTGAACGAGAGAGCACAAAGGGCTAAATGCCTTTGCTCTTTTCAGTCCCTATACTACCAAGCACACCAGCTACATGAATTCCAACCAGATAAAATATTTAAACTAAAGCTCAAGGTTAGCACTTCTTCTTCTTTTCTTTTTCTCTTCCGCCGCTAGACATCGCACCCGAATGCATAGAGGGATAACGAATTCGGGAAAGAAGAAAACATCATCAACATTGTTGTACGACCATAACCTGTTTAGAGCGTCTTGGTTCTTGCCAGACTGGACCAGTTTTGGGACTTACATTTTGCTGCCGTGCTGAATATTTCCTTATGTGGACACCGGGCACATTTTAGTTTTAAACCAATCAGAAGAGTCGCCAACAGTCGATAGTCCCAATTACTAGATCACAAAATCACAGTGGACGTTTAAACTGTTGAAGAAATTTCAGTTCAGTGGTGCTTCGTCCTATAAATAATAATTTTGTAACTATCTCCAACTTCTGGGGACTTGTTAGATCTCCCTACAGCTTTCCATTACATGATGGATAGAACAAGGACTAAACGATATATTGAACTTAGATATAGCATCTCTGGAGTGTTAAGTCCAGCTTTAATTAATTTTAATTTTTGTTGAAGCCAATGTATAACGGTCGCTAAAAATGTCAAATCTGTGACGCGAAACATTACTTCTTTTTCAAACTCTTTCTCCGAGGGACGATTTTTTCACTTTGGTACTTTAACCAAAATAACGGGCAAGGGTATTAAATAGCTTAAAAAAAAAAACCAAAAAACAAAAAACAACGCCTCTCATCCAATGCCATGAGACAACAATTAGTTCGCGAAGTTTGTGACCTTTGACATTTCGTGAAAATGTCATGCGCGTCTAAAGATGGCGTGCGGGAGCATCAAAATATAACCGAAGATTGGCGCGTCTCTTGGACTCCGAGCTATAAAATCGATCGCAGATCGAGCCCGCAACACAAAGTTACCCTTCTTCGGTAATCGATTATTCCCAGCCTGCAGAAAGTTTGGGCGGGGGGAGGGGGCGTCAGACGAATGGGCCGGACTCGTTTAACACCGCTATTAATAGTTACCTCGTGAGCTGAGCCCGTCAGGGCATTATTAACTCCTAGTTTAGTGGCCCCCCTACCATCTACCTCATCCCAAGTGAAGACAGCGTGGTTGCATTGTGAATCCTTCTCTGCCAAGTGAAGCCCATAATGGGTCCCTTGATGATGCTAATTGTAGAGGCAGGTTTCTTTTATTTGGTGGCTTCCTCATTCTCACGCGGATACTGCCTCGCATCACTCCCTTGGACTTTCTCTACACTTGCCTCCTCCCCCTCCTCCTCTCTTTCTGTCTGTCTGTCTGCCTTTGTCTCTGTCTGACTCTGTCTGTCTGTCTGTCTGTCTGTCTGTCTCTCTCTCTCTCTCTCTCTCTCTCTCTCTCTCTCTCTCTCTCTCACTCTCACTCTCACAGAGACAAACAGACAGACCCACTCTTTCCCATCATTGATTTCTCGACTTTTCCTTTCAGCCCTCCTCAAAAGATAGCACCCCTCTCGAAATTTTGTGGTGTCAGCAAAGAGACAAAAAAATCTTGACTAGTTCTACACATTGCTTTTTTCCCCCCTGACCTGTCATACATGAAGCACGCTCGCTATGTGTGTATGTGTATTTTTTTTTCCTCCATCATCTGTGTAACGGGGGAAAATACTGCGCGGGAACAATCAATAGTGCCTGTCAATAAATCAAATTAAACCGGAGGCACTGTCAGTTTTTTCTTCTTCGATTGAAGCTAGACACAAGTCATTGTGTTTTAACTGAGCAACTACAGTGCAATATATTTGATTTCCAGCTGATCTGTCGCTCTAAAACTTGAACTGTGACCTCTCCTAATGATTTGTTAGCGCTTGCTTTTCTCATATCTCACTTATTTATAAAAAGCGAAACAACCAGTTTACTTTGTTTTTCCAGATTTTTTCTACCTTCTCTTACTCAGTTGACTTGATTAACATGTTCAAAATTAAGACCAGATTTTGACTCGAGGCTGTACTATCTTGCCTGTAGTCCTTTCTTGAGCGCTGCATCGTTCTCATACAATTCATTTCGATTGGTGTAAAACGGCCACTGCACTTCACGTCAGTGACAGAGCTGATAGAATTCAAAGGGGTGGAGAGTCTAGTTGTTTGCTGTAGCCTATAATTTACATCACACGGTGATCTTAAGCCAACGAAAATATTCAGTGAAAATATACCCAAGGAGTCTTTGTTATAACTTGTTTTGAATCTGTATATGAAACTTTCTTTATACATGCTGAATTTTTTATATTTGCCTCTGATTGCACTCCATAGGGGCGAAATTAATTTATTAGAAAATAATTTTAATTCAACTTTAGTACTAATTTTATCATTAAACTAATAATTTTCCTCTTTTCCATTTAGAATCTAGTATCCGAAAACCAAGGGACCAATGCTATTTTTGTACTGTTTTCTGTATATATGGATGGGCGTTGGTTTGAAAGAGTAGGTGTAGGGAGATAAACGAAATGGGACCCAGACTACTCTTCATATCTCAGTCAGTCCTATTTATTGGTGTGGCGATAAGGTGCATCCTATTGCTATCAAAGTGTATCACCAATCTCGGCTTGAACAACCGGCTCTATAACTTATGTTGCACTAGTCCTAGCGCTACGGCATAGTAAAGGTGCGCTTCACCAGAGTTATCTTCGGAGTATTTTCTGCACTCGCTATCAGTTTGATAATGTCTATATCCTATCAATGATTTACGTCAGGAAAGAAGAGAGAGAGAGAGAGAGAGAGAGAGAGAGAGAGAGAGAGAGAGAGAGAGAGAGAGAGAGAGAGAGAGAGAGAGAGAGAGAGAGAGAGAGAGAGAGAGAGAGAGAGAGAGAGAGAGAGAGAGAGAGAGAGAGAGAGAGAGAGAGAGAGAGAGAGAGAGAGAGAGAGAGAGAGAGAGAGATGAGGGTAAAGATCAGAAACCTCCTATAAGATAATGACGATGGTGGTGCAAATGGCAATAGAGAAAGACTAAAATAGTATCATTGCACTGTAATTATATCTAGTAGTTTTTGTGTTTTTTTTTTTTAGTTTTTTTTTTTAAAGAAGTAGCTATTAAAAAAAAAACCCTCAGATCACAAGGTCAAACACCCAAATAAAAAAAAGAGACCTAATTGGTATTTCGCAACTAAAAGGACCAGAAAATCCAGCTGAATCGGGCGATCCTTAGTAAACGTCGGTACTTATAAATTTATTTTTAGTGTGACATTTTTGAACAGTCGATGTTTGACGCACTTTCTAGACCTAAATGAGCAATACACTATCGAAATGAAGCGAATGACAGTCTTTTATCTTTAGGCGTAACCTTGAGCTGAAACTCATCCTTTTATGATAACACTTGAAGGACAGTCACCGCCACGATAAACGTTTTTATACAGCCTTTGCGTCTAGTTTTGTACCGCTTTCAGTGTGAATATGGACCAACTTACTTCTTTCATCACATAAGCAGGTCGCCCAGAGCCTGCCTAGATCATAATGTAATATTATAATAAGAATCACGTGGGCTGAACAGTTACAAGTAGTGACGTCTGTTGACGCACGTGAATTAATAAGCACCGTGTCAACCTCTTGACTGTTATGCAGACCGACTGATACTTAACTCGAACAACCAGAGTTGAAGTAGATTACAACTCGATATAAAAGTCTATTATTATCTAATGCATCTAATTTGGTCCTTTTGGCTGCGAAATACCAATTGGGTCTCTTTTTTTATTTGGGTGCTTGACCTTGTGATCTGAGTTTTTTTTTTTAAATTGCTACTTCTCCAAAAAACTACTAAATACAATTACAGTACAGTGACACTATTTTAGTCTTCCTCTACCATCACTTGCACCACCACCGTCATTATCTGATGCAGAGGTGTCTGGTCTTTACCGTCATTAATTATTGGGCGGAATTAAGAGATTGTGTTAGTACGAATGCAGCAACATTTTTTTTCAGCAGTCGCATCATATCAGCACCGCGGAGTAATTTGAAATACATTTTCCAAACAATTCGGGAAAAGAGGCCCGTGATTGATGTGATGGAACAGTTCAACAAGTGCGAAGTAGGAGCGAGAATAAGAATAACAAAAACAAATTGTTATGACATCACTCAGATAGTATGCTGAAATGAAAATTAACACCCCCGTCCAGCGGCCTCTGCAGTTGCTCATGTTTTGACAATTAATGACATTGCATGCTTCGTGGTGGTTCCTTTGTACTTTGATGCAAAGAGGCATAGGATCTGGGTACTGGTTCGAATCCAATTTTTGCCTGCTGTGTACGGCATTGCAAGGTGCAATATATTTGGATGACTTGTAATTTGGCTGGCTGGCTGAGTCCCAACCCACCTCTTAGCTTAAGATGTAAAGTCTGTTTCATATGATGCTGATATTAAAGTCAGCTAATTTTATAAAGCTCCAACCTATTCATAGATCCTTTCAAAATCTCACTATCCTAGGTACGAATAAACGGGCAGCTATGGACTCCGGCTAGGCAGTGTGCACCTTTTTGCTCGCACCTACTTAGCCTGATAAATGTGCGTCAAGACGGATCTCTAAAAATAGATCGGTCAAGTACTAGACTTAGCTGTTTTCCCTTTTTAACGACCTCATGCCAAACATTATGATACCATACCGCCGTGTGACCTATTGGCCCTTTTAATGGGCCCACCAGCTGCCGCCGCCGTGGTTGTCTCGAATGGATAACCTTTCCAGCACGCTCACTGACAGTTCCAGTGATAAATATTTCAACAGCTTCAAAAAACAAAAACAAAAAACAACCATCCTAAAATCTCTCAAGCTATAAAGGGGATGTAGGCAGTCGATGAGATGGTGAGCAGTAATGGCGGCCCGGGCGTAATGATCAAATAATGTTTGCGCAGTCCAATCATCTAATGGAGAGATCCCCCCCGAAATGCGAAACAAAATAATCATAATCACAATGGAAGGGGGTAACACTCCCGCACCCCCACCCCCATTATTTAAATAATAATAATAATAATAATAATAATAAAAAATTCGGGAATAAGCGCACGATTGCATCCGATCCGAATGACAAGGGAAAATGTACCATGTCCGTATTTTCGGATTAAGATATTTGAAAAAGAAAAGAAAAAAAAAAAAGAATGACCAAAAACCCAACATATCAAACGTGTTTTTATTTTTCTCCTCATTCTTTTATGGGTTTGCGCATTCTACCTCCCTCCCTTTCCCAAAGAAGAAGAAAAATACAAAATTCGGGACAAATTATTCAAGCTGAAGTACTGCCGCGGGAAAAAAAAGAATATTTTTTTCGAACCTATATAACTCTTCTTGGTATGTTACGCAGTCAGTGACCTTTCTAAGCTCCAAAACTTGGGGAGCTTTGAAAGGGAGGCCAACTCATTAAAAAAAAAGAAGAAAAAAAAAAAACTATATAAAAAGCCAAGTTATTGCCCCTTCATTCTAAAGTACAGTGACATTAATTTTTGTTCCAGAAATACACGACAAACACATAATATTAGCACAACTGATAATTTCTGTCTCAATATATATATATATTTTTTTTTTATTATTCGCGGAAGTTCATAAGGAAATAAATTATCGAATAGCCGTAAAATGCGAAAATAAGGATATGATCGGCAGAAAAAAAGGCTCCAAATAACGAAGTCAGAATTGTGGGTACTCAGAGATGGAATGTGTGTTGTAGATTGACTCAAAGCATTCAACCCTTTTTTTTCTTTTATGTCAGATAAATCTCCACACAGTTATTCTATGAGTTATGATATATTAAATACGCCCCCCCCCCCCGCATGGCTATCACTAGAGGCAATTATGACAACCGACATTGATATGCATTAGGCCTAGTGTTGTTGTTGTTGTTTGCTAAATTATTACTACTACTATTGTTATTGTCGTTGTTGTTGTTGTCGTGTTGTTGTTATTATTATTATTATGATGATGATGATGATGATGATGATGATGATGATGATGATGATGATGATGATGATGATGAGGAGGAGGAGGAGGAGGAGGAGGAGGAGGAGGGCAATGCCGATAATAGCAACTATTTTTCTTCTTCGTGTTACAATTAATGTTGTTGTTGTTGTTGCTATTTTTTTTATTTCCTCTTTTACTATTGTCAATGTTAAGGTTATTTTTCTTTCCATTTTCTCATCTTTTTTTTCTACTCCTTGTTTTGAAAGAGTGCAGAATTTCGTTCTGTGAACTTCGATTATACTCCCTTCTTCCTTTAATCTTATTTATGTTCTCCATTTTGACTTCTCAATTTTATCTTTATCTTTCATCACATCTACTCAATTTCTGAACACCTATTTACCTTTTGGTTTATCTCTTTCGATTTAAAAGATATATTTTTTTTATCGGAAACAAAACCAATTTTCCTGTTCATCTCGTTACAGCAATAAATATGCTGCACAAGAGAGATTTTCCCGTCCAGACGAACGCTCCGCGCCCGCGTCCTTCATTATGCAATTGGGTCCTTACTCGGTGGAGGCCGACTACGATGCATGGTCATAAACTCCGTAGTTTTCTCACCTTTTTTTTTTTTTTTAGTGCTCTGTTTTACTTTTTGCTCGTTATTCCAGCATGGTTGTTGGTGCACCCAGGCCATTATGTGCGCCCAGATTGTAAGCGCTGTCCGCTGCTGGTGCGGCCGTCCCTCACGCAGAAATAGTTTTGTCGAACTGGAAAGATCGTCGCGTGCGATTGTCACTGAGCAGAGGACAATAGGAGAGAGAAAGCCCTTATTATTTTTTAGCATGGCGTTTCTCAGGGGAAATATGTCTGGCGGTTTGTGTGTGTGTGTGTGTGTGTGTGTGTTTGCGACACTTCAGAATTCCGAGCATTAACATCTGTCCTTATTCCATCTATCAATGCGTGTCACATTGTATTAGGTGACGTACCAACATGAACCCCTTGTTGTCTATTATATGAATTGTTCCTGTCGTTATACGGAAAACATAGGTAGAAATTAATGTGAAAAAATTGCCAGTAGTTATGTCTTTAAACACTCTTTTTTCCCTAAATATGTAAAGAAAAAAAAAATTTGCTAGCATTATGGAATACTATTATAGTGCATCATCTTGTCCTAGACGAGTTATATGAAACAAACACATTACAATTGGCGCTCTTGGCAAACAAGCAATGGATAGTAGAATGTATAATGGAAGGTTTCGCTTGTGGAAGTTACGGGTCGTGAACAGCGGGGTGGATTTCACCAACTAACGTCTCACTCTCTCTCTCTCTCTCTCTCTCTCTCTCTCTCTCTCTCTCTCTCTCTCTCTCTCTCTCTCTCTCTCTCTCTCTCTCTCTCTCTAACACACACACACACAAATTAACTGGCCTTTAGTTGCTAAATCAAAAACGGCAGAAGACGGAAGATAGACCGCTCTCGATCTGATCCGACCGTGATTTTTTTCCTCCCCCTATCGTTTCCTTGTACGGTTATGACAAGCTGGGTCGGCGCGCCGGCAAAAAGAGAACACAGCTTAGATTCATATAGATCTAGAGGCTGCCGCACTGGAAGTGGCCACGATCGATGGTCGGCTCCGGCCCAGTTTGGTGCTCACCACGACACGGGTTAGCTTCTGGATCAGCATTATTAGCAACAGGGTAAAACTTGTCTGCAAGATAATCTCAGCCCTGCCTCCACGGATCGACCCTGGTGAATGACGTCTCAAGGCGGACTGCTTGCAAATGGGCCATAGATTCTCTCTTCTATTATTATTATTATTATTATTATTATTATTATTATTATTATTATTATTATTATTATTATTATTATTATTATTATTATTATTTTTTGTTTTGTTTTGTTTTGTTTTGTTTTTGGTTATGTCTGTCGTAATGAAGTAGAAAGCTGAATGTGCTTAAGAGCTAGATATAGCTCTTGAAGTATGCGTTGTATTCAAATAGCGAGAATAACAGAGCAGACAATCGAGACTCCGTGCTGCGATGGGCGGTTGGACGCAGCCATGGACAACATAGTGTTATACACACACACACACACACACACATCAGAGATAACTGGATTGCACATTTACTACGCGCTCCTTAGGAGGTCAAAGAGAAACCAGTAAGGAAAGAACGTGATAGGTCTGTCTGCTCCAACATAATTTGGGTAACCTTTTGCGCTCTCTCTCTCACTCTCACTCTCTCTCTCTCTCTCTCTCTCTCTCTCTCTCTCTCTCTCTCTCTCTCTCTTTCTCTCTCTCTCCCTCCCCACCTCTAACCAAGTGTTCTTTGAAAGAATAAGACTCATATAAAGCAAGAACAAGATCTCAGCAGTGTACACTCACACACAATTATGTGTGCGTGTATGCGGGACCCATTATAAATCGAACTAATAGTATAGTTGCAATTATCACTCTTTGCCTGCTTAACATTTTACTCCCACATACCTACAAAATTTGGTTGAGTTGAATTCGAAAGGTAATTCGCATTTACTTTTCGAACGGTGTATTTTCCTCTGAAGTCAAGAACAGAATTAACCATACCATGATATTCTGAAAACATAAATCTCGACTAGATCATAGAAGGCATTTGAGTCCTGCATTAAATAACACAGATATGGGAAAAAAATAATACTCATTGCTGAAGGCCTGAACCGCCTATACATCAATGTCGCAGATAATAAAACCCTCGCTGCTCCCATCAAGAACTCTAATTCATGTACTTTTCTCGGATGAGAGTCGGTTAGGATGCGCTAATCAAGCACTGCACTGGGTACGTACGATTCGATCCCGCGTGCGCCCATCACCCCCTGAGTGTGTCGGGCTGGCTTGCTCGGCCAGGAAGCAGCTTGGCTAAGAATAGGCCAGGCCCACGAGTGAGTGAGTGAAGCGCGAGTCCCGGCCTCCTCCGCCGCAGCTACTACAACCTGGAGTCATTGCTCACACTGTGCATAAGGTGGCCTGGGGACACGGTGCTCACCACTACTCTGGTCTACGGCTGGAAGAACCTGGAGCCAAACTCGGGGCTAACCTATCTTGTATGTGGATTCCGTTTTGCAGTTATTCATCTTAAAGAGGAACCCGAGAAACGCTTCCGTGTGGCACACGTAACTTATTGATACTTTACATTTGATTGTGTTCTTCGTACATAAAGTGCTTTATGCGGCTTACCTTCAGAAAGTGTTAAGAAGAATGTGGATTTCTACTTAAAAGGTAGGCATTAATCTTGTTTGGTGTCAGCATTTTGTGAACTTTTCAACACACCTTCACCCTACGGTGTGGTACGTTCGCTCTCACTGATACCTGCAGGTGTTCTCGTCTCTGTTCTCGTCCTTGTATCTCCTTAAAGAGCTTTGAATTCGTTGATACTTCGTCATCTTCTTCTTCACCACCACCACCAATATCTTCAGCACCAGCAGCAGCATTAGTCAGTAACTAGATGCATTGACACAGACATCACTCCTTTATCTCCATCAATTAAAATGGCAGCAACAAACTCACGCCTCTTAACTTCATCCTTGCAATTATTCTCTCTGACTTTCGATGTTCTCTATGTTATGCAGAATAGCTTCAGGGCTTATTCAACATTCGTGTTTCAAGTGACCTTTAGTCAACAACCTTGGCCCAATTACTTGTAAGATCCGTAAGACATTCGCCGAGAAAGCGCAATTAGTACATTTTTTTTTCACCTACGTTGAATTTTTTTGTTGTTGCTGTCGTTGATGCAGTTTTCAATTGCCATTTTCTGACGCGCACAAGTACATTGTATGTATGTATGTATGTATGTATGTATGTATGTATGTATGTATGTATGTATGTATGTATGTATGTATGTATGTATGTATGTATGTATGTATGTATGTATGTTTGTATGTATGTATGTGTGTGTGTGTGTATGTATGTATGTATGTATGTATGTATGTGCATGTGTGCATGTATGTATGTATGTATGTATGTATGTATGTATGTATGTATGTATGTATGTGTGTGTTTATGGAAAGCACTCATTTATTATCCTTCATATTTGACCTTTCCTTGGATACAATTTAACGAAGCTGGGCATGTGTTCCTCTTAGAGATAATTTAAGCAAAATTTCCAATCCAGCCTTTTTATTTTGTCTTCATATTCTTACTGTGTGAATGTTCTTCTTTTATCTATCAAATTCGGGTGTGTACTCATCATTGTTGTTCTTATAGATTTTCATGATCATCACCTCTGACGCAATCACAATCAGCACGACCATAAAATTATAGGATAATAAGACTTAGACTACAGTTAGTGATGTTTATGGTCAACATGCTGAACACGACTCTCTGATCTAAATAACTATATAAGCCTGCCTCTTTAAGTGTGCGAAATGCAGCCCTTTCCAGGGCATTTTCCACCTTCTTTTACGGTCAAGCTACCCAAAATTTGTGAGGAATAGGTGGACAATACTTTAAATGACTGTAGAGCCAACTGGCGTAGACACAAACGGTTTAAAAAAAACTGGAACTTTGTTTTTTTTCCTTCTTCGTGTTTCATTTTGCTTTGCTGACGTCTGTAGAGTCTTTCTCGATGTGTTACACCATGGAACTTTGTGGGGAGCGAGTGGATGGAGTAGAACTGGGTAGCAAAGCCGGAGGGTGAGTGGAGTAACTACGAGGCCCGACCAGGAGTGAGCGACTGTCGTGGGAAGCGGCAAAGGTGATCGCTAAATGTTCTATTTTTAAACGTCAGTCGTATCGATTAACTCGGCTTCCATCAGTTTCTGTCTAGATGGTCTCGGCAAAGAGAAGAGAAAACGCACAGAAAGAAGGGATCTAGAAAACGGAGGGTGAAAAGTGCTATTTCTACCACTTTCCCCCTTTTCTCGCTTTTTCCCCCTCTGTCAATCCGTGTCTGTCTCTCCATCCTTACAGCTTGTCTGTCTGTGTGTGTGTGTCTCTCTCCATCCTTACAGCTTGTCTGTGTGTGTGTCTCTCTCTCTCTTACCCCCCCCCTCTCTCTTTCTTTCAAATTGCTTCATTCCAATATTCGTCCTGGTATCAGTTTGCTATCATCATCTTTGCGACAATATCTTTCGTTGCTCATTGATGTTCTTGGTGAAAATTCAGGTAAAAGGACGTGAAAATCCTTTTCACCTTAGCTAGCCTCCTCCCTTCTCTAGCTTACCATTGGACAAGAAGAGACACAAAGGCGGAAACAAGTTGCTTTTTTTTTTTTTTTCGTCATTCAAACAAATTTTTAACGAACATCCTCGCCCATTTTTGATAAACAAGGATCGATAAAATGATATAATTTTATTTTGTTACAGAGCGTAAAGTCCATCTCACTCACATAAAAACGCATTGCTTTTTGAAAGATAGGTAAACCTTCCCGAGGAGAAATCGTCTTCAACTAAATTTACCCCCGATATTTGCCCACATCGATTGCGAAATAAAAGAATCTTTTAAGTTTTCAACAAAGCTTCTCTCGAAGAGGTGAAATTTGTTCATAGTTATGAAATTTCCAAGTAACCTTTCATGACAACAAAATGTCAATATAACGAAGGAAAAAGTAGAAGGAAATCAATAATGACGCTATAATTCCTTTGGCAATAGCTGGTGACGTCACTGCGAACTTTTGCGCAATAAATAGTTCGGCCTAAATGCTGAAATGTTACTTCAGAAAAATTATTAAAGCAATTTCTTATAGATCACGCCCTTCAAATAGAGAAAAAGCATCATTTTCCACGCAAGCCTCATTGGCTGTGGTCGGTGGAACACCCCTTCGATTTTCTTTAAGCACACATTTTCTTCACAAAGTATTGCTAATTCCATTTATATAGAGTTTTATGTACGTAGAAAAAAAAAATAAAAGATACTCACATGTGCTAATCGTGGATTCGATTGGTTATTTGATATAGCCCGTCTACAATAAGGTGACCTTTCATGCTACAAGGCTCCAGTGAAGCACTGGTTAACTGAAGAGGCGAGGCCGCAATCTCACCCACCGCCAATGTCGAGAGCGAACCCGCGGAGAATATCCCTGCGAAGAACAAAGTGGACATTGTAACCGAACGAAAATGCTGCTATCATTTTTTTTTAAACACGTAAATATTTTCGATTGTATTTCTTTCTCGCATTCTCAAATCATTTGATGTCCCGGTGCAGTCTGCCCATGTGAGACGAAGGTTTTTCATTTTTACAAGAAAGGAACAAAACGTTCTAGCCTGCGTGTATGACTCTCAAAGTTGGATGGAGAGAAAGAAAGAAAAGAGAGCCTTCTTCTTACAAAGCTGCGCCTGTTGAGTTTTATGATAAGCTAATAAATGGAACGGGTTAGGATTGAACCTAATTGTTGTAATTATGCAACAGTCACTGAATGACACTCCGTGGAATGGGAAACCAATCTGAGAGGAGGCTCAATAGATCAGATCGATACAAGTAAAAATAAAAAAATAAAAAAAAATAAAACAGGAACACCCCCTCCCCCACCTCAATACCTTAAAAATGTTTAATGATGAACTGCAATTCTGTGGTTAGTAAAATCTCTGTTAATCCTTTTTCACCTCCCCATCCCCCCCCCCTCTCTATTCTTTTTCCTCTTCTCCTCCCCCTCCCTCCCTAATCACAAAATAGCCTTCCTCCGATTAAAAGTTTCACACACATACGATTTGAGTATATCCGGCAGTATCGGAACATTAATATCTTAGGAAGATAACGAGGAAACTCTCTCTCTGTCTGTCTGTCTGTCTGTCTGTCTCTCTGTCTCTCTCTCTCTGTCTCTGTCTCTGTCTCTCTCTCTGTCTCTCTGTCTCTCTCTCTGCCTCTCTGTCTCTCTCTCTGTGTCTCACTGTCTCTCTGTCTCTGTCTCTGTCTCTCTCTCTCTCTCTCTCTCTCTCTCTCTCTCTCTCTCTCTCTCTCTCTCTCTCTCTCTCTCTCTCTCTTCCTCTTCTTCTCCTCTCCCTCCCTCCCTGATCACAAAATAGCCTTGCCCCGATTAAAAGTGTCGCACACATACACGATTTGAGTATATCCGGCAGTATCGAAACAAAAAATATCTTAGGAAGGTATGAAAAATGATGAAGGAAACGAGGCACCTCTCTCCCCCCCCTCCCTCTCTCTCTCTCTCTCTCTCTCTCTCTCTCTCTCTCTCTCTCTCTCTCTCTCTCACCTGTTTTCCAGCCACCCACAATGGAGGATGCTGTAATCAGAGAGGGGCGGTATTGACTTTTCTCCAGCAGAGCCAACCCTAAAGAAAAAAAAAATCGAACGAACGATCTATGAGCAATCTTTACCTTATGACCAGGAGAGCACGGCTGGCCCTGCTAGATATAGATCTTGATCTTGCTGTCTTGTTTGGGGGATGATGGATGGTGAATGTAGGATCTTTGATAAAATAATGAGATAGAAAGAAAGATTGAGGAGATTTTGTATACAGTTAGATAGATCGTATAGATTGAGAGATTTATACGAAAAACAAATAGGCGATAGAGGCACGAGAGATGGCTTTTATGAGGTGGAGCGGTGGAGATGACAGAAATAAGAAGAAAGTGTATGCTTGTATACAGTTTTTCTCTTCTCTGTTTTCATTTCATTAAACGAGCCCTCGGTCTTACCCTGCAAACGCCCAACCAAACACGTTCCTCCATGTCAGCAAGCTCCAAAAGCAATTAATTAGGGAGCTACGATTCAGGCAGTAGAAAAAAATCGTTTGTGTTAGTTACGTAAAAAGCTTTGATGGTAGCTATTAATTGCTGCTTCATTTGAAGAGAGAGAGAGAGAGAGAGAGAGAGAGAGAGAGAGAGAGAGAGAGAGAGAGAGAGAGAGAGAGAGAGAGACTGAGAGTGAGAGAGAGAGAGCGAGAGAGAGAGAGAGAGAGATAGATACAGAGAGAGAGAGAGAGAGAGAGAGAGAGAGAGAGAGAGAGAGAGAGAGAGAGAGCATTATCAATTATAACAACAACAACAACAACAACAACAACAACAACAACAACAACAACAACAACAACAACAACAACAAAAATAATAATAATAATAATAATAATAATAATAATAATAATAATAATAATAATAATAATAATAATAATAATAATAATAATAATAATAATAATAATAATAATAAACAATAATGATAATAGATTTGATGATGATGATGATGATGATGATGATGATGATGATGATGATAATAATGATGAGGATGATGCTGTCGTCAGCGATGGTGATAGCGATTGTAGGGACTACGATGGCAATTACCACGTCTATGAAAATGAATGTGATTATCAATTTTCTAATAATGTATTGCCATCGACAAGTTGATCGCATCTCGTGAACAGCAATTAATTGAACTAAACTCTTGACTATTTTTAAGTATTTCTGAAGCAATATCGATCGGTGTAAATCCAGTGCTCAAATCTCCTAGTCCTCCCATTAAGTAACAACCATAATGTTACTGTACTCGGCCCAGCTCAACCGCAGTCTGCACGGTCAGTTTTCCTGGGTTCACGCGAAATGTCTGTCTGTTTTACTTTTTATTTTCTTCACGTATTATTATCGGCCTCGTTAGCATCAACATTAATAAAGGTGCTATTGTTGTTGTTGTTGTTGTTGTTGTTGTTGTTGTTGTTGTTGTTGTTGTTGTTGTTGTTGTTGTTGTTGTTGTTATTATTATTATTGTTATCATATTCATCAATGATATTGCCTGATCGCAGCTTGTTCATATCCCTCGATCCTAGTTTTTTTTCCGTTAAATAACCTTGATCAAGCTCAAAAGAAGTTGCAAAGACTATGGAAGACTCAAATATATCGCTTTATCGTAAGATTTCAGTTTTGATTTCCAGTAAAATTATTTTAGGGATGTTATGAGCTATTTTGCTCAACATTCGGAGAACTTTCGCAACGATTTCTTGGAGAGAGAGAGACGGAGGGAGGGAGGGAGAGATAGATAGATAGATAGATAGATAGATAGAGAGAGAGAGATAAATAGAGAGAGAGAGAGAGAGAGAGAGAGAGAGAGAGAGAGAGAGAGAGAGAGAGAGAGAGAGAGAGAGAGAGAGAGAGAGAGAGTGTCTGTGTGTGCTTTTATGAATTACATCTTTAAAACAACCACACAGACGTTTACTTTCAAAATGGCCCTCTTCTTCTATGTGAATCCATAACTCCTGCTTGCCTCTGAGTGGGCGGGAGGGCACCTTTCCTATGGGATCCCCTTTCCAAGCACAGGCCGTCACATCATCTCCAAATTGCAAGAGTTTGAGAGCAGCGAATGAAGGAGAGAGACAGGGTGGCAAGCTACACAAAAATGTGCCTGACAAAATCTGCCAGCCTCTTATCGATCCGGACTCATAGGAAGAGAGGAATGAAGCATTGATCGTTGACTTGACAGGCTGCTCTCTCTCTCTCTCTCTCTCTCTCTCTCTCTCTCTCTCTCTCTCTCTCTCTCTCTCTCTCTCTCTCTCTCTCTCTCTCACACACACACACACACACACTCTAATCATTCAAAGTTTAAAATAAATCCTTTTACCCTGATTTTAAAAACTGGTTTTCCAGCACTATACGATGCTCTATTTTTAATGTTTTGATCGTTCCTGAAAGTTGGGCTAGTATTTGGTATGTCCTCTTAGTGCTCAAGAACTGGCACGTTACCATATAAGATTTACTGTGGTAAGCCACTCCTGTTGCAGCTCTGAGCTGCCCTCAAGTCGGTCATCACTGCATCAGCAAATCGAATGGTGCCTTCCATTTCTTCGTTTAGTGGAGAATATTGTATGAGTCACGATAGCAGTGGGAACAAAAAGTAGCTCTGAATCAGCAAGTGTCATGAAGGCCTATTATGATAGTTTTAAATCCATTGAGGGGGGAAAAATGACCACACTCGTGTTCTGCCAATGGCGCAGGGCACCGTGCGTGAAACAATTATAAATATAAATAATCATGGGCAGTTGGGTAGAACAACATTAACAAAACTAAATTCCGTAACGGAGTAGGAAATAATCCGCATGCTTGTGGTTAGCTTCTCTTCAAATCAGATGTGAAATAAATTTGACTTCAAGAAAGAGTCCGTAATGATCGAGATGTCGTTTCGAACGCATAATCTGTGTACAAAGTACAATTAGTATTTCATTTAATTAAAAAGGTTAAATTACACTAATTTTATACATTGTATATTACGATGTTAAAGTTCTTGTGATGAAGAGGACGAGCTTATTGTTCATTATAATTTTTGTCAAAGATGAAAAGTAATGGTGACGGCGGTTGCGGAAATACATGCCACTTTCTATGATGAAGATGATGAAGATACAATATGTACCCGCTATAATAAACAATTTGATTTCTTTTTGAGCCAGACCAAGAAGATAAAATATATAACACTCATAATTAATTCAGGCAAAAATCGGAATTTAGATATTGAGTCTTGAGCATAAAATGAGAGTGAATTCGTTGGCCCTTTACTGGAGTGAAAAAAGCTTGCTTAGTGGATAGTAGGAAGAACCATGGAAATAAAAAAATAGGAAAATTTCATGGGCTACAGCTCAAAACTATTGTGACCTGCAAGTCATTAAAAGGAATAGTAACACGAAAAGGTAAAGGGAGACGTCCTAGTGAAAACAAGAAACGGGTAAAAAATAAATAAATTTGAACGTTCAATTTAAATTTGATTCATATCAATAGAATAACATATTTAAACTGCAACAGCCTGTTGATTAAAAAGCATCAATTCTTTATAAAAACTTCTCCCATGGCGCTTGTCTGTCTGACGCCCATAACAAAGTGGGCGCGCGCCGGGTTCTATAGAATAAATCCCATCAGACCTCTGCTAATTAGAGCCCTGCTCAACCCAACCCTGTGATGCTCACCCCCACAACGCTGTATCTCAAGCTAGCCATCGATCTCCTCATAAACGCTTGCCTTTCACCCATGGGAAAATGAGGGCCACCTTATGGAATGGTTGGGACACTGAGTGATGTCAACTGTCATGAATGGGTTTGATCAGTCTTTACATATTATGTTGAACACAATAATCATTATGAACACCAGAATGCAAGTCCTGTTCTGATCACACGCTTTTGTAGGCGAAGATGATTTTTTTTTTTTTTTATATAAATTTTAGGTGAAAGCTAGAAAGATGTAGAAATGTATTAAAACAGCTGTTCTAGTCTACACGAAAATCACGCCTCCAATATCTCGGCGTCGTGAGTCACATCCCCTTAGATTTTCTTAGAATCTCATTCGATGGCGATTGCTGCCCGTCAAACCAATGATATGGCATCAGACATATCAGCAAGGGATCGATCCCCCGGACTACGTTATTGCCAATCTAGTGGTTTGTCAACTGACCTTTTTGGCTTTTCCAGGTTTTCAGGTGCCATGGAATTTTGCAGGAAATCTGCAACATTCATCAGTAAAGTTTTTTTAAAAAATTGTCCGATGTCTTCCATTGGAGGGGACCCAAATTCCCAACGGCGCATATCTTCCTCCACAAACCTGTCATTTCTTTAGCGAATGACCGATTTGGAAAAAAAAATTACATGATCTCTTTTGTTCAGACTGATTGAAAACGCAATTTGCCCGGCTGGTTTTCATTAATATCACTTCCCTAATGAGGCTTTTCAGCATTCTAAACACTAGCACACCAGAGTTGGAAAGTTAAGTATGTATCTTCACCTGTGCATAGCTTGAATTTCTGACCGACGTCCATTGATTTCCCCGCAAATTTTGGAGCGAATGCCGCAATTATTTTCTATGTCTTCTGTTCGAGCTCCATAGGTGTGGTAATGATGTGGTTAGTTTGATGAAGTAGAAGCAAATTGACTCGACGCCATTCAACGGTATCGCCTACTTCGTTTTGCAGCTCTAAGAAGAGATCAGTATTTTGTGTACATGGCTACCACGATGGCTAGAAATTGATGCCGACAATTCCGACTCGCCGCCAGAAAATGGCAGCTGCCGCTGATTACAACACGGCAAATTACTGCCTGATTGTATTCAGTATCATTTTGCAGGTACACTCGTTAAAGGCTGCAAGTATTCTTTTCAGGTGGACGCAATGAACGAGGTAAGGAGTTTTAGGACGAGCCCTCTATCTTTGTTCCTCCGTTAGGAATAGAGATAGGAAAGAGAGGGTGCGGTATGAGAGCTTGAGATTACGATAATTTAAAATAAATTTATTCGCTTATAATGCACTAGAACTTAGGATTTTATTTTCATTGCCGAGTTATATTACAAGGATTAGGATTTTGGTATGAATGGAGCTTTTTTTGTAAGGCTAATAAGCAGACGATAATGTTATGCTTTGTAAACCAGGTATGATCGATTCCCCATCCAATAAAAAAAAAATACCGACCGGCTGATCCTTTTGGTTGTGACTGCATCGCTCTTTGATTCTGTTGATTTAGCCATATCGAGCGGCTTGCATTCAGCGCGGGACTCTGTTTGCTGGTTAACATGTTGAACGTTTACTCGCACTCTGTTGGACAACCCTTTTCAAATATTTGATTGGACGATTAAATTAAATTTAACAATCGCCGGAGCGCGTGTTTTAAAATATCGACTAGCGCTTTGAAGAAGTCGAGTAGATGGGGATCGATACGTCGATAATCTTGAGTGTTCGTTGTAAAAATAAAAATGCTTGTCCTCCCCCTTTTTTTTTTTTTTTAATCCCATGTGAGTGACATTGATTTCTCTTACTCCAAAGAAATACCCGGATAAATTTAAGAATGTTTATCGAGTTGAAGTCTCGACTAAATGTTCCTTATCCCTCACAAAACAGAAAATAAGCATCGCATCGCCATGATCCTGATCATCACGATCCTCCGCCTTATCATCATCATCATCATCATCATCATCATCATCATCAACAACCATCATCATCGTCTAGGGCTGATTCTGGCAAACGGTGGTTTGGAATTGATTCTCCACTCCTGCCGATCGTTTGACTCCTTACAGATGGCTGTAGAGCTACCAGTTCATCCTTTGATACCATCTGTCTTTCAGTTACGCTATTATATGGGAAAGTTGTCGCCCTTAGGTGCATTTGTAAGTTGTAAAGGCCCCAAGTCCACTCACAATTCTTAAAGGAGTTCTCAGATTTTGGAAGTTGTCAGCGAATACATCCTTCCGACGTGATGTCATAGGCATCCATATTGAAAAAATAAGATAACCTGGCAGCAGATTTCTGCATGGGCATTCCACAATAGTGATGAGATCAAACAAACATCAAAAAAATAACAACCGCAACACAAAAACAACAACTACAAAAAACAACAACAAATAAACCAAAAAAAAAAAAAAAAACCCAACAACAACAGAACACCCCGATAACTTTTTATTTACATGAGAGAAAGCATTTATGTAAGTGTCTATGTAGGTTTTGTGAGACCCAACATCCATCAGTTAATTTTTTAAAAGACAACCCTGTTTCTAATCAAAATCCAGAGTCTAAATCTGTCTCAGAGGTCAGAGAGAAATTTTAGAAAGGGTAAGCGCACCATTCATATTGACAATTGTCATTATTTTGAAAGTAAAATGTTTATTATGGAACCTTTTGTTTTTCTCTAATTTTACAAGGAGTTAAATTTATAAGGTTAGTTTGTCCTCATACACTCATTGAATATGAAACAGGATAATCTAGATTTGAAACGTTTGAAGATACCGGAGAATGTAATGCTATCCTTTCTGAACAAAGTAATTGCTGAGAGAAATAAGTTGATAATTCTATTTGGCTATTGTTTAAGCTTCTGCCTCTCATCTCAGCAAGTGCTCCACAGAACTGGATCAGTCAGCGAGCCACTTCTTTTCATGTCAATATTTTTCGACAGGCACTCATCGAGTAAAACAACTCGCATTGAAATCTTATTGATTCCTGCTACAGTCATTCGGAGTCTAGAGAAATCTGTGCCACCTTTGATTTCTTTCGTCGTGGCTATCGTTTGGGCTCACCCGTAGGTTCCTAAAGAAAACACCTCAATTATATATAGTGTATATACACTAGGCTAGAGAAGGTGTCGTGTGGACGGGAGCAATAATCCGGGGATTCCTCCTTCGCGAACGCGCATTTCAAGCAACGGCCTCTCGGAAGCGATGAAGCCAGTTGCGCTGATTGACTGTTGAGAGAAGGGCTGGGGAATTGGGAGGCGAACTCATAAAAAACACCCATTTTATTATCTTTTTATTCAGGAGAGAGAGAGAGAGAGAGAGAGAGAGAGAGAGAGAGAGAGAGAGAGAGAGAGAGAGAGAGAGAGAGAGAGAGAGAGAGAGAGAGAGAGAGAGAGAGAGAGAGAGAGAGAGAGAGAGAGAGAGAGAGAGAGAGAGAGAGAGAGAGAGAGAGGGAGAGAGAGAGAGAGAGAGAGAGAGAGAGAGAGAGAGAGAGAGGGAGGGAGGGAGAGAGAGAGAGAGAGAGAGAGAGAGAGAGAGAGAGAGAGAGAGAGAGAGAGAGAGAGAGAGAGAGAGAGAGAGAGAGAGAGAGAGAGAGAGAGAGAGAGAGAGAGAGAGAGAGAGATGAAGACGAACCGTACCGTATTCGTTGAGCATCTAGATCCAGGAGGCTGATGGAGTTTTTGCCGGAGAGATCGATCGATGAAGCCGGCCTGAGTGCCCCTGTCTCCCACGGTCCTCTCCTATCTCTCTCTCTCTCTCTCTCTCTCTCTCTCTCTCTCTCTCTCTCTCTCTCTCTCTCTAGTCATGTGTGTATGTGCAATTTTGTGTGAATGTCTTATTAGTGGACCTGTCGTCATTTAGAGTTGAGAGAGAGAGAGAGAGAGAGAGAGAGAGAGAGAGAGAGAGAGAGAGAGAGAGAGAGAGAGAGAGAGAGAGAGAGAGAGAGACACAGAGAGAGAAAATCTATAAATAACATAATCAACACCACCTGACGAGGACCACTAGGCACAACACTTTAAAGCCGTGGGACAAACCGTGTTCGCCTACTAGATAATAAAAAAATAATAATAACATAATAAAAAAACAAAAAACAAAAATAACAACAAAGTAACAACCAATCAATCAATCAATCAATCAATCAATCAATCAATCAATCAATCAATCAATCAATCGATCAATCATTCAGCCAGCCAGTCAAACAACCCGTCATTCCGAGTGGTAATCTTTTGTAGTCCACACTATCACCTGCATGCTATACATTCAACAATGATGCTGTCGACATCTTTTTGAAAATGCGAGTGAAACACAGTTTTCATTCAGAGACAATGCAATTTTATACTTGTAAAACATCTTTGATAACGTCTGTGAACCTTGGTTTATACTGGATTCTGTTACTGTGTAGCCCTTCAGCTGATCAATAATACTTCAGCTCAACCTCCCTTTTGCAATGTGACGATCTATCCTAATAAACTTGTTTACTTGGTTCAGCCCTCGTGACCTGTTGCTCAGCGATAATTTGGAACAATCTTCCTGTATTCTTGTGACGCAAATTGCTCATCCTAGTCATTCTTAAGACTGCTTACTTTGTATCTCTCTCTCTCTCTCTCTCTCTCTCTCTCTCTCTCTCTCTCTCTCTCTCTCTCTCTCTCTCTCTCTCTCTCTCTCTCTCTCTCTCTCATATTTTTCTAAGAACACGTCTGTTTCATCGCACAAGATCTCCACAATGCAACGAGTTATTAAGCCTAGTCATAGGTTTGACCTTTGTCTCTCTTTTTGAATTTTGATTGCTTACCCCACTGCGTCCATCAAAAGACTTGAAACTTTCTTTTCTCCCAGAGGTTTCGGATCAAAACCAATTATTAGTTAATAGATGAGCGTTTTCGGCATTGCCCGTTCCACACCAAAACATTCATATAATTATAATGGACAGGTGAATGGAGTCTAGAAATTAAAAAAAAACAAAAAAAAAAACTGTAACCACCATAATTATTCTAGGCGATGCACCAACGACAATATAACTGGCATGGCCTGCAACATGGCCAAATGTTGAGGCACGACTGTGTCCGAATTACGAAATTCTCTGACCAGTCCAGACGCTATCAGTCTCGGCGCTAGGATGATGAACCTCTGTCTTGCTCTGGCATAACACGAAGGGATAGTACCATTTATCGCTGATCTCTGGATACTTCTCTGGTCACAATCGGGTCAGTGGCTTGACTATGTCTATCCAAATATCATCTTCTCTTCTGCTTCTTAAGGGGGTCGACCTGTTAGTTTGGTTCTCAGACCATTGTTCTTCTATTATCGGTTATCTCCTCATCACAAATTGGCTGTTCGATTTGTTTCCTGTCCTCAAATCTTAGCTTGCGAGGAGTGCTTCTTTGGAAAACATTGCCCTCGCTCGTCAGTCACAATCTCCTTAAAATTCATGTGATTAATGAGGTTTCGCAACTCGTGGGTAAGTGCGATATTACACATACATTTGGGGAGGTATAAAGATTCAGCCGACTAAAGTCTAGTTCTCTCTCTCTCTCTCTCTCTCTCTCTCTCTCTCTCTCTCTCTCTCTCTCTCTCTCTCTCTCTCTCTCTCTATATATATATATATATATATATATATATATATATATATATATATATATATATATCCTTCACCCCATGTCAGGCTGTCTTTATACCTATTATTTTGTTTACCTCTTCTCTAACTTTTTTTTCCGTCTTTCCCCTCTCTATAAGTATCTGCTTAAACCATCAAAGCTCTCGTATCCTCTCCTCTGCCTTATGAATTTTACCACTCGTTTCAGAAAGCGGCAAATTTCCTTGTTCTTGATAGACTTGGACTATCCATTACCATAGTATACATAATAATATTCACTTCAAAATTTTAAATCTTGGCTTCACTTGAAAGGCGTTACTTATTGCGGCTTTTTATGTAGTGAGATTCAAGGCATGACTGGAATTTTAATAAATTACATTCGACATGAGTGAAAGAACACCTCTGAAAGCTTAGAAACTGAAACACTGCCCCGGGATTTCGAGACGGAAAGTCATCGCTGATATAGGAAAGCGTCGCTCTATCATCACCAAACACTAAAGGTGTTGAACCTCTCTCTCTCTCTCTCTCTCTCTCTCTCTCTCTCTCTCTCTCTCTCTCTCTCTCTCTCTCTCTCTCTCTCTCTCTCTCTCTCTCTCTCTCTCTCTCTCCCTCCCCCCCCCGGTCTAGTTTGGAAACAAATATCAGTGTGCTAGTTCCAGTTCAAAGAAGTTGAGAGAGAAACGAAGTTTTAAAAGGTGAGAGGTATTACATATTACAACTGTCTAGCACGTCATCACCTCCTGCCCGTAGAGGTCAGTGATCCGCTCATTTGAGAGGTCGGTGGGCAGTTCAGAGCCAGACTGCTTGCAATGAAGTTTAGAAACAAGACTAGCATCAATTTTTGGAATGTGACATAAGAACGAAAAAAAATATATAGTAAAGAAAGACTCACGGTTTCTCTTTCTAACTGCGTCTCTTTCTGAGCCTATGTCTGACTCTCTGCCTTTTTCTTAACCTTCCGGGATATTTGTCTTTGTATGTATGTGACTGCTTATCTCTTTATCTCTCTGCGCTGTCTTTATTTCTGTCAGGTTGTCGAGCTCTGTCTGTCTGTCTGTCTGTCTGTCTGTCTGTCTGTCTGTCTGTCTGTCTGTCTGTCTGTCTCTCTCTCTCTCTCTCTCTCTCTCTCTCTCTCTCTCTCTCTCTCTCTCTCTCTCTCCCCTTGGGGGAACCTTTCTTTTGCCTTCTAATTCTACAAAGTAAGTAAGTTGGCTCTTAGATTACTAAATCCTGGTGGACTGGGCTTGTACAAATTTATAATGCGATACTTATCGACGAGAAATCCACCAAATCCATTTCCTTTTGCAGTTTTGCTATCAATGATTTGGAGGAAAGAAAAATAACTCCAAAATCTCCCAGTGTTGAGTGGGAAACCTGCTGATGGAAACTCCAGACCGATTAGAACATGAGCAGCAGGAGATGGAGCAAGAAGTGAAACCGCCAAACTAGTTTCACCTGAAAGGAAGGGAGTTTAGGGGGGATAAGGGGAAGGAGAGGGAAGGGGGTCAAATACTCCTAGTCTCAAGACTTGAAAGCAAAAGCGCATTACATTGTATCTGTTACAGGGCTACAAGGTGAGCCAAGGTTAATCGCTTTACCGACCAAAAAAAAATTTAGCGTTTAACGTTGAGCAGTTCACTTGTTCTGCAGCACCTGAAACGTTAATGTTGAGAGAACTGTTACTGCCTCTGCCTTATTCTAAGAGAATCATGATGGTGTCATCGGAATGCTTTCCTTCTTGTCTTGTTTCCTTTGTTTCGGGGTCTCTCTCTCTCTCTCTCTCTCTCCCCCCCCCCCCAAATCATTAGTATCTACATGAGGAAAATAAGCAAAAGTTAATAACTTTGGAGTAAATGGAGAACAAATTAGATTTTTACATGTGTGTGGTGGAGGGTTAGACAATTGTCAGCTATTTTCCGCACGATTAACATGCACAATCACCAAACATCTCTACAGTTTGCACTCTTAATGAATTTACACACACACACACACACACAAACACACAAAATGCTAATCATGTTTTAATCATTCTGTTTTGAAGTATTCTGTTCATCTTCTACTATGACTTCTTCACATCGCCATCAGTGACGCACGTTGTAAAAGCAGATCGATCGAGGGTGAAAAAACAACAAAGAAACAAACAAAAAAGCAATTCAAATGTAATAAATGGAACACGACTGAAGTTGGAAATTGCAGTGAGTCATCTTTTGTGAGTGTTGCCGGATAGAATAGCCGACAGCTTGAAATATTGCAAGAGCCATGCTTTGATTTAGACACAATAAGGTTTGCGATATAAAACAATTCGCAAACAAGCAAACCGAAAATAACCCATCAGTTAACGATTCAGCATACGAGCAAGATCTCTGGGTGGTAAATCGCCGAGTGAAGTTAAAGCTCTATGTTCCAGGAGCTGTTAATGCTTACAGGATAGGCTAGTATTACGACAGAAGGAAATAACCACACATTTTACCGTTGAGGTTCCCGCCTCCCTTCCAGTCAGGGTAACATTATCACAGTCTATCGGGTTTGAATATTTGCCGACCGACTCAGGTGGGAAAAGGTCAGCACTGTTTGATGTTGCTTTTCTTTCATGAACTTGATTGTAATTCTTGATATATGGATTTCTTGGTAATCCCACAGTGTACATACCCTCGATCGGTCGGGAAATTATTCCGTTGTCTGGAGTCTCGCAGCAAAGAATCTAGAGATGGTGGCTTGGTGTATTATAGTGGTTCTTTTGTAACCATACAATGAGCTGCAAGCAGCGCCCAAGTTGAAATATCGATTTCAAGTGACTTGGGAACAACAACATTTGTAAGACTATCACGTCGAACATCATCACTGCCACCAGAATCACCATCATTCCATCATGCACCTCCCTAACTCCTCTAAAAAACTACATCCATCATCCCTTTTTTCTTTAAGAGCTGCTGCATGGTCAACAGCAATACCACCCAAGTGTATTACTACCACAACCAGTGACATAGCATCTGCTAACATTCTCTCTCTCTCTCTCTCTCTCTCTCTCTCTCTCTCTCTCTCTCTCTCTCTCTCTCTCTCTCTCTCTCTCTCTCTCTCTCAACTTTTCATCAGATATGAAGGATACTCGTGCATTATATAATGTATATCATTTTGCCTTCGTCTTCGTGCATGTTGACGTATTGGCTTTGATGAGAGTTGACGCAAAGAAATACCAATATAAAACATTGAGTTCATCTTTTTTATTTATTTATTCATTTTTCATTATTCTTCAGTGTAGTTTTCATTCAAAGAAAGCATTCTCTACAGCCAATGCTTATGGAGCAATACTCAAACGTTTTGATCAACTTGATCAAATGACTCTGTGAGAGACATATTTTGCGTCGTCTGTGTTTTCTTTCATGTTTTAGCATAACTTCCATTAATGCTTAAATTGTGCAAGTTATGATTTTGGTGTAATAGACTCAACAAACTCTCTCTCTCTCTCTCTCTCTCTCTCTCTCTCTCTCTCTCTCTCTCTCTCTCTCTCTCTCTCTCTCTCTCTCTCTCTCTCTCTCTCTCTCCAACAAACACACATTGACAGAAACCAGTGGACGTCTCTATTTTACATTATTACTTTTCTGAAAAGTTTCGATTTTTTCAAGTGCTCTTAAATTACTTTTTTTTTTTTTTTTTTGTTAAAGGTTCACGCACAGGTATAAAAATCATGTCAATCGATTCAAACTTTCATCCGAGATTAAATATCCATGCCATTGTATGACAAAAAAAAAAAAAAAAAAAAAAAAAAAAAAAAAAAAAACAAGACTGGAATGATTTCTAGCCCAGATCACTGTAACCGGGCTTTTAATTTATTTCCCCGAATTTACGTGGTGCTGAAATACCTGTTACATTATAACGAAATGTTAAAAACATTATGCCTTGCTCAGAGTTTTGTTTGAGTGACTTTTGATGGTTTACCAAAATGCTCAGTTTGAAGGCATGACGCAATTCTCGGAGTCTTCATTCATTTTCTTTGAATAAAACCAAACTAGTTTTACGTTATCTACACTATGAAGGGAGGCCTTTGTTACAGATTAACATGCTTTTAAGGTGCATTTTTTTCTTACAACAACAGTGTCGTCGTCGTCGTCGTCATCATCATCATCATCATCATCATCATCATCATCATCATCATCATCATCATCATCATCATCATCATCATCATCATCATCATCATCATCATCATCATCATCATCATCATCATCATCATCATTATCATCATCATCATCATCATCATCATCATCATCATCATCATCATCATCATCATCATCATCATCAAAGCTCATCAACAAGAACAACTACAATAAAAACAATCAAGAGGCAAAAATACGCGTTACTATATTCTCTTAGGTATGTAGCAAAACAAAAGCGGATGACCTACAAAGTGTCAGTTTGGAAGCGAGCACATCCTTGCCTGCACGTAGATAATTATGAGGCATTACCTGTGGTGAGCCGAAAGAAAATCTCGCTTATCTTCAGGCGGATACTAAAAAGCTGCTCACTGGTTAAAGTGCGTTTCTAGGGCTAGCCGATTTTCTTAGTAGTATCCATCTATAGCTGCGTAGGACATGGGCATAAGACAGGATTGACAAGGAAAACCAAGACATCACCAGTATATATCTGCAATTCTGGATGTAAAGATTCATTGTTTGTTCCGGATACTCTGGACTCTGATGCAAATTGCTAATCTAGAACGAATTTTAAATTCGATTTCCCTCCTTCACAGTCATTATTATTATTATTATTATTATTATTATTATTATTATTATTATTATTATTATTATTATTATTATTATTGTTGTTGTTGTTGTTGTTGTTGTTGTTGTTGTTGTTGTTGTTGTTGTTGTTGTTGTTGTTGTTGTTGTTATTGTTATTTTCATTTTGGGAGGAGTGAAAAAAAAAGAAGACTGCTCCCCTGCTATATCTACGCCTCTGCCATTGTCTTGTGGGTAGACCACGCTCCCACGTCACTCGCGCAAGGTAACTGTAACATTACATACACTAACCTGCTCCTCTCCTTACCGGCGGAAAAACCAGCAACATCGCAACGTTGTGTATCAACAAGTAAAACATTTGCGAAGTGACAGAAGGAAGAATAGAACTTGGCAAACGTCGAGAACAAGAAAAACAGTGGCAGCAAGCAAAAAGCAGGGGGGCAAATAATGAAAAAAGCAGTTAGCGGCACATCAAGGTTGAGCGCTAATTAAACGTTTCCACTTGTAATTCGTTACACGGTGCTACACGTCTTTCTTCTACCCCTCCCTCCCTCCCTCCTTCCTCCCCCCCCCTCTCTCTCTCTCTCTCTCTCTCTCTCTCTCTCTCCCCCCCTCCCTCCCTCCCCGTCCCCCCACAGTCGTGGCAACAGCAACGTGCTCCTCCTGTCCGTTTGCCCCCTTTTTTTTTTTTACCTCATCTTCAGCATGCTCAGTACTGCTCACAGCCGGTGCAGTCCGACCAGGTGAAATGTTGGCCAGGAGCTCAGACCGCAACTCTCTCTAACACGGCCCTTGGCGATCCGCTCACCTGTGGCAAACTTGATGAAAGTCATAGAGCCTTGTTCTTGGTCGCTGGCTACCTGGATTTCTTTTAAGTGCTGATATTACAATAGACGTTGGGCCAAAAGTTTTTGCTCCAAATACGCAGTGTTCGATTTCAGTGTACGTTACTTTGCTCTTGGTAAAGTGTTTACTTAACCCTTCATTTTGTTTATGACCGCTCAAATAACAATCTCTTTTTGTCTGTCTGTCTGTCTGTGTCTCTCTCTCGGTCTCTGTCTCTGTCTGTCTGTCTGTCTGTCTGTCTGTCTGTCTGTCTGTCTGTCTCTCTCTCTCTCTCTCTCTCTCTCTCTCTCTCTCTCTCTCTCTCTCTCTCTCTCTCTCTCTCTCTCTCTCTCTCTCTCTCTCTCTCTCTCTCTCTCTCTAGACCACTGAAAGCGAACGCAATTATTTCAACGCGTGCTTTGGTTCGTCTGACGATGGCTTACTTTTGTCTTGACAACTTGTTGTCATCGAAATTATTATAACGGGTTCAAATCAAGAAAAACGGGAAAAAAAAAACAAACCCCACAGACACTCATACATACACACACAAGCGTGAGCTCTCTTCTTCTTCTTCTTCTTCTTCTTCTTCTTCTTCTTCTTCTTCTTCTTCTTCTTCTTCTTCTTCTTCTTCTTCTTCTTCTTCACCATCTTGTGCTCCTCCTCCTCCTCCCTATTCTTATAGGATCAATTTCTCTAATATAATTGTTCCCATTTTGTGCAGCAGCAACAGCAACATCGCTAGCTTTCTCCCTATTGTATACTTGAAATCACAGCGGACATTCATTAGTGGATGTAAAAAAAAAAAAAAAAAGGAAAAGAAAAAGAAAAAGAATTAGTTAAGTGACTCTTGAAGTCGTTTATTTCAAGATCTGACGAAAGTTCAAACGACTTAATGCGCAACTTGTTCTCTTAAAGTTAAATACATGAACATAACAATATTGATTTCCTTAAGTTTTTTTTTTTTTAATTATAATTATGGTGCTTTTTTATTTTTAATCTTTCGACGTTTCTGCTGGCGTATTGCTTGCGTTTAGACCTTTCCTCACTTGTGATTGTTACCTGCATAATCAAAGAAAATCGAGAAGATGCGATGGCAAAGACAAAGAGGATCATGCAGAGTAATTGTAATATTTTACAGCTTTAATGAGGAAAGAAGAATGCATCAAAAGGCAATATATAAGATTTAAAAAAAAAAAAAAAGGATTAAATGATGGTACAAGTAACAGAAATTTAGCACGATCGGAACTCTCACTCTCTCTCTCTCTCTCTCTCTCTCTCTCTCTCTCTCTCTCTCTCTCTCTCTCTCTCTCTCTCTCTCTCTCTCTCTCTCTCTCTCTCTCTCTCTCTCTCCCCCCCCCCCCCCTCCCCCCTCTTCTCCTTTTCCGAGTACCGAGCCGTCCAACATTGCAGCCTATCTGTGAGACAGTAAATACCATATCCGAGAGGCCCAACTAGCATTGTGTGCGAGCACTCTCTCCTCTAGATTAGCCAGATCGTTCCGTTCAGGGCGTGAGTGCTCGGCCTGGTATGTGCCTCAGGTGCGGCACAGCTCTGACCTTAAATCTGCCGTTGTGTTGTTACCTTTATTTATAAGTTCTGCGCCTGTGGATAAACATTGCCCTGGGATAGCCGAGGAAATCCATAAAACTGCCAGCAGTGTCAGTATAGTTTCTTTGAGTGAATTTGTAAAATATTGAGAATTTTCCTAAGATTTCTGACATCGAGGCTATCTATTTTTTTTTTAAATTAGGCAATGAAAACGCATTGATATTTGATTTGTTTTCGTCTTCTTGGAATACTAGGATCTTTTTGAATTAGGTTTGACTTATTGGCGTGTGCCGCACATCAAAAGATGTGGTTGAACAACCACTGTAAATAACGTGCTGTAGATGAGAGTAAGACGTCGGAATTATCTTTCAAGCGCTTAGGTGACACATTCACATTATTGTGCTTGAGAATACGCATAGGAAAACTTAAATTTGTACCAATTACCGGTCAAGAAACAAGATAGGATCTTAACGTGATACTGACCTCAAGCCAAGCCTTGTATTTAAAACTTTGTATAAACAAAAAATTCTTATTCTCCCTGTTGTCTGTCCCCCTATCTCAAATTCACTCGCTGCATGCTTGCCTGCCTGCCTGCCTGCCTGTCTGTCTGTCTGTCTGTCTGTCAGGCTGACTGTCTGTCTGTTTGTCTGTCTGCCTGCCTCCATGTCTGTCTGTCTGTCTGTCTCTCTCTCTCTCTCTCTCTCTCTCTCTCTCTCTCTCTCTCTCTCTCTCTCTCTCTCTCTCTCTCTCTCTCTCTCTACCTCTTCCTTCTTTCTCTCATCCTGTGACTCTCTCTCACTCTCCCTCCCTCTCCTAAAAACATAAAGAGAACGAAGTTTTTCCCCGCGTCAACATTTTTAAAGATGATTCTACTTAATTACTATGTAGAACAAGAATAGATTTCCAACAGTGCCCTGTGGTTGCACCCTAAAGCAGTATGAAGAGACACCCCGTCTCACATCCATTCACCTGTGTGAGCTTGGTGCCCCCCCCCCCCCCCTTTTCCCCCTTTATTTTAAGTAGAGACCTATATAATGCACTAACAGTTCTTGTGTGCATTCAGGTTAAAGCTGTTTTTTTTTATTTTAAATAAATTTTACGTGTGCGCGCTTGTCATCTGACAGTGTGTGTGCTATGTACTATAGCAGTACAATCTCAAGTGCCTTTGTTAGTGTACTTGGTTGCTCTTTATTAAATTCGGATTATTCCGGTTGTTCTCAGTTTTTGATGAGCGTGTTAGTATTGCGCAAAGGCATTTTAATATTTATCGCACTCTAAATTTACGCTCTGCACAGAAATAAAACGTCGTTTAGTGTTTAATTTATAGGTTTGATCTGCGCAAAAACAACTACAAAAAAACAAACAAACAAACAAAAAAAACGTGTTCTAATAAGTAACGTCATTACGGGAAGAATTGCAGCATTACAGCTAGTTTTCAAAGTAACTGGCGAGATGTTTTAATTAATCTCTCTTTCTTGGATAAACTACATGTGATATGATCCATACATAATAAATTCACATATTTGTATTTTTTTTTAGATACCATAAGATGTCGAAGTAAATAATAATAATAATAATAATAAAAAAAGATTTTTATCTCTTAATTGTCAATTAGCTTCTGAGGAGAATAAACCCAGAATACCAATATACGTACTCGTGCATTATCAAATTGCGATACGGCCGTGACATTAATTTTTTAGTCCTCTTCTTATTGACTCTCCCCAGTCATATATGCGTCGCTTTAGAAAGCCTTTATTGCGGTGCAGTGTTGCATACTAATGCCGTGCGTTTGAACAACTCCTGAGGCTTTTGTGTTATTGTGGGTGAGCACTACTTTGTCCTGTCTGTAACGACCGCTTCACAGACTTCCCGAGGCTGTGGCGTCTACGGGACGACGAACTGTGGCTTCTTACAATGGGATCGTGATTGGGACAGTACTTTGCAGTTGTCCCTTAAGTCGCACGGAGCGGTATTACCCGTTGCTATTGGACGCTGGGTGAAACCAGCAGGCGGAGATAAATAGACGCACGTGTTGCGTGTCCTTGGGGAGCGACCAGCACACCAGTTGGTGAAAAGTTCGCCATTCTCCCTGAAACACAAGGCCATGTCACAGGCTTTGACTTCATCAATTATCGATCGCAAGCACGGCGCGAACAGATTTGAGGACCATCGCCGCTTGATACCGTGCAACAGGACAATACCCGAAGCATTTTGCCCACAATATTCTCAACCATGAATGCGCCTTTCATAAAATGAATACGCCTTTTTTTTTGTTATTACATTTCCCTTAAGATGTCTGGCTAATGTGTGCGTTTGTCTGTTTATGTCTACCAGCTCCCTGCTTCCTGCTCCTTGCTCCCAGGTGCATGAGGCCAGGCCAACGAACGTGGATTAACGGGCAGCAAGTCCAGGGCGCGTGCAGCGGCCGACGTCAGGTTTGAACCTCACAGGTCAGTAACTCAATTCAAATATGTGTGTTACAAACAGATTCAGGCTTTACCACATCTTCGTCGATAGTTCTATGATAATATTATAAATCAATCGGGCTCTAGCTCAACTGCATGCTCAGCCTTGGAGAAACTTGACCAAAGCAGCTCACAATGAATCGCCGAGTAGTGAGGCACAGGCTACAAGTACTTCACACAAAGTTTTGCGCTGCCTAGTGTTTGTCCTACACTCCGCTCCCTGTATCCCACTCCTTGTCTTTCCTGCCGAAAACTATAGGGCAACTATAATATTGCTTGATATCATTTGGAAAAATCTTGATCAGCTCAGTCAAGTTGCCTCAATTGATGTGCAATTATACAAACCGTCAAACCTAAAAAGCTCGACAAGCTCCCTTGCCATTGCCTCGCTTTCGTGTACATAATAGGGTACTGATATACGAGGACATTCTACACTTTATAAATAAGATAAAAAAAAAAAAACTTTATCAACTAGCAACTAGGGGCTTTTTCGTAATTATTATGATTGAAATCTCAATCTCTCTCTCTCTCTCTCTCTCTCTCTCTCTCTCTCTCTCTCTCTCTCTCTCTCTCTCTCTCTCTCTCTCCCTCTCCCCCCCCCCCTTTCACCCCAACTATTTCGTACTTTTATTCTTTTCACGCACCCTCTCTCAGTATAGCGCTAGCTATGTTGTTATCATGTCTAGATCTCTTTAAACATAAATCCGTGTCTAGCCGTTTCGCAATACTAATCGTATGCGCATGAAATGAACTGGTAGAATTCGCTCCTTAGTGCTCTCTCTCTCTCTCTCTCTCTCTCTCTCTCTCTCTCTCTCTCTCTCTCTCTCTCTCTCTCTCTCTCTCTCTCTCTCTCTCTCTCACACACACACAGTTCTTACAAACGCTACTGGCAATCCAGATGTATACATACATCTCTAACCCATCTCAGCCCCGTCCTCATCCAGGCAGGAGGATATTACTCGCTATGCTGTTTATAATTGCTGTTGTGGAAGATGGTAATCAAAAAAGCGACAGAAATAATGATTTATATTTTTTCGTGCATTGACTTCGTAACAACTCGAACCTCTATGCACTTACATTGATTTTTATGCATTTAAAAAAAAAAAGGGGGGGGGGGGGCGAGGGATTTTATCAAGTGGAAACACAACTCCGCAAGCTCATTTATGTTTTTGATAACACTCTAGATTCCCGGTCTATAACACTGGACGAGCATGTTCAAGCAGATGTTGATTGTTTAGACATTGAATTGAGGCGAAGAGGCACGTACACTAATCTCTCTCTCTCTCTCTCTCTCTCTCTCTCTCTCTCTCTCTCTCTCTCTCTCTCTCTCTCTCTCTCTCTCTCTCTCTCTCTCTCTCTCTCTCTCTCTCTCTCTCTCTCTCTCTCTCTCTCTCTCTCTCTCTCTCTCTCTCTCTCTCTCTCTCTCTCTCTGACTGCCTTTGTATAGACAGTAAAACACAATAACCACAGAGATATATTTTATATTTTCCTAATTTATGAAGGTTTTCATTATTTATTCAAATCACGATGTTTGACTGTTTTCTGATCTCAGTCGTAATTAATTTGAACTGCTAGTAAAGTATTCGTGCCGCACGTGCATGGACTTTACAAAGTTCCTACATAAATTAACTTGTGCCCACAACGGATCGACTGCTATTACAATAATACAGCCTGGACGGAGAACTGAGTGGACTAGCAGTAATTTGGTTGTGCAATGTAATTGGTACACCAGCTCTCTGCCTTGAAGTTAATGATACATTTTAGATACCTGATAATTGTTTTTTTTCTGGTTTTTGGACATAGCGGTAGGGAAATAGGGGTTATAGTCAGTTATTCAGACAGATAACTTCCCCCCCCCCCCCCCTTTTTTTTTTTCTTCTTTTCTTTTTAAATCATAGCGTTTAGCAATTATGCCAGCAACATTTACAAAATTGTTTTTTTGTTCAAATACCACGCCATCTCGCTGTTTCGAATCATCAAACAATATCCGTTTGTTGTACTGTAGGTAAAGCATTGTTCAAGGGATGATGCGAAAACTTCACCATGTACCTATCGTAATTGATAAGTCTGGATCTACACGACATTTATTATTTAACGAGTACTAGACTATCTCTTAGTTTTCCTTTTCTTCATTTGTTTTTATACTTACCTGTGGAGAGGCTTTCTTTTAATCTGGTGGTTGCTGTTAGATTATAAAGTCTATATTAACTTTTGCATTTATACTATCTTTTAAACTAGAGTTGCATTAGAAGGATAGTGGTAATTCTTCAAATTGTCTTATAACTTGTGCAAAGATTTGTAAAGGAGATGTGTGCAGAAGAAAGTAAAAAAAAAATAGAGATGCATCTAATAATACAGCCACCGTTTTATGTCCTGACAAATGGATAATCTTATCCGAATTTACATCTGTAATGACGAAGTCTAATTGCGTTTGGCTTAATCGTCCTAATCATTTTCAAGAAAGACGGTTTTCCGTGGGCGCTGCAGATCCATGCGACCGTTTCATTTCCCGTTGTTTTGTAGAATGTTAGCGTTGCACTTCCTGGAAAGAAGCCATTAACTTTATACGGTACTAGACTAGAGGTGAAACTAGTGCATTTTACATAAACATTAGTTCCAGTGTTTCAGCCTTGGGTTAACAACAAAAACAACAACAACAAACAAAAAAATGACAACTGGTAGTAGTAGTAGTAGTAGTAGTAGTAGTAGTAGTAGTAGTAGTAGTAGTAGTAGTAGTAGTAGTAGTAGTAGTAGTAGTAGTAGTAGCAGTAGCAGCAGCAGCAGCAGCAGTAGCAGCAGCAGCAGCAGTAGCGGCTGCTGTTGCTAATGCTAGTGATGATGTTGATGATGATGATGATGATGATGATGATGATGATGATGATGATGATGAGAACAACAAAACTGGAAATAGAAACTGCTGGGGGGAAAAATAAGAATGACACAGCAGATTTAGCGCATGACTTAGATTAGATAGATTAATTACTTGTACCCTGCGTGAAAAGACATTCACATGTAATATGATAAGCTTCCAGTGTAAATTAACCGGGACATACCCAGGACTGGTGTCTTCAGCTTTATGGACCATATTACGATCCGTCACGCACATGGAACAGATTTTAATGTTCCCAATATAGGCATAGTATTTCAAAAAGGACAGTAAGCTCAGTGCAATCAAACCTCATGACTTGGAAAAGCATTTACACTTTTGATCTTATTGTTGGAAACAGCAGCAGCCAGTTACCTAGATTTCCTTTACAATTTTTTTGAATAATAATAATAATAATAATAATAATAATAATAATAATAATAATAATAATAATAATAATAATAATAATAATAATAAAACTTGATGTTTTTAAGTGAATGTTTCTCTTTTTATGATAGGCGCATAGTTTAAAATTGTTGATATGTAAGTATTTGCAAGTCACATCAACTCTTGTCTTATTCAACTAACAACGTTGTTTTGGGTGCAAAAGGAGAAGTGGTAGTAAACAATCTTAATGCCACAGTGACTATCAACATCTCAGAAAAAAATAATGAAATTAATATCTTGATGCGTTTTTCAAAAGTAAAGAAATGCTTATATTATTTAATCGTGAGGAAAGTGAATTTTTGTGGCCGCTCCATTTTTTTTTTTAAGTATAAATATTTTCCCCCTCTCTATATAAATTAAACCGTAATTGAAATAAGAGTTATTTCTGTATGGAGTAAGTTAACTGTTCTCGCATCTTCATTCTCATCTGGTTTTACCCAAGGAGCATTTCGCATCCCGCTCACTTCCCATGTCGCCCGCAAAAGCATGGAAACAAGCCGTTATTGAGTTGAAATGGTTTGACATCTATTAGGTTTACGTTTTCCTATCCTTATTTCCAATATCAAGTACGAAATACCTTTTTCTCTCAGTGGCGTTGTGTTGTTGTTTATGTTTACTCTATAGATCTAGACGTCAAAGCTATTCCAGATACCACTGTGTTACTCAGGCAAGGCGTTCAACATTCCAAGATTTCATGGTAGCGTGTCCCTAGGTTGATCCACGTTGGACTTCTTTTGGCCTAGGTGTGTTATATGTGTTTGGTAGTGGTGAGTGGAGGAGATGTTCGTTTAGGGATGAGAGAAAGAGTGGATTTTTGCTAAAGAAGGAAAGGGTCGTTAGAATACACTTTTGGATACTATGCGCTGCGTTAATAACTATCTGGACCATGTTGTGACCTTCACCTAGGTATATTTCGGGAGCTTCGTACCATTAAGTCAGTTATTTGGCGCGTCATAAATCTCCATCACGTACAAAGTTGTAACAAATCTTGTAAGAATAATTTTAACCTTTTTATGACCCAACTGTTCTCTTAACTTTCTCTTGTACTCTCGTGAACGTGAGCGCACGTGCATAACGGGTCGCATGGTTTTAGTTTTGGCTCACGCAGTGCAACACAGAGCTGGGGCTTTACCTGAGCGCGTCATAACACGCCTTGCATTTCCAAAAACTCAGGTAACTCTCTCTCTCTCTCTCTCTCTCTCTCTCTCTCTCTCTCTCTCTCTCTCTCTCTCTCTCTCTCTCTCTCCCTCCCTCTCTCTCTCAATATATATATATATATATATATATATAGATCTATATATATATATATATAATATATATATATATATATAAACACATCAAGCAATTTGATACTTTTTTTTGTCGTGGGAACGGATTAAAACTGTTTGGTGGGTTATTTTGTTCCCTGTTTTTTTTTTTTTTTTTTTTTTGTTGTTGTTGTCGTCTAAACAATCTTGCCCTGAGTTTTGTTTTTGTTGTCATTATTGTTTTTGACCCTCTTTTGTTCCATTCTGACATGGATGCCTTTTTTGCCACCCTCCTTACCCTCAGCGCATACACGAATCGACCTCTTCGTTTCTAATTATAGGGTGCGGCGGAAGATAACAATTTCATGTTCATCTACTATATGATTTCAATCTCTCTCTCTCTCTCTCTCTCTCTCTCTCTCTCTCTCTCTCTCTCTCTCTCTCTCTCTCTCTCTCTCTCTCGCTCTCTCTCTCTCTATCTCTCTCTCTCTCTCTCTCTCTCTCTCTCTCTCTCTCTCTCTCTCTCTCTCCCCCCCCCCCCCCCCCACTATCCTTTTTATTTTTTGGGTTGTTTATCATCTTAGTATGAATGACATATTAGTTTTTTTGAAAGTCTACATATTGGAATTAGTGTAGGCATTAATAAGCATGCCGTTCATGCATTTCTTTCTGAAAACATGAGGGTATTCTCAGCTACCACAGTACCAATGACATGCTGTTATTAACAGTTCTTTCTTTCTTTCCTTCCTGCCTCTCTCCCGATCCCTTCCTCTATGAGACTGATGGCATACACTGTGATCAAGGCTGTCTTTTCACTACGGTTACAAATACATCTCCCATCACACCGCTTATACCACGGCTTTCAACCCGGAGGGCCCTGTGGCTAGCTGCTTTGTCATGTTCTTTCATCACACTAAGCTTAACTGTTGACAGCCTTATAACCAGCTGAGAAACCCCATTCTCTCTTCCCCCCCCCCATACCCCACCCCTCTTCTGCGTATATAAACATTTGTAACTCATTATCTTTTCTTTTAGGTCCCATGTGCTTTCTAAGCCTTTTTCACCCTTAAATAATTACTTTCTTTTTCTTCACAGTCCTGTTAGGAATCAGAAAAGAAAGCCCTAAGCCTAGTGGCACGAAAGCGTTTCCGTTGCTGTTAAAGTTGTGGAGGACGAAAGATGCGGAATTGGACGAGCAAAATGATCAATAATAAACTACTATGAAAGATGATGGTGGTGGTTTGCGACGCTGATTGGGTGTTCGGTATTTTAGTGATAGTTACTTTTAGGATGATGATTTAAAAGCATAATTATGGTTATGATGTGATGTTGGGGAGGTTGACGGCGATGACGATAACATCAACGAGGGTAACACTAAATTCAAGACGGGGACGTACCTATAAAGGAAAGACAGGGAAAGGCTCTGAAAATAAGACAAGCCGAGCTTCCAGAATTTATACTGCCCATGGCATTGAAGGATTGAAGTCAGAGTGATTGCTTTGGCGAGAGTTCATCTGTGCTGATCTATGTGTTTGATTAGTTCTCTCTCTCTCTCTCTCTCTCTCTCTCTCTCTCTCTCTCTCTCTCTCTCTCTCTCTCTCTCTCTCTCTCTCTCTCTCTCTCTCTCTCTCTCTCTCTGTCTCTCTCTCTCTCTCTCTCTCTCTCTCTCTCTCTCTCTCTCTCTCTCTCTCTCTCTCCCCCCCCCCCAACCCCAACCCCTCTTCCCATGTTCCCTGAAGAATCTTATGATTGTGGAGCCTGGGCTGGTCTAATCCCCAGTCTTTGCCAAGATGTCCAGTTAGGCCTGGCTCCGAGCGCGGTTTATATTTACCGGATCACGTTACCATTCTGTCTAAACAGTCCGCCTTCATCCTGCTCTTGCAAGGTTTTTTTTTAGATTTTCCATCTTGCTCTCCTGTCTTCTCTCACCGCCCATACCTACTCCATTCCTCATCCTTGGTTTTGCCTGTGTGTTTGTGTGTGTATATGCTAAGAAACCATATTGTTGTCTCTATCTGCTTTATCTCTTCACCTCTCCTACTCTCTCTCTCTCTCTCTCTCTCTCTCTCTCTCTCTCTCTCTCTCTCTCTCTCTCTCTCTCTCTCTCTCTCTCTCTCTCTCTCTCTCTCTCTCTCTCTCTCTCTCTCTCTCATCCTCCTTAGCCCACCCCATGTTTATATCTGTTTTGTTACTGAATAGAAATTACCTGAGCTTTTCGTAACACTCGCCATCCCCGATTAATCGTTTTGCCTCGTGATGCTTTGAGTCTTACAGGTATAAGGTTTGTACTGTAAAAGTGCTTAAATATATCCAAACCGTTTTATTTGTTCTTTTAAAACTTGTTCCATCTTTTGCTTGTACTTTCCTCAATAATTTAGCACAAGGGAGTGATTAGTTCTTTTCCTTAGCTGTAAAAGACAATAAACTGTTGTTCAAGCCCTTATGTCCGTTTGAGTGGGTATTTATTATCTTAGAGTTCTCATTTTGTTCTCATTCATTAATTAAAAAAAAAAATTTGAAGTAAAACATTTCTACTACGCTGTTTCTCTTCTCTCACTCACTCTACTGGTCTCCCCTGGCTGACAATCACCCTTACTTCACAATCAATTGTTTAGCATATTAAATTAAAGTGTGTAATACAACAAACTCAAGCAGAACTATATCTTGCATATCAAAAGAAAGTAAAGCACATACCGAAACACTCGAAAAAATGAAGCGTAAAACAAAATATATCAATAAACCAAGAAATGAAAGATATAAGATAAGATAAATAAATCTTAAGTGTTTCTTTTCTTAGGGAGTTTTTAAAAAAGCATAGGCAACATATAAACTCATAATTTTAAATTTATTTTCCTGAATATTACACGATACGAGATATTTTGACCTTCTAATGTAGAAGGTAGAAACTCAGTAGAAACCATTCCACTCTTTTAATCTCTCTTTCGAACAAGCAAGGTGCCTGAGGGTCGATTCTTGCTGTAGGTTGGGTAGATCGTCCGCGGAATGTAGAAATTGTAATTTTTATCGTTTTTTTTTTTTAAATTTATGTTTCAATTGTCTTTCTAGTTTTCATAATTTACAGCTCATTAATGGATTGCAATGTAACTCAATAAAACCTGACTTGATGTACATTTTTTAACTGGAACAAGAGATCCAAGTATAAACCGAAACAATTTTAATGAGCTCTGCACTCTTTGTGGCGTCATTCGACCATTACGTAAAAAAAAAAAACAAAACAAAAAACAAAGAACAAAACAAACAAACCACACACACTCACTCTTTGCAAACAAAGATTTAGAATTAAGATATAATTCTACCACTTCGTTAGTTTGTTCTATCCAGGTTTATAAATGAAATTTGCAAATGTTTCTATTCATTAAAGAAAACAATAAACTGGTCTATGGACATTTTTTTAAAAACCTTTATAATAAATTAATGAGAGGGTTTCAACACTATATTTTGGCCAGGTGGTCACTAGAGTTACATGCCTATTATTCATCAGATCTCATGCAGTACGTGCATATCCATAGGTCAAAGGTCATTATTAAAAAAAAAAAAAAAAACGGGTCGGAGGTGGGGGGAGGGGGGGGGAGAGAGAGAGAGAGAGAGAGAGAGAGAGAGAGAGAGAGAGAGAGAGAGAGAGAGAGAGAGAGAGAGAGAGAGAGAGAGAGAGAGAGAGAGAGAGAGAGAGAGAGAGAGAGAGAGAGAGAGAGAGAGAGAGAGAGAGAGAGAGAGAGAGAGAGAGAGAGAGAGAGAGAGAGAGAGAGAGACTCAAATGCTGTAACTTATCACCATCTGAAAGCTTTAGGTGGTGTCAAAGGTAATAAGCCGTTTTACAATATCATATAATTTATGTCATTATTGTAGGTTGTTGGAATGAAGAACATAAGATCCTCAAGGTTCCAAGATCTTCAAAATAATGAATGTTCATAACATGTTAGTGGAGGAAAACATCATAGACCTCAACCGCCCATTTCTCTCAATGATATCCTCCTATCATGTCGACCAGTGATCTTTTTCGTCTGCAAATCCCGGCTTGGTGCTCTTTCTTTTGTCGTCTTGCTGTCCGACCAAAAATGAGAGGGGAGGAAGTGAAGGTTCGTTAGAAACCAAAGCGATCAAAGACGCTCGAAGACTGTCCAGAACCACGGAAAAATGAGGGCAATCATCGGGTTTTCTGATGATGAACATAGTACTACTCAGTTGATTGGCGGGTTTCATTCTGTCCTCGCAAAACGTGGCCGTTTCGGCCTCCAATCTATTATGGGGCTTGAATTACATAGTCGAGGTTTTTATTTTTTTTTTCTGTTAGCTTCAATTTTTGAGTATTTCTTGTGTTTTGATCACAATACTTTGCCGAATAGAATGGTCCAGCGCTCGCTATGGTCAAGAAGTGATGTTGGAGTGTTATTTATTGATTGTTTGATTGAATAATATTTTTGTCCTTCATTATTTAATATTATTTTTTTAATTTCTTTTTAAGAGAGAGAAGATGAGCAGAAATGACGTCGGGCTAGTTTCAAGTCTTTGTTTGCCCCATCAATATGAGAGAGAGAGAGAGAGAGAGAGAGAGAGAGAGAGAGAGAGAGAGAGAGAGAGAGAGAGAGAGAGAGAGAGAGAGAGAGAGAGAGAGAGAGAGAGAGAGAGAGAGAGAGAGAGAGAGAGAGAGAGAGAGAGAGAGAGAGTAAGAGAGTAGAGCGATCCAGGAAGGTCATTGTAAAATCTATTGACAGAAATTAGCATGCTCATTGTAGGTGTACACTCGAAATTGCGACTCATCAGTTGTTTGTGAACCACTCCTAACAAATCAATAAGGATGTCATCGGCAAGGTGCTGCCACAAGTTTCTCTCTGAAAACCCGGAGATGGGTATACTTTTATATGTGACACCACTCCGATGTTTGAGTTACATATCAAAATGAAAATATTTTGCAGCTGCAAAGCAGCACCCATGTCACACCGTGACAGTGTTTTTGGAAGAACGGAAGAATTTTACCAGCGTAAGTTGCCTAGTGAGATGTGTTAAGTTATGCTGTTTTTAACTGCAGTACGCTGTGAGAAAATGCTGTGGATACCGACATGGCCAGCCTCCCTGGGGTCTTGGTTTTGCCGTTGGTCGGGACACAAATCAATTCGGCTCGCAATTTGTTGCCATCTCTGTCAATCTGCACGATTGATGTCCATTTCTTGAGACTCGCGTTATTTAACGTCTCTCTCTCTCTCTCTCTCTCTCTCTCTCTCTCTCTCTCTCTCTCTCTCTCCACCCCCCCCCCCTCCTTTTCTCACATCCATCTTTCTCTATCCACCTCAGGAGGGGGAAAAATAATTTGATTATTGAAGTAATAAAATCGTCTACAAGATGAACCCCATGTGACTTAGAACAGGAACGATTGAAATCAAATAAAATGCAACCAAGTAACCTATCTGGCAACATAATTGCTTCATGTATTTTTTTTTTTTAAATTCTTCAAGCTTGCAAGTAGATGCTGCACTTTGTACCGTCGCTACTCCTCTCTCCTATGTTCTAGATATGATGGAAGAGAAATTACCGACATCAGTATTTCCAGTCACTGATTTTAAGCTCTTCCCCAGTAAGGAGGTGGTGGGAGGAAAAGGAGGAAGGGCAGGAGGAGAAAAGAACAACTCTCTCCATGAAATAAAATCTCTCTCTTCGGCTCCTCACTGTATCGATGCAGCGGCTCTTGAGCCTCCCCGGCACCGCTCGCCGCCTGCCACGACAGAGGAACTCGGCCGAAATTATCGACCAGGCCGGCTGTCTTTGGACCAGGGAGGGGAGAGAGAGAAGATTTTGGCTCACACCGGCCGCTGAAGCTCCCCTATCAATAGTTGTTTGATCACAGCCGAGACTACCGCTTGCAGTTTTATTTTATTCTGTTTAGCTCGGGCGCAACAGAGGAATTCTTATAAATGAAAAAACAAAAACAAACCAACCCCCAAACTACTCAATGAATTAAGAAGAAAAAGAAAAAGAAAGAAAGAAGTAACGGAAAAAGACAAGGAAATTTTGTATGTGTTTATAAAAAAATATTCATAAAGTGGGTTCTTTAAAACTGATTGTTTTTGCTTTCAACACTGGGAAAGGTGTATTGGATAATTGTCGCCAAATGAATGTTTCGACTCTATATGCAAGCTCATTGAAATTGTCAATGGCTTCGGAGCTGATTTATAGAGTGTTGTTTTAGATGAAAGTGGTAACTTCGAAGACTTTCATCTGGAAGTTTCAGAGACCCTAGGTTCGTATACTTAGTATTGCGTACAAATTTACTTCATTTTGTTTTGTGTTTTTCGCTCTCCTTTCATTCACTAAATGTAAACCATCTCCACCGATGCCATATACGTCACTATTTTCAATTAAATCCACCATCCCATCCCAAAATTACTCACACACTCTGTTTTCTCTGGTGAAACTCGAATCTTACGAGTGCTCTCTGTCTCTCCCCCCCTCCTCCCCCTTCTCTGTCTCTGTCTCTGTCTCTGTCTGTCTGTCTGTCTGTCTGTCTGTCTGTCTGTCTGTCTGTCTGTCTCTCTCTCTCTCTCTCTCTCTCTCTCTCTCTCTCTCTCTCTCTCTCTCTCTCTCTCTCTCCCTCCCTCACAAACACATACATACACACGATCATATGTTTACACTGCCTATGCCTGGAATTTTTACATAATTGTGCTGTAATTATGCCATAGCGTGAGCATTATCATGAGTATGAGAGGCTTTAACCACACCGCTTTCTATTTTTGCAGCATTGCACAATAGCAACAAGATATCTCTTGTTACCAAATGAGGGAGACATTAACCAAAAAGAAAAAAAAAAAGTCAAAGACTTTGGTAAAATCGGACGCAGCTTTTTGTCGATACCATCATGTCCTTACATTATCGATCGTTAGGCGGTATTTGTATTGCAATGATATCAACGCGTTGCACTCAACCATAATCATTATGAGGAACATTTAAAGCGTGTAATTAGTCCACCCAGGGATCCCACACATTACACAATTCTCACCGCTTTACACAGTTATTTTTTACCGTCAAAGGTCAAAGCCATTTCTCTTACAAGCCAACACGATTTTGTAATACTGATATGTTACTACTTTGACTCTACTATTACTGTAAAAAGGAACATTATGTTCCCGTCCTATAGCGGCTAAAGATATGGTCATTTAAGTATTTTTTGTATCCGATTTGTTCCACATCTCTCTCTCTCTCTCTCTCTCTCTATATATCTATATATATATATATATATATATATATATATATATATATATATATATATATATATATATATATATATATCATCGGACACTTTCCCCCCATCTTTCAAGCTACAAGTGGTTATTTTGGGGACTTGGACTTACTGTTGGCAACACGTAATTTTTTTCCAGAGATAAGTGTTGTATATTGTTTTGAAAACTCATTTTGATACGAGTTTCTAAACGTGCACTAAATCTAACCTAATGCTCTTTTCATTTTGAATCTGGTATCATTTTTTGTTGTACCAATCACGCCGAGAAACCACCATTTTCTCTCTAACTGGACTTAGGAAAAATATTTATCCAGTCAATTACTATCGCTGCAATATCGATTGTTTCCCACAGAGCAGTTCAATGGCGATTAGATACTACACACCACTATCATCCAATAAAGCATAGGGGTCGCTTCTGTGTCGTGCGTGGTGCAAGATGCTTACACAATCGTGGGACAAGCATCCATTCCTTGTGCTTCCTTGCATAATGACGTCACATTTTTTTTTTTAATTTTAAAGCGTGAAAGCCACTGTGCTTGTCCCACATTTTTTTCCCTGCAATCGTCTTGAACCACAGACCCTCTGTCTTTTGCGTTCTGTCTCTCTCCGTCTCTGTCCCTTCCTCCCCTCCATTCCCACTCTGTGATAGATCGTCGGACTCTGCCATAGAGAGGGAAATCGAAAGGGAATGGGGCACTTGTCGAGAATGGCCGTGACACATCCGGCGTGTGAGATTGAGAGGGCTTTGTTTCTCAATATTGCGCAACCAACATCACTCTTCCCGTGCCTGTCTCTCTTTTGGTCCGTTCGTCTGTCGCCTCTCGCGTATATCTTGTCTCTTGTTTTTATCTGGCTCACTCTTGTTTATCTCTCTCTCTCTCTCTCTCTCTCTCTCTCTCTCTCTCTCTCTCTCTCTCTCTCTCTCTCTCTCTGTCTAGCTCTATGTCTTTTGCTTCCTTTCCTCCTTTTCCTTGAGGTTATATATACTTCTTGATCGTATTAGACGTCGCCTTCTCTATCATCTCTTTTTGAATGTGGACATATTAAACAAAGCATGACATCATCTGCTTCTTCCGGAAGGTTGAAAAGTTTCGAAGCGAGTCAAAGTGGATACAATTAATCTATTTTATTGCCAGCGTTATTCCTCCTCCTTCATTCTGTCCATGTATCCTCTTAACATTGCCATGTTCCATTGTACACTTGCTGTCTTTATAGTAAACAAACTCGCCCACAACCAACAAAACAACCCAATCGATGGTTTGTAGGTTTGGCGTGTAAGCGAATCTTCATAGACAGAAAAAGAGATGGATGGATGCGTCTACAGATATAAAAGTCAAATGAAAAATTATAATTAGGTGAGTAATGAGGAAAATAAAAATAGAGAGAGAGAGAAAGAGTGCGGAGGGATGTGTGCACAAACAGGCTGTATGTGTCGATAAAGCTTCTTGTTTTCCGCGATTCAGTTCACGAAGGCTCCTTTTGCGATAGAAAAGAGGAAAATGTTTAACTTTCTGAAAGACTCCCAGAATGACAAAATCGTTTCAAAATTCTCAAAAAAAAAAAAAGAAAAAGACTGATGACGACGACGACGACGATAATGATGATGATGATGATGATGATGATGATGATGATGATAATAATGATGATGATGACGACGACGACGACGATGATAATAATACTAATGATAATAATAATAATAATAATAATAATAATAATAATAATAATAATAATAATAATAATAATAATAATAATAATAATAATAATAATAATTAAAAAAAAAAAAAAAATAATAATAATAATAATAATAATAATAATACCGAAGTCATGTATTCGAACTGACAACACATTGAATTATTATTATTATTATTATTATTATTATTATTATTATTATTATTATTATTATTATTATTATTATTATTATTATTATTATTATTATTATTATTATTATTATGTTTTGTTCCCCTGTTGTATGCATTGTTAACCCCTGGTTACCCAGACAAGGTTCATGCCCACCTGTGAGATAAGGCTGTACTATTATTGAACTGGATGAATATTGACGTTTAGCTGTCTGTCTGTCTCTCTGTCTCTCTGTCTCTGTCTCTGTCTGTCTGTCTGTCTGCCTGTCTGTCTGTCTGTCTCTCTCTCTGTCTCTCTCTCTCTCTCTCTCTCTCTCTCTCTCTCTCTCTCTCTCTCTCTCTCTCCCCCCTACCTCCCGCGTGCCCGTTTTGCCATGTGTCGTGACTCAATCAATGTAATTAGTTTTATCGATTTGTCTTTCCAAGTTCCCTAGAGCGACGCAGGAGAGACAACCCCGGTGTGGCATTAATTTGTTTAGATTGTTTTAAACTAACGGAGCCAGTTCTCTTGATGGCAATGTTCTCCGTATTGAGGTTTGGTGTTTCAAAGGTCCTTTTTTTATTATATATATATTTTTAGCTGTCTCACACGATACCCACAATTTTGCTTACGAGGATAGAATTAATTCATGCAAAACCAATCTTAGATACACATTCCTGATAAGCTATCCCACCGGGACTTAGAATTGTGTTAGGCAGCAGTATAAAAACAATGCTCGATGTGGAAACTTGTGTCGTCTCTAGATATGTTGTTTATCAAGATGTGAAATTTCACCGTGAAGGTCGTTGTCTTTCGAAACTTTCGTGTGTAACGTTTTGGCGGAAGAGACATCCAAGATGCGAAATATAAAAATAGAAATGCTGTCTAATTGAACACCAGTCCTGTTTGTTTCAACATTTAGAAAAAAAAAATGTAACCAAAGGAGTCTTTTCACCGCATAGCCTGTCGCGACCTGGAAACTTGGACGTCGCTTATAGATCTAACTTCATTGTAATTGGATGATTGCAGAGTGGCCGTGGTCGCTTATGAAACCGCATCGTCAAAGATATAATGAAGCATGGAGTCACGCCCCGTTGTTTCCCCTCGAGATGGTAGTGCTCGGTTCATTAAGCACCAATCACGGCACACCCTGAGGAGGATCCGGGTCCCCCCCCTCAGGTGCCTGGTTGGCTATGGTCGCTTGCGCCTTGGCCATCAAATCGGTCCTTATCTATATATTCTTAAGATACAAATTTATGCATTTTGGAGAGCGAGCTTTTGGCTTAATTGTTGATCATCCCCTCTGCATGGAATTATGATCATAACTGAAAATTGTGTCAAGGAGCGACTCCTGAGATCGGACATACAACATCCATGGCAAACCGTGTACGGCCGATCGATTATTATCACCCTCCTTTTACATAAGCAATCGCCCAATTAAAAAAAAAAGATTACCTAAATAGATTGCCATATATAAGAACTCTCATCATTGCCATGCTGATCTTATTAAATGCTTTACTCATCAGTTTCTCGCTCGGCATGTAATAGATTTAACGAGAAATTTAATTTAGGATCTAACTGTAGGAAATGCAAATTCATAGGAATCAAAGTACCTGGCTATTAAGCTCGCTTTGTATTCAAATTTATTCTCTTTTGCCAATTCTATTTTACTTTTAATATATTCTTTTAAAACGTAATTTGTCAAACGCACTTATATTAAAACCATTCCTCTTATGAAGAAAATCAAGCAGCTCTGAACATCGCAGAGCCTGACGTCTTCTCCCAAACTCTTGCCCACCCAATGGCTTTTCGCGTCAATTTTCAATGCAGAGGAAAGGTAAAACTGGACATACCGAAAAACAACGTCGTCAGCCTTGTCAAAGGGCACCAAAGCAGCAATGATTTTTACTCCCCCAAGCGCGCGCTCCGATCTCGCGATAGCTCAAACCCGTTGAGCAGACATTTTCCCATGTCTTTGCTTCTCTCCCTTGCTTTCTCGCTCAACCAGCCGGCTTGGACTGGTTAGTGAAGACAGTTGGTCCTTCCTGGAGGGAACTTCCGCTTCACTGGCCTCTAACCCATCATCGAGTCTCCTCTCATTTTGTCGTCGATATTCCATCCCCCTCCCCCCTCCCCCCCCCCCCCTTCACCTTGGGACGAGGGTGTAAACTGGAGGATTTGAATGATAAAAAGCCAGCATATTCACAGACGTTTCCGATAAAAGTAAACCTTTAAGAGTAAAGTAATCCAGGAGCACCGTTTGCTTCTCCTTCTCTTTCTCTTCCCATTTTCCTTCTCCCTCTTTCATCTCAGTCTAACTCTCCCTGTCGCATCTCACTGCACAAGCATGCGTGCCAACATGTCTCCTCTACGAAAAGATAACATGCCATTGTATTATTACAATCTTTCACTTTTCCCCCATGGTTCTGGAAACATTACTAAGGGTACAATTAAGCTTCGTGGAGGAGACGAGAATGTTTGATCAAGGGGACGTGGCCAACAGCCTAGAACTATATTACCCAATTCTGCCACTTGTTAGCATGTTGCTGTGTGCTCACGGCTTCGATCAAATTCCAAGAGGGCAGTAATTATTGTGCAGCTTTCCTGGTTTAAGAAAAGTGAATATTGGATTAAACAAAACAGCGTAGCCCAGAGCAGTGGATTCCTGCAAAAGACTCACTCGGTCTAATTGTAGAGTGGAATCGGGAGCGCGATTGCAGGATTTAGTTCTCGTTGCTGAAGGTTTCGCGATGCCGCCAGATTTCTGTTGACGTTGGACACTAGAAAGGCAGTAGTAGATCCATCAACCTAACGTGCTCAAAAGTAACATCTGCTGTGCTAAGGTTCTAGGGTAACCTCACATAATCCAGATGGTTCCAAAAAATGAAAACCAGGGAGTGTTTTTTCTCTCTCTCTTCTTTTGAACCATTTTCAATGGGAGAACAAATTGATCAGAACAAACTTAAGAACTGAAGGAAAACGTCAGCTGGTTTGGACCTTAACAATCAAGACGCAAGATGTCACTTTTAATAGGCAAACAAAAGGACTTGGAGTCAACAATTTACATTTTCATAAAGAGTTTAGTGTTTTGGATAATAATATCAGCTTTATTGGATGTAGACTCTAAATCTAGATTGAAATAATAGACCTATACTCATGGTAAGCCTGGGTCCGGACATTCCAGTCTCTCTAGGCTGAATGTTGCCGAGCAGTCGGTTTGAAGAAGATATAGCAACATAATTATGATAGAGAGCAGGTCTCTCTACTTTTGTTTTGAAGCCTGGGAATACCTATGTAGACAAGTAACAAAGTGTTGTTTTTTTTTGTTTGTGTTTTTTTTTTTTTCCTTAAATGAAAATGTCTTGCCTGATTCGCAGCTAAGGAACTTAACTCGGCTTCCCAGTTGAAATCGAGCTATCTCTTCTCAGTCTGTCTCCAATAATCGTAAACGGTATTAAGATTTCTCGGGAGAGGTTATGGGTTTGCTCCGTATCATCCGCCATAATTTTTTTTTAATTACGAAGAGCTTGACCTACGATATTGTATGACGTTATTCTTGTCTTTGCGCTTTAGGATAATGCAGGAACACAGGCGAGCAAAGTTTGTTCGGTTTTCTGTCTCTCCTTTTCTGACGTCTATCAACTTTTAAAATTACTTAAGCGGCTTTGAGGATACGAAAATATTCGTAAAAACAAAATAATTATGGAGTCGCAGCTTCAAAGGAGCTTGCAGTTGTAAAGCCACGCCGATGGTTTCTTTGTAGGTCGAATGGTTTCTGGACAATATCACACTAAAATCGCTGCCTGTATTATCTTGGAGCACATACCTAGGATAACCCATTGTATTTTTAAATAAAAGTGCTTTACAAAATGCCTGCCCTCGTCTCTTTGGAATTGTGTGACAACATTAAACGCCTCATCTTCAATACAGAGGTGATATGAAAGTACGTGTACACTCGACCCAGTTCTTGCACTTGTTGAGGACTGAAACAGGGTTTCTAGGTATTGGTAGAGAAAGTTTAGAGACGAGAACAGCTAGAGTAAGATCGAACCCCTCACCTTGGTATTTTCATTAAGGGCTGAGCGTTTCTCTCTCTCTCTCTCTCTCTCTCTCTCTCTCTCTCTCTCTCTCTCTCTCTCTCTCTCTCTCTCTCTCTCTCTCTCTCTCTCTCTCTCTCTCTCTCTCTCTCTCCCTTCTTTTGTTCTTCTTCTTCCAAAAACTCACATTTATCTCTCTTGAGATACTTCCCAGCATAGTTTTACAGTCATCTTAAACCGAATCGTACCCTGTGCATACAAATAAAAACCAAAAAGGCACTAGAATCCATCTGAAGTTGAAACATTACAATTTAAGGCAAGCGAAAAGTAAAATTTAATAATCGAAGCTGTTGAAGTGGATGAAGAAAGAGCAGAGCAGCTCTAATAATCACTTGCATAACTCTCATCACTCGTCGGGCATGGGCTCTCATGCCAGAAGGCAAATTCTAACATGTTCTCACTGCTCTCTCGCTGCCACTTCCATCTTCTTCCTCACTTGGAACGTTCATGCTTTCGAGGAAAGCCCGTCGCTTTCGATTCTTGATTTAGAGATCTTTGTTTTCATGCCAGTCATCTTCGTCTTAACCTACAATCGGTCATCGGCTTTCTCATTGCCTCTGTCTGTCTGTCTGTCTGTCTGTCTGTCTGTCTGTCTGTCTGTCTGTCTCTCTCTCTCTCTCTCTCTCTCTCTCTCTCTCTCTCTCTCTCTCTCTCTCCTCCCCACCCCCCCCCCCCCCCACCTGCCTTTAAGTGAATTAAATCGGTCTGATCTGATTCCTGTTTTATTTTCTTGCTGTCTGCCAATTCCCCTTTTGCTCTTCCCTCCCTCTCTCTCTCCCCCCCCCTGCCTTTAAGTGTATTAAATCAGTTTGATCTGTTTCCTGTTTTATTTTCTCGTTGTCTGCCAATTCCCCTTTCACTTCTCTCTCTCTCTCTCTCTCTCTCTCTCTCTCTCTCTCTCTCTCTCTCTCTCTCTCTCTCTCTCTCTCTCTCTCTCTCTCCCCCTCCCGCGAAGGTCTTACTAAGATCTAGACAGACTCCAGAGACGTGTACTTTGTTTTCGTTCTATGCTTCCAATATCAAGGTGCATATTGCGCAAGACACATCAGTTTCTTCCTGGTGAGCTCAGTATCGAGTTTCTCTCCTTTTTTCTTCAAAACTCGTTCCCACTCAGACACGGCGAAAAAATGTTAGCTGACTTCCAAATGAGGCATCTTGCGAGAGATTGGTCGTTGTGAGATTTTCTGTCCATAAAAATATATTGTCAAGAAACCCCCCCCCCCTCTCTCTCTCTCTCTCTCTCTCTCTCTCTCTCTCTCTCTCTCTCTCTCTCTCTCTCTCTCTCTCTCTCTCTCTCTCTCTCTCTCTCTCTCTCTCTCTCTCTCTCTCTCTCTCTCTCTCTCTCTCTCTCTCTCTCTCTCTCTCTCTCTCTCTCTCTCACTCACTCACAGAAAACGAAATGAATTCGTTCCAACTTATCCCTGTGTCAGTGCACCCTACCGAAGATGTTATTTTGGCATGCTTATTTTCGTCGTGCCATGACGCATGCCTAAAAGCCAAGATTATTATTCAATAGATCGATTGTACAGTAAGTGGGAATTCCCCAGAATTCTGGGTTCTCAGTGGTGAAATGCTCATCATAGGGGATTGTTATCAGGCTTACAAAGGACATGTGCGTGCCTTGAATGTTACTAATTCAATAAAATATTTTTTTAATATCGTATGACATATACAACTTGTAATTTTCAGATCAGACTCTCGGATACCACATCATCATTATAGATAATATTTATCTTCAACCCGTAATTTATGCCCCTCAAGTTCAGTGCAAAATTGTTGAACAGAAAATCACCACATTCATGCAAGTGTTTTCCAGTTACCTTGCAAGGCACTTGTGCCTTCTTTACACGCTGATTATTCGTGAGTTGCGACGTACAACTGCCGTTCGAGAGAGTCAATACTTTCCTGTAAATGAAAGGCATTTCAACGCAATGCCCATACAGTTCTCAATCATTCTATTCCAAAATCTATCGACAGAATTAACGAATCTTTGCTGTCTTTTTTTTTTATTTATTCAAAGAAATCTCTCCCTTTTTCTTTTCTCCTCTTTTTTTTTTAGGAGGCTTTAAAGTTATATCTTAACTAGTAATGCCTTAATGTTTTCTAAATATATTTATTGTCGTAGTTCAGTTTTTACCGTTACCACCCATGGTAAGAAGTATGGTCATGCTTTTCGAATACAAGGGTATATCTTACTGCACCAATAATTATGGTGTTGGTTTTCTTCTTCTCCAAATTGGATTTTGTCGCCCTCTTATTCGACCCAATCATAATATATGAATTTTTAGGTGTTCACGAAAGGCTTAAACATTTTAGGTTGAATTATGTGAGATTCGTTTGAAAAAATAATGGGATGCACGATCGAGGTTGAATTGAAAAATATATTTATTTTATTTTATTTATTTATATATTTATTCATTTATACATTTATTTGTTTTAAACAGCCGTGCCATTAGGGAATAGAATACTATGAGCTTTGTTTATCGATAATTGATAGTGCATGGAGGTATAATGTCCGTTCTGCAGAATCTTAACCGTTCCAAATTATTGGCGATGCAGTTGCACAAATCGAAGTCATTGAAGATCGAAATAAAATATCAAACGCGTGAATCTGGGGGACAATGAAATGAGGTGACGATTGTTATCGAAATACTTGGGATTGTTGGACACAGTTCGTGACATTAAGCAAATGGGCAAATTCTTTATGAAACAGCGTTTTAGATCTAGATAGGTATAAGGTGTGTATAAGGTGATCTATAAAACTTTGATTCCTGAAACTGTAGCACGCGATTGTTTCCTTCCTATCTCCAGAGAATGTCCATAGAGTCCATCTATTTATTTATTTATTTATTTATTTATTATTTTTTTTTTTACTATGTTTGCGCATGTGTAAATACAGTGTAAATAGGGCTCCAACATTATTCCATAATAGCTTGATACTGAGAATGGAGCGCTAAATGTCATCTGCACTCTTACTTCTTCCCCCATTAGTGACCCTTGCCTTTTATTATAGACTTTTCTACTCGTCCTCCACCTCTTCTTTCTTTTCCCTCCCCCTATTCATCCTTTCTTGTCTCAAACCAGTTTTCTTTGTGGTCATCATCTATATAGACCTCTTAGTCTTGCCGTCTTTTATTTCGGCTCCTGCCCTTCCTCACCGCGCCAATAGTCCTTTTAATTCTCGTCCTGTTGGAATGGGCTAATGTAATCGAAGGGAGATAAATGAAACTATGCGGGCGAGTCCCTGGTCGATGGTTCCAGAGGTTGCGTCTTGATTGGCCCATTGAAATGTTTCCAACCACTCAGTGATTGTAGAGTGGAAGTGTTGATGGTAAAGGAGGAGAAAATAATCAGAAAGAGAGGGACGATGGCGAAATAGAGAGATTGACGGAAGGAAAGTGTGTGTGTGTGTGTGTGTGTGAGAGAGAGAGAGAGAGAGAGAGAGAGAGAGAGAGACACACACACACACACACACACACACACACACACACACACACACACACACACACACACACACACACACACACACACACACACACACACACACACACACACACACACACACACACACACACACACACACACACACACACACACACACACACACACACACACACACACACACACACACACACACACACACACACACACACACACACACACACACACACACACACACACACACACACACACACACACACACACACACACACACACACACACACACACACACACACACACACACACACACACACACACACACACACACACACACACACACACACACACACACACACACACACACACACACACACACACACACACACACACACACACACACACACACACACACACACACACACACACACACACACACACACACACACACACACACACACACACACACACACACACACACACACACACACACACACACACACAGACACACACACACACACACACACACACACACACAGAGAGAGAGAGAGAGAGAGAGAGAGAGAGAGAGAGAGAGAGAGAGAGAGAGAGAGAGAGAGAGAGAGAGAGAGAGAGAGAGAGAGAGAGAGAGAGAGAAAGAGAGAGAGAGAGAGGGAGAGAGAGAGAGAGAGAGTGAGAGAGAGAGAGAGAGAGAGAGAGAGAGAGAGAGAGAGAGAGAGAGAGAGAGAGAGAGAGTGAGAGAGAGAGAGAGAGAGAGAGAGAGAGAGAGAGAGAGAGAGAGAGAGAGAGAGAGAGAGAGAGAGATTGTATCGAAGGGAAAATTGTACTAACAAGATTTTCCTCTGTCACCTAGGGAATCGCGTCTCATCATAATGTGATGCACAATAATGTTAAAAAAAATACGCGCGCGAGAGAGAGGGAGGGTGTGTGTGTGTGTGAATATTCAGACTATACTGAATATTTTAGCGACTCAAAATTTGAAGCCGCAAAGCTATGTGATAAAGATTGTTAAAACTTCTCACGATATCAAAGATGGGAAGCCTATGATTATAGACATTCCGGTACTCCTAACGTTTATTTCCACCTCACTTGTCCATCTAATCTCGCGGTTGTCCATCACCTCCTCCGATTTGACGTGTTTGCTCCCCGCTCCTAGGATGTGATGCTATCAGGGTAATGATATTGCTGATATGGGGTAATGTTACTAATGTGGAAGTGATGTGTCTTGCTCATTGCTTGAGCGGACTTGGGAGAGGTTGCCGCTGCGGTGCCGAAGTAGGAGAAGATGATGTGGCTGCCGGAAATGGAAACCAGATAGCTTTATTTGTCATCAATGTTTTGTATGCAAGAGGCCATGCTGATATGTCGGCTATCTAGCCAGCTAGCGCTCCAGACCATGGGTGTTTACTGATGGGTTTTCGGTAAAGGCATCGATTACTCCCCTTTCCGTTCTCCTTCCAAATCCTCTTTTTTCCGTTTCTCTTTTTTTTTTTTATGGTGTGTCCCCAAGACGGATTAGATGAACAGGGCGTTCCTCGGAGAATGGCAAACGGTTTCTTCGATTTTCGTCTATATATCTCTTTTTCGGCTCTCCCTCTATTGCTATCTCTCCCACGTCCCCAGCTGAACTGATGTTTGCCTTGGTCAGTCTCCCAGTCCAGAATTATCGAGTCATGTAGAAGCAGCGTCTTGCGATGTCTTAAAGGACAGCAAACTTTTTCAATACTCGTCTTGCTTGTTTATCAAATATCTACTTTAAATGAGTATTCTTAAAGGTGTCCAAGAGCATTCATATGTCCTAACCATTAACTAACGCAGCAATGTTTTAAACCTTTCCCTTCTTGTAAATGTTACTACCCAAAGCATCATCCTGTTTTACATGCCGATGTTACTACTTTTATTTACACTTTTCGATCTACTGTCTGGCGTATGTTTCTTTTACACTATCTATCAATCGATCTACTGGTTGGCTCTCGATATGAGTCAGATGGGTCTATCTATTTATCTATATGTCTATCTGACAATTTATCTGTCTACCTACCTAGCTATATCTATCTATCTATCTATCTATCTATCTATCTATCTATCTATCTATCTATCTATCTATCTATCTATCTATCTGAATGCCTGTCTGTGTCTGTCTGTCTGTCTGTCTGTCTGTCTGTCTGTCTGTCTGTCTGTCTATCTATCTATCTATCTATCCATCCATCCATCCATCCATCCATCTATCCATCCGTCTTTCTGTCTGTCTATATCTCTTGCATCTTGTACCATTTCGTCGTACTAAATTTCCCTGACTTTATCTTTCCGAGAGAAAGTCCGCTCCTTAAAGAGACTGTGTATCATGGCTCCGATCCAATCCTTGAGGGGGGGAAGGCGTGAAAGGAGAGAGGTTCCGTGGTTCTTGGCCATAGAATCAAACGTGAGAATTCTATAAAGGAAACTCCGGACAGAGAACGTTCGTGCCCGCGAAACGATTTGTTAAGTTATTATTTGGGAAGTAGTGAAGAAAGAGATGGGGCTAAAGCTCGGGAAAAGATAGAGAGAGAGAGAGAGAGAGAGAGAGAGAGAGAGAGAGAGAGAGAGAGAGAGAGAGAGAGAGAAAGAGTTGGGGGTGAGTTTGGGCGCGACACTTATACGAGATGAAAAGATTTAGAGAGCTGGTAAGACAGGAGAGGATTTTGGTGATCGATAGGGTGATTTTTTTGTTTTGTTCGGTCGGTCGGTCTCTCTCTCTCTCTCTCTCTCTCTCTCTCTCTCTCTCTCTCTCTCTCTCTCTCTCTCTCTCTCTCTCTCTCTCTCTCTCTCTCTCTCTCTCTCTCTCGCCCCCCCCACCCCAATACTTTAAAAGTCAATTTTAGATTGCGTTAAAATCGGAGGAAAATAATAATAATAATAATAATAATAATAATAATAACAACAACGTAAAGCTGGATTCCTGTAATATTTTGAAAGAAACATTCGTACAATAAACATTGAACACATTATTACATCACATGAAGCAGCTCACTACCCTGTATACCATCTTGGGATATTATACAACGATGAAGTTGGAACAGTCTCGTTTCTCTCTCTCTCTCTCTCTCTCTCTCTCTCTCTCTCTCTCTCTCTCTCTCTCTCTCTCTCTCTCTCTCTCTCTCTCTCTCTCTCTCTCTCTCTCTCTCCCCCCTTTTTTTGTTGTTTTGTTTTGTATTTACTAGTTAGAATAAAAAAGGAAACTTTGTTCACAACTAGGGGTGAAGAAGATAGAAGTGGGAAGGATGAGAAGGAATGAAGACCAATCACAGATTAAGAGCGAGTTAAATGGATAGCAGTGTAAGTTGGCGTCTCCAAGGACCCCTTTTGGTTGATTAGTGTCTCGTTGTCGGCCATTGTTAGCGGTGGGAGGCCTCGCCTGCCGGGTAGACATGGACCCCGATCTCAGCTGCTGGCGCTGGCTGCTCTCCGAGTGGAACGCCGGATATCGACCAGCGCGAGCAGCTAGCAGCTAGCAGCGCTGCTGAGTGCTTTGGCCTCGGGGTCTCCGCGCCATGGACACCGGCACATACCCCGGTAAACAACGTCTATCACGGGATTATTTAAAATTCTTGTCCTGCACCCTCTTCCTCGAAAACTCATTCCTTTTCTCTTGGACAAGTGCCTGCATTTTCCTTATACTAGCAAAGGGTTCGATGATTTGGCGCAAGACATGGCTTATTTCCAGCGCGTCCTTGAATAAGAGATGCATCCCCCCCCCCCCCCCCCCGAGAAAATTGCTATAAGTTGCAATTTGCAGTCCAAAAAGTTGTTTGGTTTGGTTTCTTGGAGCTTTTACCGACTCTGGGCACGTTTTCCGTGCGTCCTGTTGCGGTGTTTGAACTGTAGGTTCTCCAAATGGCAGACTTGTGGAAAACGCGTCACAGGAAGTCCGATAGATTTGTTGCATTTGCAGAAAGTTTTTGAAAGTTTTTTTTTTCCTTACCTCGATCTCCAATCCATATTGGTATTATAATGGCAGCCGTTATACTTCGAACATTATCAGTCTGTAACCCCCGCACATATGACAAGAATAAAACAAAGAGACCAGTGCTGTTTCCACTCAAGCTGTCCGGGCTGTGATAGCGCTTGCTTATAAGGTTTTCTCAATTATGCTAAACTGATATTGCATTTCATCATTGCATTCGTGTTCATCTTTTTAATCCAGTTATGCATTTCGCATGACAACTTTTCATTAGATCAGATCTATGTTGTTTTCGTTACCGGGGGGGGGGGGGAAACATTTAAGGTTTCCCCGGCGGATGTCTCGGACCCGCTGGCAATCGTAATTCTGTTAATCTTTCAGGCCGCGCTCTCTCTCTCTCTCTCTCTCTCTCTCTCTCTCTCTCTCCCCCCCCCCCCACACACACACCCCCCTGCATTTTGCTGTACAGTTACGCATCTGTAGTGTCTTTTCCGAATTTTAGCTACATTTAATAAATCATCATATCTTTTTCTGCGTGCATTAGGTCATAGGAAAAAGAAAACAAGCACAAGATGGACCATCATCGTCTGCGGGGCTTAGGCAGCAAAATTAAAAAAAAAAAAAAACTAAGGTACCAGTATATCTACTTCCAACAAAATTATTACTCAGTTTGCGATGGGGGAAATGTATTAAAACAAAAAAAAAGAAAGAAAGGGGGGAAGGGGGAGAGAGAGAAGAGGAAGAAAGAGAAAGGGGGGAACCCTTCTTGTGACGCAGATTTGACCAACTTTACCGCAAATTATTTGGTGTATCCGATGCTAAAAGCAATGATGGAAGCAGCATCGTGTAGGTCCACCGCTCTCTGCTTGCATGATTCATGTCTCTCTGTTTTCTCAATAATCCTCAGCGGCGGCGAAAACCAACACTTGCTCTTGTCTCTTCCTCACATCGCCTCTTTCTCATTTCCCCCAATGCCTCTTGAAAAACAATATAAAAAAATGTGTTTAGTGTGGGGAACAAGGAAGAACGGAATACAGTGTGGGAGAAGGGCGTTAAGGAGGAAGGGCGAAAAGAGAAGAAGTAAAAAAAGCAGTGAAAGGGAAGATATTCCTCAGCCAAAATCGATACCCGAATACCGCGACCTTCTAGAGTTAACTACTGCCCGGCTTCCTTAATCATTTGTGGTCTATTCTTCCGTCTGTTTGTCTGTCTGTCTATCTCAAAACGTCTGTTAGACTTGTAAGTTGTACTTATCAATGTCTTTCTCCCTCCTTTTCTCTATATCCCTCGCTATACTCTCTCTCTCTCTGTCTCTCTGTCTCTCTCTGTGTCTCTGTCTCTCTGTCTGTCTGTCTGTCTGTCTGTCTGTCTGTCTGTCTCTCTCTCTCTCTCTCTCTCTCTCTCTCTCTCTCTCTCTCTCTCTCTCCACAGGTTTGGGCCGTTTCGTGGCGTGTGAAAAACACTTGCGATATTTGGTGTGGTTGCAACTTGAAGCGGATGGAGGTAACAAGACTATACACAGTTGGTTTGAATTGCATTAAGCATTAAGATAGTCCGAAGAGGAGAGGTATTATTTTGTCGTCTGGAAATTGGTAGTGCAAAAGAATAAGAGATCTAGACAGAATTGAAACGACTCTATGCAATATACCACCCGTCTTTCGCAAACAGCTTTAACACCTCACATCATCATCATCATTATCATCTCTCTCTCTCTCTCTCTCTCTCTCTCTCTCTCTCTCTCTCTCTCTCTCTCTCTCTCTCTCTCTCTCTCTCTCTCTCTCTCTGCCATCACGGAGTTCCAAGATTTGTCTGTGACGACTTATGATTTGAAAAACACGAATATTAAATGAACAGTAATAAACAGTAGTCTTTGGTCGATCAGTCCTGTCTTATCAGGCACATCTTAAAATAGCATGCTTTTATCTTTCTTAAACTTAACCCCAGGACGGTCTTAAACTTTCACACTATCATTCTTTATGTGAGGAGGAAAACATGGTGTGAAAAAGAACGGAATAACAAATCATGATGAAAGGTGTTTTTTTTTTTTTTTTTTTATTTAAGGCAACGATGTCCATCCGTTCCATCACTGTCTGCCAATATAGAAATATCTTTGCTTTTACGATTCGGCACCTGGTCCTTCTCTGTCTGTCTTTCTGTCTCCTCTCTCTCTCTCTCTCTCTCTCTCTCTCTCTCTCTCTCTCTCTCTCTCTCTCTCTCTCTCTCTCTCTCTCTCTCTCTCGCGCGCGCGCGCGCACACACACACACATATAAAGAGACTTCTTTTATTCGGCAAGTGTACGTACAGTACGAGCAAAATAGCATAACTGTATTAAAAGTTTTAGGCGTTAGGATTTAAATTTTCTCTTTCGCCTTTTATACTAATTTACGAATCGAAAATCCACTCGGAAAAATTACTCTACCGCATATAGCTCAATTCTGAAGGGGCGCAAGTTATCAAACAATAGGCTTAAAGGTCGCTTCTCTTTAATCCTCGTAACGAAGCACTCATCGATCACACATCGAGAAACATCCATTGTGAGGAAGGTTTGTCTTCAGAGATGTTGACGTTTGCCACCTTAGGTGATTGATATCGTTCTATGTTGAAGGTGTCCTGGGGCAATGTAGAAAACTCCTCTCTCTCTCTCTCTCTCTCTCTCTCTCTCTCTCTCTCTCTCTCTCTCTCTCTCTCTCTCTCTCTCTCTCTCTCTCTCTCTCTCTCTCTCTCTCGTTTGTCCCAATCATCTTATGAACAGCTGGACAGCTCTCCAAGGCCAGTGTTATGCGACAAGCAGCTTACTGGTCATAACCCAAGCTTTTATGAGTGTGCCTTTTTGTCAGTTATATTTCAAGAACTGAGTTGTTTTTTTGTTTGTCTCTTTTCGTAAATACAGCTGTTCATATTATTATTTTTTTTTAAATTTTTATTCCTTTGAGGTTTTAAAATCCCTACATCGCTTAATATCTGTAGCAGCCGCTCAATTTCTTGTTTGGGTGATTAGTGCCTTATTCAGCGCAGCAGAAAGTTTCAGGATAAGTTTCACTACCGGTACAGCGTTGTGTGTGAGGAGCTTGGCCTGGATTTCGTTTGTTGTTAGGTGGAATACTTCACGCTTTTTGTGGTGTTATCCACTCAAGTGGATGCTCATTGAGCCTGCAGTTTGGGCTAGAAATGAAATTAAAGAAGGTATTTTATTCTCTGCCTTTGTCTGTCTGTCTGTCTCTCTCTCTCTGTCTGTCTGTCTGTCTGTCTGTCTGTCTGTCTGTCTGTCTGTCTCTCTCTCTCTCTCTCTCTCTCTCTCTCTCTCTCTCTCTCTCTCCAAGATTTTTTTTTCGCTATCTTCCTGCGAATTGTTTTATATATACAATTCGTTGATTCAAATTGATATGGATCATTCAAGTCATTTAATCATCATTATCATCATGATTATTATTATTATTATTATTATTATTATTATTATTATTATTATTATTATTATTATTATTATTATTATTATTATTATTATTATTATAATAATTATAATTATTATTATTATCATTATCATCATCATCATCATCATCATCATCATCATCATCATCATCATTATTATTATTATTATTATTATTATTATTATTATTATTATTATTATTATTATTAAATTAATTGTCAATTAAATGTTATTTTTAGTCAAATAACACGTTAACCGTGAAATGGCGGCGTGGATATTTTGTCTATTCACCCGTGCCACCTTTCTCATACATGAGATGAACGATGTCTGGAAATTTCAAAGCTGTAGTGGCACTCTATTTTCCGTTCATTGTTTTTATATTCAGCGTGAATTCTGCCGATTCCCTCTGTGGTCTGTTTTAAGTGTTGCAAATGCTACTTGGCGAGGGTTCGATGCGATAGTTTTTTTTTGGGTTTTTTTTTTTCGTAAGGCTCTCAGCTGTAGAAAAAAAAAAATTCTCGTAATAACCGTTTGGTGTCGGCAACAGTGTTACCATCTTATCTGATCATCGATGCTGCTATATGACGGCATTGCCAATTACTTCAAGACCCTTCTATTTGTTTTAATTTTTTGTTCACTGCTGTAAATAATACGGAAATGGCTTTTCCCCCACTGACGCTTGAGAATGTTTTTGATACCAAAGTCATTATTGCTGATTTCCATGGTTATTCCTATTTTTTTTTCGCGAAAAGTGCAACATGCCTCTGTACTTCCTTCATAGTTTCTTGGCTGTTTTTCCCCGAGACCCCCCTGCAAAATCCTGCGATTACCATTTATCTTAATTTGGGTTTGTAAAACAGCTAACCAATCAACAAAGAACCTAGGTTTTGATATTGTCAAACATTCCTTTGTTGGACCTCAAATAGCCCGCACCAATAGCAAATTTTGATGATTTAACTGCGAATATCCCGAAGGAAACATGACCAGGTTCCAGGTTCCGCAATACCTCGATTTCTCCTCTTTTAGTTCTCCATTTCTATTCTACTACACCTGATTAAAATTCCGGATTATAACTTTGGTCTCCTTTGGGGATAAAAAGTAAAAGAGCACACAAACTTGAGTTTAAAATATAGTTCGTTTCACCTTTCTTCACTAAATGAGACGTTTGATTTTGATTTAGTTTCTTTGTATTTGTCAACTTGTTCGTCGGTTTTTAACTTGCAATATATTATTACCGTTCTCTAATGCTTTCATTACCTGCTGCATGAGTGCACCACAAGTGTTGTACTTTGAATTAGTTGATGGGACTCCCACTTCATAATCTTACAAGAGAAATTATTTGGCGTACTGATATTTACAATGAAGCTGATATAGTTAATGTTAATTTTGAATAATGATTCTTTTGGCATATTGAGTCCTTTGGGGGAGAGCGATGGTAAAACAAGCCTCCTCTCTATCATTCTGACTGTCTGTCTGTCTGTCTGTCTGTCTGTCGGTCTCTCTCTCTCTCTCTCTCTCTCTCTCTCTCTCTCTCTCTCTCTCTCTCTCTCTCTCTCTCTCTCGAAGATTAGCAGGTGTGCGGGACACTGTTACCTTCCGAACCACTGATCTTTCACCTTCATATTTTCGTCTCCAGGGCCGTGTGCTGAGTGGGCGGCCAGCAGCACCACCAGCAGCGATGGAGTCTGGCGGGTCAGGCCGACCCTATGGGTTCTCCGTGGAGGAGCTGGGCCACCTCATGGAGCATCGCGGCCGAGAGGGCTGTGACCTTCTCAAGTCAGACAAGTATGGAGGCGTGAACAACATGTGCCGGGTTCTCAAGACCGACCACAACAGCGGTAAGCGCTACAAACACCGAGACGCGTTGGCTTTTATTGAAATCTAGAATCTAGGTTTTGATAACAAGGCAGGTGGGGGAAAATAAATTGGAGATTAAGAACGAAAAGACTGGCGATAAATTAAGCAGGCCTTGATATCCATTATGTCGAATTTGTTTTTTCTGTGAGTTGATCTTTACAGCGTGCTGGCGAGTTTCATCTTTTTTCTGGTCCTTAACTTAAAAATAAAAATTCAGCGAAGGACAGATATGAGTTCTGATGTCACATTTCCTTGCCTCCAAGATGTGATTCATCCCCCCCCCCTCTCTGTCTCTCTCTCTCTGTCTCTCTCTCTCTCTCTCTCTCTCTCTCTCTCTCTCTCTCTCTATTTATATATATATATAATCTGTCTGTCTGTCTGTCTATCTATCTCTATATAGGAAAAAAAATATGTGAGTCTTACACAAAATATTTCCAACCACCCTCTGCATAGGTCTGGATGGCAGTGATTTGGAAGAGCGAAGGAAAGTGTTCGGCTCCAACGTTATACCCCCGAAACCTCCAAAGAGCTTCCTGCAGCTCGTGTGGGAGGCGTTGCAGGACGTCACCCTCATCATCCTCATCGTCGCTGCCATCATCTCACTAGGATTATCATTTTATAAACCTCCTAAGGGAGACCAAAGTGAGTTAAATTTTTTGGGTCAAAGATTAATAGAAAACTATTGTATTAATATTATTATTTTTTTTTTGTTTTGTTCTTATGATGATGACCTCTGTTGTTGAAATGTTGGCTTTAAATATCTTCGTTTTGCAAAGAACGATGTTTAGGAATGTTTCGCGGTATAATGTGTAGGTTGTGTGCTTCTCTCTCTCTCTCTCTCTCTCTCTCTCTCTCTCTCTCTCTCTCTCTCTCTCTCTCTCTCTCTCTCTCTCTCTCTCTCTCTCTCTCTCTCTCTCCCTCCCTCCCTCTCTCTCTCTCCCCCTCTTCCTGTTTTAAATTTAGAGGAACAAAGAAAAAATAATAATCAGGGGTTTGAGGATATATTTCTTTTATTTATGAGTTGTTTACTCTTTAGTTTTTTCCCTTCTTGCACACTAATCATGGTCTATGTTGTTTTCGTATGTAACTGACTAACATTGTTGTATATTGCTATAAATGTGCATAATAGATCTTTTACAACCACCAATCTTATGTTTACAGGTAATTTCGATTGCTCCCCCCCCGTTCAATTTTAACTTAAGCGTTGTCTTCATTTCTTTGAAACCTTTATTTGCAAAAATGTTATAGCTACCTAAATTATTCTTCAAATGATAACTTTACTGATGGGGTTGGAAGAAGAGGCTTAAATTATAGAATTTGAGAAGATGGCTTTCCCGCATGATGATTCCAATGTTTAATATTATAGAAGTGCAAAAGTGCAAGGAATTGCCCGCTTGAAATTGAAAATCTCCTCTCATATTCATTTACATCTTCGATGAAATGTGGAAGAGCTGGAGGAGATGGAGGAAGATGCACCTGTTAACAAATGAACTATTTTATATATATATATATATATTATTTCATATTAAATATGGATTTCTCAAATGTTTTTGAATGTTTTGTTTTTAAGCTTATTTTAGTTGCACAAAATGCTGTTCAATGTTCTATATGCAAGCAAATGCTGTGGTTCTCATCGTCATGTTATAATGATGCTCCATTAAAAAAAAATTATGTTTTTTTTTCATTGCATGTGACATCAGACAAATGTAAGTAGCGTCTGTTGTTTCGGTTTTGGACCTAGTGTGCTCTCGCTATTATAGATTCTCCTCTCTGATTTTTCTTTCTTTTCCCCTCCAACACATTCTCACCGCTTTTATGATTACATAATGTTAAAGAAAACTCACGCTCTTTACCTGAAGATACATGCAAGGTATTCACACAAGCAACTAATAAGTCATCGAATCAACTAATCTATACATCAATCAACCAGTCTATCAACCAGCCTATCAACCAGCCAATAAATCAATTAATTAATCCATAAATCAACCTATTAATCAACCACCCTAACTGGCCCTCACATTGTTTCTCATCTATAATCCCAGATTATGCTGTAAGCGTTTCTTACTGATTACTGGAAACAAACTTTAAAAACATCTTTGCACAATTAAATTTGGAATTGTAATCTGTCTGCAAACTTAATTTTGAGATGTTTTTAATGCTTGTTTTCCCCCATAGTCCAACCAAATACACTCTATAATTCCATATCCATCCATGGATAAAAGGCTTCATAGAAAATTGAAATTCAATATATTTAAAAAAAAAAAAAAATGAGTTAAGGCCTGAGAAGTTGCGCTGGGTTTTTGGTAACCGTTCAGGCCTATGAAAAATTAACAAATTTTTGATATGTTGAACGTGATTATTTTTGCTACACCAAAACCCCTACACATTTTCACATTTCACCTTTACCTCCGATGTTTCCTAGATTATACCCTTTTTATGCCTGGTAACTTGTTTTGATAAGTTTGGCATTTTTTCTTCTTCTTCAAATTAAAAAAAATTTTGGCCTGAATACAGAACGTCGCTCCAGCTTAGACAGTCGTTCACTATTACAAGCATCCGACTTCTTTTTCCTTCATTCCTTCATTGTCTTTATAGTTATTAGCTATATGCAGCTTGTTTTTTCTTATAATTCCTAATTATTGTGCAAACATGCTCAAAATAAATATCCCAAGATCAAATGAGATCTGCCCTCTATCACCACACACACGCAGACGATTTAATCATGGCTGTGCAGCACAAAGATGCAAATAAATGCTCAATTACATCTATTAAAAAAAGACAAAACACAAGCACACACACACACACACACAAAACAAACAAAAACAACCAGCAACAACAACAACAAAAACAAAGAAAAAAAAAAACCAAACAACAAAACAAAACAAAAAACATTTTCAAGCAAATAAAAACGGTTCTTGTGGGAGGGGTTAATGTAGCACAAAGTACTCTTTTTAAAAATAAAATCTTTCTTTTCTTCTTCTTCTTCTTCTTCTTCTTCTTCTTCTTTTTTTTTTTTCTAATAGGTAACCGTAAGGCTAGAAAATTTTATAATCTATATGGCAAAATCGTATTTCACGAGTTGCAACATGTTATATCCACATGATAGATTGTGTATACAATTTCATTACTATTTTCTTTCTTTTCTTTCTTTCTTTAAAAAAAAAAAAGTTTTTCTTGATTTTGTTTTTAATTAATTATCTTTGCATTACGCCTTTAAAACCTAGCTATCGGAATCACACTTTTTACTCACCGCAACAAACCACAAAATTGATATTTAACCACAAATATTCTTTCAACCTGCAATATGCTATTAAAACCGAATTTTTGTACTTGTATTAAAAAACATCCACAAGGATACACGAAAGCTAGAAATTAAATAGCAACTATTTAAAAATCACAGGTTTGTATTTCAGAATTTATTACAATAATAAGTAGTAAATGGTCGTTGCAGCAACAATGCAGCTGCGGTTATAACATTTTTAGCATAATTCAATGTAGGAATTTAATTGTATTAACAGCAGCAAGAACAAGGAAAATGCATCCATAAAATTCATCAGCTAAGAAAGAATAACTGGATTACTAGTTTACCACTATATTTGCTACGCCACTACTGGTATCACTACCTCCACTTCTGCTGCTGCTGCTGCTGCTATTGCTTATGTTCCCACCGCCACCAAGATTTGACGGAGAGGAGGAGACTGAAGGAAGAGCATAGTGATAGCGAGCGGGGAAGATATGTTTTTAGATATTTTTAAAAAATTATTTATACACCATAAAAAGTTGGATTAATTTGCATACCATTCAACACTCTTTTAAAATAAGTATGTAAAGCATTCAGATTTTCACACTTTTCCTCATTCCGTATCCCACCATAATTTTATTTAAAGAAGAACGTTTTTTTTTTCATGAAGTTGATTTATTTGTGGCATATCGGTTATCATATTAAATTTTTTTTTTAAATCCTCGTCGTGTTCAAGATGTTTTTCCCCCCAAACCGGTGGTGATAAACTCTGGTCGAAACAGGTGGCAAAACTTTTCCTCCTTTATACTTAGATCCCGTGATGCCTTTTTTTCCCTTACCATGAAAATATATTTCACTCCACTACTTTTTTGTCGTTTTTGAAAAAAAAAATATTGATAGACAGCACGTTTGGATTTTTATTGTTTTATTTGGATCCTCAATTTTTGTCTTTTGGACTGATTCCTCATGAGCGATTGCACCTGGAATGATCTAGTCATAAGTCAGCACTTCGAATTTGTAGCTAAGTTGAAAATTGCTCGTTATCACCATTATTTTTTTTTTAATTTCTACTTTACCTTTTACTTTATCCCGTAGGTGAGCGAACTCTAGTCGTTAGCCTAGCTCTGCAATGAAACTATAGCTATATGAATTATACATAAAATTCTCTGCTCGTCTCTGTCTGTCTGTCTGTCTGTCTCTCTCTCTCTCTCTCTCTCTCTCTCTCTCTCTCTCTCTCTCTCTCTCTCTCTCTCTCTCTCTCTCTCTCTCTCTCTCTCTCTCTCTCTCTCTCTCTCTCTCTCTCCCTCCCCCACCCCCTCCCCGTAACCAGCTTACCTATTAACTATTTTTGTATGTATGTATCATAAATCTATATAGTTCTATATACATTTATTTGTTTATTTGTCTATATCTCTATGTATCAATCTATCGATCTATCTTTTTTTTTTAATCTATCTACCTGACTCTCAGCGTGTTTGTCCTTTCAAAAAAAAAAAAAAAAAATCATGATCTATGGGGGGGGGTCTAATTCAGTGAACAAATTTTTAAATTAACTTTTTATCCTTGTTATTCATTTTCATTTTTCATTAAAAGAACATTTTCACTGTAAAAATCTTTAAAGGGTGACATTCTAAACTCTGCAACTTGTAAATATATACACAAATATATTCTGCAGCCAGTTTCCTTACAAAAAAGATATTTCTTTTTGAATTGAAATAGGAGGAAGAAAAAGGGGGATGATTTATGTTTATCTATGTTATTGTAAGAGACAGCATCATCCATATTTTGTTTCTCAAAAAAAAAAAAAAAGAAGCTAAAACAAAACAAACTGAAAGAAAACAAAATAAAACAAAAAAAAAAACTGAATATGCAGACAGTTCTCCCCACTTAGTCAATGCTATTGACGCTATGTCTTTACTCTTAATACTTGTTATATCCTTGTACAATTATTTTTGTCTGCTTGCTCTAAGATTCCATAATTATCTTTAGCATTCTTAATCCTTTTAGTGTCTTTTATTTCTCTCTTCTCTTTCTTTTTCTCTCCTCCATATCAATCTCATGATCACCATCACTATCTCCTAAATCATTTACAAACCTGGCATACTGAATGAAACCAAATTTTTTTTGACTTGTCCAATAATTCTCTATGTTACACCCTTTATACATAATGACAGCGAAGCGAGAAGAAGATCACTTCAAAGAGCAACAAGGTGACATCGAAGAAGCTGCTGGCTGGATTGATGGATTGGCCATCCTCTTAGCTGTGGTCGTGGTCGTGCTGGTCACTGCCTTCAATGACTGGAGCAAAGAAAAGCAGTTCCGTGGGCTGCAGGTGAGTTCTATATAAACACTCAGCATTTAATAGTTTTAAGATTTTGCTAAAAATAATATTGTCCCAAGTTTAGACTTCCCAGATTTTAAGGTTCCATTTAAACTTACTATGGCCGTCAGAAATTTGCTGTAAATACAAGTTATTATCTGGTATCTCTTAGTATGCTTCGCTGGTGAAAATTGCAAATCTTAAACAAGGAAAATTTAGGCGATCATGCCTGACTTTGCTTGACTTTTTACGCAACAGTTCTAATTTATCTTACCTATCTCTCACTAGTTTATCTTTTATTTCATTCTTAATGTTATAACTTGTATACTTCTGATAGTCCAGACTAACTATTCTAATGTTTTTTTTTCACCTGGTCAGAGCCGCATAGAGCACGAACACAAGTTCTCCACCATCAGACGTGGAGTAGTGGAGCAGATCCCAGTTGGTGACCTGGTTGTTGGCGATATCTGTCAGGTCAAATATGGTGAGGTCTTAGTCTGTGAGATGTGTATTGACCTTCCAGAAATATTTCAAATTCTATCAACACGATCAAGTTATAAGTTAAATGCTCTAGAAAAATTGGCTGTAAATCTTATTAGCCTGCACAAAGAATTTTTCTGTTTTTGATACGAAAACTTGTTCCACCTAGTATTGGACCAAGTTCAGCAAACAGTTTAAAAAATTTCTGTAATTGGGTAATTTGAGATGAAACAGTAGTGTTGAAGCAGTGGGTAACATACTCTTGGAGGATCTGATAGACCAACATGCAAATTATCTTAGATGTTAACTCATTCTAAGCTGTACAAGGTATGCGAATACCAATCTGCTTGTAAGGATCTAAATGGCATAAAGCTGTTGGCTTTGGATGTACTCTTTTATGCTATCATAGGAGCCAACCATATTATTAGAGTGGCAGAAGACCCCTTGTGGCTCTAACAGGTATATAAATAAAGAGAACACTTTTGCTATCAATCAGACAGTACACAAAATTGATATCGTTAAAGATACATTGCCTGTCAACTGTGAGAGGGCCTGCAAACAATACATGTGCATACCAAGCAAGACATTGGTTTTGAGGGGTCAGATTGTTCATAGCTATTTGGCGACTTGTTAATTATTTCTACCAGGTTGACACAACTTCTTTATAAGGTCAAATGAGAAGCTGCATGTTTGATATGATAGGTTTGGGAAAGTGGGTATTATGCGCTACAGTTTTGAGAAGACTGTGCAATAATACAAGAGGCCTTTAAGCCAGAAATGCCTAGATATCTTTTCATATTACCTAGTTCAATGGTCCGCAATGGTGAAATATTTCAAAATCTGCAGAGATAAAAAGGTTGATGTAGGCTTATGGAAAAAAGACATGCACCCTAAAAGAAAAAAAAGTATTCAAAGATCCCAGATACCTAGAGTGAGAAATTTTCTTTTGTCTAGATCAACATTAAAAAACTTACGACTTAAGCAAGTGAAAAGTGGAGCAGTGGTATCTGGACAAAGTTTAATCTAGTTTATAATGTTATGTTCCTTTTTCTTCAATTGATTTTGGTTTTACTATGTTGTGTATACTCCTCTTCTAATGATAATACTATCTTGTTTACAGGTGACCTGCTTCCAGCTGATGGTATCATCATTCAGAGCAATGACCTGCGTGTGGATGAAAGCTCTCTCACTGGAGAATCTGACCATGTCAACAAGGGTGTGGCCAACGACCCTATGCTGCTGTCTGGTAAAGCTCACCTGCCACTTCCAGCTTACAACACACCAGCTCTGAAATTAGCTGTTGACTTTGTGATTACAAAAACATAACCATGAATACTCTCACTGGAAATATTAGAGGGTTGTGCATTTTTTTTTTTAAACCAAATCATGAAAATTTGTTTCAGTAACCACATGGACAATTTGTTTCAGTAACCATATGGACAATTTGTTTACCCAATGGTGATTTAAATTTACTCCCCATTCATCTGCCAATTTGAAGTTTTACAAAATTTTCATCATTAGCAGTATATGCCATAAATTTTTTACAACTTCTTTCGATGACTTTATTCTTTGCAAGGGTTTAGGAAACCCAAAATAATTAGTGAAAAGCCTCAAATATTTGACTTTGGCTTGTTTTAGATAATGAGCAGCACGATTGGTTTATACCTCACATCTTTTTCAAAGAAACTACGCAACTCATAATGTTATCATTTAGATGAATGTCATTTCCAAATAAGAATATGAAAAACTTGTATTTTTCGCACCTAGGCACTCATGTAATGGAAGGCAGCGGTAAAATGCTAGTGACAGCTGTGGGTCCCAACTCTCAGACAGGTATCATCTTTGCTCTGCTTAATGAATCACCAGAGGAGTCCGCAGAAAAGAAGAAGAAACAGAAGAAAAAAGAGGAGGAAGACAAGAGTGCCGGTAAAGTTATCACAATTTTTCTTAGTGCACACCCATATCGCCTGATTGCCTTTTATTTGTGAGACTGGTAATTTCTGTTAAAATCTATGTCTTAGGCATCTCTATCCAGTTCTAGGTTTAGTCTGTACAAGTCCTCCAAAGCATTCTTTTTCATCAAGATACGTGTCTGTATCTCAGCATCAGATCATCCTCATAACTCATAATGTGACTGTCTCTCAAGTGAAATTCATCTGACACATGGTGTGTGGCAAAATTTGTTGTGTAAATAGTGCATCTTAAGTTGAAATCTTACTTTATTGTCAACTCAAAAGAAAAAAGGTCTTTGAGAGTCAAAATCTTTTAAGAATTGTTGCCCCTGTCACCTGCTAGTCCTATGATTATTTTGTTGAATCGTGCTCAGTATCATTACAGTTTCTTCTAAGTCTTGTTTGGTTTATAGTCTCACAATATTGTACAGCAAACTCTACTGTCCTTTTTTTTTTTTTTTTTACCAAGTTTATATTGTTTCATGTCTTGTCATTTGGGTTTGTCAAATGTCCTTCACATTTACAAATATTCAGATGTTTTTGTTTTCTTTGTTTTTTTTTGTTTTTGTTTTTTTTTTTTAAATTTTTGTTGTTGTTTTATTGGTTACATATATTTTTGTGCTCTCCAGTTGCTTAATTTAGATTTTTAAAAATTCCTTATGATCACCATGTTTATACATTTATATTTTTCCCCCCAAATATTTTTTTTGCTGATCCAATGCAGGAAATAGTTTTTTTTAAACTATATTTTTTGCTCTGCTGCCCAGTTATATATTAGTTATAAAAGAATATATATAGAAACAAGTCAAGGCGTTAGTCATGAGTAGTTTTGATTTTACTTGGCAAGATCAATTGAGAGAAAAGCTTGCTGTTGGCTGCATGTTTATGCTTTATTTTGGTAGAATGAACAGGTAAAGACTATCAAATTCTATTACTGCAACTTTTTTTTAGCAAGTAAATCAAGCATATAGCCTCAATAGAAAATCTCAACGTCCAGTTCAGCTAAAATCCCAATTAAAAAAAAAAAAAAAAATTAAAAAAAAAAAAAAAAAAAAAAAATATATATATATATATATATATATATATATATATAGATATATAGATAGATAGATATATATAGATATAGATATAGAAGAGTTGAGCACTCTTATCAATTATTCCAACTTATCTTCAAACTATATATATATATATATATACACACACACACACATAGCCTTTAATCACTGCTATATCCAGTGAATATAAAAGACCAACATGGCATAAGTCCATGAGGGAGGAGATTTGCGTGTTGCATCCCCCCATCCCCCCAGTGAGCAATAGAATATGATCATGGGGTTTGAACCCCATTGACTGTGTTAGAGAAACTTTGCATTTTCTTGCATTTGCATCTTACAGCATGTGTTATGGTTCAGAAGGCCTGACATGATGCAAGGCTTTGTCTGGTGGCATGTTTTCCCCCTCTTCAACTTGTTATGCATGAGAGCTAACATATTTGTTTCATTAGCTGTGCCTTTTTAAAGGGGAAAGGAAAAGGATAAAAGATGAGAATCTGATTTGTAAACCCTTTAAATTGCAAACCAACACTAACTGAATATTTATTTCACTTTTTTTTATTTTAAGTAAAATCAAAACATTCTTTCAGGTGGCCAGTTTATTTATTTTTTAAAATTTTGTATTTTTAAAGAAAAAAAAAATCCCCAGCAAAAAGGAAGGAACAAACCACACACATTCTGGTCATTGAAACAGGAGATAAATGAATTGAAATAAAAATCAATTTGAAGCACTCCTTTCTGTAGTCATATATACCAATCGTAAATTAAGAATCTCTTAACCCCCTTCCCCCTGTGGAATTTGAGAAAAGAAATTTCCAGAGAGAGTTGAAGAAGATAAAGAATGATCTCCTAACCTTTGCAAGTTTGGATTCACTGAAGTTAATTTCAAATCTGGAAAAGGAATGTTTACAATTGAGCTTTTCAAGGATTTGACTAGATCTACACCTGAATGGTAATGTGAAGCTGCAAAAATATAATCAAGTTTAAATGTTTAACAAAAATAAACAAGCAAAAAAAAAAAAAAAAACCTGAAAGGATTTTGGCTATACTAAACTGCCATTTCCATCTCGTTTATCACTCTTCAACCGTTCTTCACAAAACAGCTCTGTATCTGCTCGATTTATAGATTCATTTCTCATGCGTTTTAAAAAAAAAAAGAATTGTGATTATGTTGTCGATTTTGTTTTGTCTGTGTTAAAAAAAAAAAACAACCAACCAACATGCGTTTTAAAAATAATTTTCAAAAGGCATTGACCTGAATTTTTATATCAGGATTTTTTTTTTTTTTTGCACATTGCTTATTAAGCTGTAAAGGAAACTACAGGGACTAGGTTTAGCTCTTAATGTTTGAGGATAATTTTGATTGGTTTGATCCTCAAGATTTTAAAATTTTTGTTGCTTTAAAAAAATATTTCTATTTTAATTTTTGAACTTATTGTTTATTTCATATGAGGATTTCGTCATTTTTGGGGGTAATAGAATAAAGCATACAATTTGGTTTAACCTAAAGCAGAACTATTTGTCACAATAAATTTTTATGTGAGGACATAGTCAAGATGAATTAAATGTAAACCTGGAAACCTATATTTATATATGCAATTTGTTTTGTGTTAAAGTGGCTGTGCATCTTTCATGTGTCATACACCAAACAGCCATGACAGGGTTTCCAATCACTTATAATATCTTATCTTCCATTCTGGTAATCAAGCAACCGATGTCCGTTTAGTTGCTGTGAAAGGTAACTTTGTGGTAAAATTTTAACATAAAGTTGAAAAAAAAATGTAAAGAGTGGAAACGTGAGGAAAAATACACTTAAGCACACAGATGATTTATTTGTTTTGAGTTTCTGTCTTCTAATTTTCATGTGTGCTTTACACTGAAACACACTATATCTTGAAGGCTTTTTCGTTATTATCTATGTACACCTTTTCTGTTCTTATTATTTCGTTTGTATTGAACATGGAGACAGAGAAGTGATGGAAAGTCTTTTTTATTTTAAGCTAATGTGTGTCTATGTTATAAGTATTTTCAGTCTAGCACTGTGCCTGTGAGACCTCCTTAGATCATTTGTTGATATGTGTTATTATTTGATATAGGCACTGCCAGCTTTCTCACCTGTGTGTTGTTGAATTTTTGTGGTTTCTTTTTTCACAGTCCACAATCATTTCATTTTCATTCCTGTGAAAGTTTATTCATCATTCTTTGTTTATTGCAGTGTGATCAATCACACCCAAATTTTTTTTTTTTGCTACTTATTTTTTCTCATGATTTTTCTTTTTTTGGGGTAAAAAATTTTTTTTTTTACAACTTGTAAGTCTATTAAAAAATATGAAACATCTGTAGCAGATAATAAAAAGTTGTGTTGCCCGAAATATGTGACTTGAAAACATGTTTATTTTTTGGGATTTACGCAATATTCTCCTTCTTCATCTCTCTCTGTCTCTGTCTGTCTGTCTGTCTGTCTGTCTGTCTGTCTGTCTGTCTGTATGTCTGTCTGTCTGTCTGTCTGTCTGTCTGTCTCTCTCTCTCTCTCTCTCTCTCTCTCTCTCTCTCTCTCTCTCTCTCTCTCTCTCTCTCTCTCTCTCTCTCTCCCACCATCGCCATCCTCCCCTCTTCATCTCCATGATTCCTTGTCTCCGGAACCTTTTTAAAACCCTTTTTCAACTTTTTTTTCTGTCTTTATTTTTTGAAAATTACTTCTGAGGTTTTCTTGATTGATCTTTTGTTTTTTTTTGATCATCACTCTATCTCATTTTCAGGGTCACACTCTCTTATTCATTCCTCTCTATCCATCACACTTCCATGGCTCAAAATTGTACATTTTACCAATCTAAGTCGCAAAACTGAGGCTGTCTAGAAGAATAATGATTAAAATTAAGGTATATATTAGCTAGCTACACTTTCATGAAAAAAGTTTCCTTCAGCCTAAGAACACTTTAGTACTGTTTGAAAATTAATGTCATGTTTTGATGCTTGCTTTCTCTCATCCTTGTTTGGTTTCTGTTTTTGTTTGTTTTTTTTTATTGCTTTTTTTTTTTGTCTTGAGCACGGTTTTTGAATGAGGATTTTTTTTTGTATATATCGAACTCCTCCAGATATATCATGTGCCTGTTCATCGTAAAATTCAAACTTTCATTGTGATTACAACTTCATATTTTGTTTGATTCAGCTTTTCCAGTTTTTTTTTTCATTTATCACTTAGTTTTTTTTTACATGAAAATTATAAATTACATGTTTTAAATATATTTACCTTTATTCTTGGATTGTTTCACCTTTACTTATTTTATCACGTTACTCGCTGAAATTAAGATAACCTTTTTTTATTATTATATCTGGAGACCATAAGAAAAATAAATACAAGGTATGTGTAGCTTATTAAATAATTTTAAACTTTTGAATGGAAAAATGAAAAGATTCCAACTCTTGGACCTTAAGTGGTCTCCTAATTGACAATTGTTGTTCTGTGTAAGGAATGAAGTCTTCCTTGAATGTCTAGCAAGGGCAAGGAGAGAAGGGAAAGCAAAGATTGCTTTGCGAATTTGGCCTCTTTCAATCATTGCAGTATGAGCAAAGAGCGTCTTTTTATTTCAATGAAGAGCAAGGAATGCATGACAGTATAATCCAACACAAAACATTTCTTTTCCTCTGACACCAATCTCCCAAATTAGTAATCGTCCAAATTATTTAATGAGTACATGTTTTGTCATGTTAACAATTCTCACTTCGACGGACAATGCATATTGTTTCTGTAAGCGGAGACTAAGACAGTATGCCCAGCATGAAAGGTGTGAGTATATTTTTTTTAAAAGCTAACAGCTTGGAGATGCAGTAAAGCTGTTACTGAAAGTATATTATTTCATATATTGATAGATATTTTGGCTAGCAGCTAGCAGCCTTGTCTATCAACAAATGTGTGCTCATTGATGTATAAGGTTCAAACAAATTACAGAAAAAAAAGCTTTTCGTTTTTTAAACAAAAAAAATCTAGAGCAAAACTGTGCTACTGTCATGAAGCACGCAATTGTGATATTTTACCAAGTGTTTTTAGTTAAATTTTATTTTGTAGTTCTTAAAAATAAATGATGAAAATTGGAGCTGCATATTGCAGACAAAATGGCTGAGTGCATAGGAGAAAAATGTGATTTTTACAGATTCCCTCACATCACTGAGGACAATTACAGCTAACAGAGTTGTAAATGAGGGTTTCAATTCTCTTCTTATAGTTTGTAGACCATTCAAATATATTGAACCTTCTACTGCCAACTAAAGGTTGCCGTGGTTTTGTAAGCCTGTTTGAGCCACCCCTACCATTGACCCTGCTAAAAGCATTTCTCTCTCCCTCACCGCTTATACTAATATCATCATCGTTTGCATTATTCTCTAACTCTAACTTTCAGAGGGTGACAGGAAAGACCCGGAATCCACAAAACCACGTAAGTCATGCTCATTTCATAATACCACTACCATTTCATCTCATCACTTAACTGCAACCTCTTTTTTTTTTTTTACCCCTCCGGCAATTCTTCCCCATTTGTGTTCTAATTGTGAGGGACTTGACTCGTTAACTGTTAACAGCATGCTTAAGTTTAGGACCAAAATGTGAACGTTTTAATGTCTATCACTGATTTTTTTAGGCCAAATTAGGCTGGCTGATATACTAACCACATTATGCATCATGTATGTGTATTTGATTTTTCCCCCATTTTTTTTTTTTTAATTTAAATTTAAATTTTTTTGGCTACTTCTTTCACCATTCCCTGCTATTAAAAGTTGTGCACGAGATTCTTTTTCATTTTGAACTCATTTACTATTCTGGAACATTTAAAAGGAAAAGAAATTCCATTTCTAGCTCATTTCTATTGAATCAAACTTGCCAAAATTATTAATTAATTTTTTTTTAAGCCCTGTAAATTTTTCTTCATATCTCTGGAACCTTATAAGGAGATGTCAAAGTCCCAATAATTGATTTATGCTGATGCAGTACTGTTTATGTAATCGGATTCACTTTGATGTGTATCTCTCCGGCTCTTCATTTGCGGATTGTCAGCCTGTAAATCATCATAAGTCTTAAAAGTTCCATGGAGACAATTTTATTTTTAACATCAATGGCATTTACAACATCCTTTTCATATGCAAAGATTATTATTAAAATTTTACAAGAGTGGTCACATCAGTCTGATGTCAGTGAACCAGATCCTCAAAGTTGTGAATCTCTAGATTTGTTTCCTAAGTTATTCAGAAAACAATAGAGAATCGGACAACATTCTCAAGATTTAAACTGGACACCAGGATTTTCCAATCAAAGCTTTTTTGGTGCAGATAAACTAATCGCACTAAAAGATAAAAACAAACAAACAGATATGAAAGTGGAGAGTTGCACAAATTCAAATCTTGATTAAAAAAAAAAGAAATTGCTTGGCGAGAACATATTGCAGGAGTTCAAATAATGCCAAAAAGCGTATGAACGCACCTTGGAGCCGATGTCATCTTTTTCCTATTTGTTCAGAATTGTAATCATGTTTATCATGACTTAAATCTATGACATTTAACATCTTTTAAAGTCTGACTTAACTTCAAATAGCCATCACAGTTGTTTTTTGTTTTTTTTTAATACAAAAAATGCCGCATAATGACGTGTAAAGTATCCCTTTGTCCTTTCATAGACATAGATTTATACTACGCTGCTGTTAATGAATGATATTTTGGACTAAACCCCGGAAATTGGATGTCATAAGAAACTAAGTAGGGAAAAAACACCACCATGTCTAATACAAAGAAGTAACAAAGCCTTTTCCCCACCAAATTTCTGTTTCTTACTTTCCCTATAGTAGTATCTCTTATCAAAATTAATGTGGTTGCAGTGGTTTGATCTATTTCAGGTACTCAAATTTTGGCTTTGTTCACAATATTGAATTATAGAAATTATCCTGGGTCCTTTAATCTAGAAATCTTGACCCTAGATTAATAAAGAGCATACTCAGCATTGTACTATATCTCCTTAAGTTATAGATCTCCTCTTTTCTTTCAATTATTTTCTCGTCCCTTCAAATTTTCTTTAAGGAAGTTATCAAATTTTGAATATAGGTGGTTTTTCCCCTACTCTTTCATTGCTTTCCCCTGTCCCATGCCTCCCTTTCCATTTGAATACTGTGTCTAATAAAATGCACATATTTACTTATTAGCCCTGAGTCTGGTGGTTTTTTTTTTATTTGTTTACTTTTTTCGGTGGTGTGTAGTTTTTTTTGTTTTTGTTTTTTTTTTTTAAATAAAAGAGGGGGGAGGGGGGAGAGAGAAGGAGGAATGAGCAGTGGAAGTTGTAACAACTATTTGGACATCTTTGTAGACGTTTCTTGCATACTTTTAAATTGAAAATATCAAGTGGCCATCACTATAGAGTAGAGGAAAAGGTTTGAGGAAGGGGAAGGAGAGGACAAATATAGATTTGAGGAACAGAGATTACTGTACAAGTTTCACCCCCCCCCCTCTCCCCGCCGCCTTCTTCTCTTTTAATGTCTTGAACTTGCAATAATAGATTTCAATCAAGTGGCCCATATTTTAAAATAAAATATGAAACAATAGCTAATTTTTTTTGTGGTCTCACCACAGCTCAAAATCAATTTTAAAAAGTTGGAAGTAGAAGAAAGGAAGGGTTCCTTTTTGTATTTAAAAAAGGTAATATATTTCCAACATCCACCCTTTCTGTCCAGGTTTTGCTCAAATTTAAAAGATCAATGTTAAGACAAATATTATTTTCTTCTACTTCACTTTTTAGTCTAATCTATTGTGTCTCCATTTTTTTTTTTACCGCTTTACAACGTTCGTATTTAAAAAAAACAAAACAAAAAAACAAAACAAAACAAAACAAAACAAAAAGTATTGCAGTTGAGAGTCAAAATGGAATTGATAACCCCTTGCCATTGATATATATTTGAACTTGTTAAAAGTTAGAGAGCTTTTATATGTGCATGTGAGTAATTTTCTCGGTTGGGTCATTGTAAATTTTAGGCTTGTGATTCTTAGCAGAGCAGCAAAGATAATTTGTACAGTTATACATTATAGCTGTGGCTGTGCTCATATATTTATTTTATCTTAAAATTATTTATCCCTTGATCTATAGAACCCTCAGGTATCAAAGCACCTCTTTATTACTTTAAGCTGTATTATACTTAACTCTAATAGGTTAGGCACACTCATCACCGTATTAGAAGAAATCTTTACTGTTCACCTTCCTGAAATATCACCAGCACACATGCCTTCAAAAAGAGTTCAAATTAGTTTAAAAAAAACAAAACAAAACAACAACAACAATCAACCAACCAACCAATCCCTGTTTCCTCTTCATCTTTTGTCATAAACCCTTGTCAATTTTTAAATATTCCTTATTACTGCCTTGTCCATTTTGTTTAAAGCACTTTTGTATTCGTCCCATATGATTGGCAAGACAACTGCATTTACATCGTTGCTAGCCAAAAAGTGACCTCGGTGTACTCTTTACCTAATTGCTGTGCATGCGTGTTCCATTAACGGGTGATACAGTCTTGCTTTTAACAGCTTCGGAATTTTTTCTTGGCTGCATGGCATGTCCAGTTTCATACTCTTTTACTTCTTTCATTTCAACACTCACATAAAAAGACCTCTTAAAGGAGAAAATTTCAAGGGGCAAATGACAGCACACCTCGTTTTCGCTCTCTGTTAACGTTCCAGCCATGTGTATGCAATGTCTCGCTTTACAAGTGGATGGAACCTAATTATTTTTCTGTTTTTTTTTAATCCTCTAACCTTGTTTTTTTTTTTTTTTTTTTTTTTTTTTAAATTGGCAATTTGTTTGCTTCATGTCGTAATCTTTTGAACCTTTTTTGTTTTACTTTTTGTTTCATAACGATTTTGTACTAACAAGCGTGTGATACTTTTTTTTTTTTTTTTTGAGCATTTAAGCCAAGGTGACTAATAATTCTGTTGTATCCAATGTTCATGACTACATACATTTAATGCATTATAGACTATAACAATAAAAAGAAAAAAAAAAAACTTATTACCTTGAATCCTTCAGATACTTCTCATGCTTCACTATTTTTTTTTTCTCCTTTAAGTATTTTACTTAAGTTCATGAGAAGAGATTGTGAAATATTCCAAATGAGTTTCAAACTGCAATAAGGACTCATTCAATATGTCCAACATTTGCTTTTGAGGGCCATAAAATATACTCTGCATTTTGACATTTAAATTGAACTTGGTATTTTGGGAAAAAAAGAGAGAGCTAACCAGAAAGTACATTCTATATATTTCAAATAAGTACCTCTTTTTGCCAGTGAAAGCCAAACATTTTTTCTCTGAAGGGTAAGGGGCATTTTTCATTTCAAGGCCGAGATATAAATCAACATTTAGGAGTCCAGCATCTTTATATCGACACACATCTATTTGAAGAGATCACAATCAGTAAAAAAAAAAAGAACATGAAAAAAAAAATGAAATATACTTTAAATATATATTAATAATAATCCTTGCTTGCTGAGCATGTCATTGCATTTAGTGTGCACAATAACATGCATTTCAAAATAAAATTTCTTCCTCATCTGTTTTGAAGTCTTTTTGTTACCTCTGGTTAGCTCTTTGTGCATCGATTAGGAATGAGCTCTAATTTCATTGCTATGATAGTCTTTTCTCTTCTCTTGGTGATCAACAATCAAAAGAATATAGGTCCTTAGCAGAAATCATTCTTAGATGTTTATACTTTAATCTACCTCATTTAAAGTTCTATCTTTCAAAATAAAAAACTAATATAAACTGAATGAGACTTTAGCTCTCCTTCCTTCTTACTGTCTCTTTCACGGTCTCTCTGGCTGGCTATATGTCACTCTTCCTTTACAATTAAACCCTTGTGTGCTGTAATCAAATTTGCACAGAACAAATATATGCTAAAATTCAAACAATAAACTCCCATTTTGTAAACATTCAGTTAACACTATAAGACGCTCTATACATATCCCAATAACATCAAAAGCTACATGCAGCAAAAATTGTTTGCGCAGTTGAGTTTGGTTATATAATTTTCCTCAGCTTAATTGTGAATAATTACACTGTGTATAAGCATGTGCATATATTTCTTTTTTGCCAATTATAAAAAAAATGTCAATGTGACCCAACATCAGTGGTTTCCAATTCTGTCTTTTTTAAAAGTTGTATAATGACTGTCTGAATCATCAAAGTCAAAATTAGCAGAGGCACTTAGCTAGCAGTAGAGGCTCAAATCTGATCATGCTATGAGGGTGAAAGCCCATTGTCAACTTTTTTTTTTGGTCGAAAGCATTTTAACATAAGTGACTTGGGGGGGGGAAGAGAGGAAGAGAGAGAGAAATGAGTCTATCTTTTTGCTTTAAAGACATATATTAAAAATGTATTTGCAATGTGTTTTTCTATTGGAAAGAAAATGAAACAGAAGTAATCTAAATTTGTTTACTCAGAATTAAACTTCAAAATAAAACCAAATTTAAAAGAAATGGAGGGGGAAAAAGGAAAAAAAAAAAAAAGCATTCCTACTATACAGGTTTCTCCAATTGATTCTTTTTCAAAGCCTTGACCCAATGGTTTTTCTCTTTTTGGTATTGACATGAAAAGAATTTATAAGCAGGTTTTTAAAAAAAATTCTTTTTCGGTTTCTGAATAGTATTCTGAATTCCAATTCAGGCTCACCTCTGAAGATACACCCCATCTCTCTCTCTCTCTCTCTCTCTCTCTCTCTCTCTCTCTCTCTCTCTCTCTCTCTCTCTCTCTCTCTCTCTCTCTCTCTCTCTCTCTCTCTCTCTCTCTCTCTCTCTCAAATAATGCTCAAGAGTAATGCAATGAATCAAGTTGATCTTATATTTTGACGATGTTAGCATTTTCCCAATATCAATTGCAAAGTGTATGATTTGATTTAGATTTTGCTTTGTCTTTTTTCCCTCCCCACTTTAGTGATGTCCTCATCCAATAATGACGGCGGGGGAAAAGGCGGTAGGTGGCAAATATAAACACAGTAATGTTTTTATTATCTTTATTTCTTGTGATGATAGTATTGCCTCCAAGTTGGGAAAATTATGCATATATTTCTACATTATATTACTGATTAATCTTCTGAGATTTTTTAGACCTTTGATCAGCATCCTGTGTTTGTGAATACAGAATTTCAAAAAACTTATTTCTGAACTCTAAATGAGGCCTCTTGTTCTAAATCGTGCAATTTTCAACTTCACCAACGTTATTTAAGGGTACTAAAAGAAATCTATTGCGCGTTTTAGTTCGATTGTAATATTTAGAAAGTTACACTCAACATAGTGATTTGAAAATTGATCGTCTATATTTAAGTAATGTAAAGAAAGAAGACCAGTCACAAAAAATAATTATTTAAAGTAAAAGTGATAAAAATAACAGTAATAATAAAGCAAGGAGGACAAAAGATTTTTTTTAAGTGATGCTACAATTATATCATTATTATACACGCCCTAGCTATGCATGGTTGTGCGTTTGAGTGAATGGCTTCTTGACAGTAAGTTTTGAGATGTATTTTTTTCCTGCACTGTAGATAATTGCAGTTGTAAAGCATGGAGCAATCATTACATTGCCTGATCTCTTCGTTTTGTCTTCTTCATCTGTCTTTTTGCTGTATTCACTTTTATTCTTTTTTTTCTCTCTCTCCTGCATTCTTCTTCTTTCTGTTTGTATTAGTCATGTTATTTAAAAGTTGCGTATTATTGTCTTCCAATTTTTTACTTTATCGTCACCCACCTCTGTATGCCACCATAATCTAAGGTAATATTTGAGTGTACTTTATTTGTTCAAAATCTTTACAGTGATATAAAATGTAGTGACTGGTTGAAAGATAATTTTGTTGAATGCGTTTAGATTTCCTATGGGCCTCTGCCTGTGAACTAATCACATGATGATGGCCTTATGCGTTAAATTTTCAGTCCTCAAAGGTAAATTATATCTCTCCCCTTTTCTTCTCTTACCCAGACTTAGACAATATCCAGCTGAAAATCCATGACGGCAAGAGTAATTCCCATGGCGCAAGCAATGCTCACCCTGATGGAGCCAACAGCCAGGTATGCTGAACAGTCTTCTCTGTAGTCAAAACATTGCATCCAGGCTTTTTTTTTTTTAAACAATTGATCATATACATATATATATATATATATATATATATAACTCTCTCTCTCTCTCTCTCTCTCTCTCTCTGTATATATATATATATATATATATATATATATATATATATATATATATATATATATATATATATATAAATATAAGAGATTTGCCATGCACAGTGAAATTTTTTTTAATCTGAATCATACAAATTTATCTTGATATCTTCCTTGTATGAAGGTTATGTTCAAAAGTGAATGAAAATTGAATGTCATATATTTTCTTTGTACTTTCTTGCTTGTTTGGACGCAGTAAAGTATGTAAGCTGAACAGTAAAAAAGTGACAATTCTGTACTGTTTCAATCTATTTAAAGATCCTTCTAAACGCTCTTGAGATTGTAAATTATTGCAAAAAATTTCAACACTGCCTTTCTAGAATTCATGTTATTTGTAATTATATGATGATAAATAACAAAAGGCTCTGTCAAATGATTGGGATGTTTACAAGAGTAGCCAATAATTCTTGTCATTAGGCTGAACTTCAAGATTTCATGAAAAACATGCTTCTGTTTTTTCTTTTTCTTGGTGAATAAACTTGTATAAGAAAAAGAATTAAAAATGTGCTTTTCTTCTAATGTCAATCCTAACCATTCAGGTAAACAGAGAAGATGCTGATGCCAGTGGTGCTGGTGAAGCAGAGGTGAAGGCAAAGAGCAGTTCTCGCAAGGAAAAATCCGTGCTCCAGTCAAAACTCACGCGTCTGGCCATCCAGATTGGATATGCAGGTAAAGACAATACCTAAATCAGACAATAGTTTTGTAGCTTCAAATCAATATTAATACAAGACTGGAAAAATTTAAAAAAAAAAAAAGAAAAAAAAAACTAACTGGCATCATGATAATTTTACACAGTTAAAACAAAAAGATTTAAACTACTTTATTACTTGGCTAATGAAAAATGGTGATGGAACTTATTATTATTTCCTTTAAAAATAACAGGTACATTGAGGTCACTATATGAAAACAAAGAGAAGACAGAATAGATACATCAGATATTAAAATTTGCTTAATCTTGATAAAGATTAAAGTGATTACACTCAGGAAGGTTGCCATACTTTGGCAATACCCCTCAGTTGTGCTTAAAATCCCCCTCCCCCTCCCCCCCCCCAAAAAAAAAAAAAACCAACAAAACAAAACAACAACAAACAAACAAAAAAAAAAGGCGAAAACAAAGCAACTTTGCATTTCATTCAATGGCCATGTTAAAATACCTTGAATGATACTGAGTACTTTGTCTTTAAAGTCAGGATATCCATTAGTGTCTCAAGATACATAGCAATACTTTGATATAGTATATATTTCAATATAAAGTTCTTACTTAAAAAGCTATGGTTAATGAAAATATTTTTTATTTAATATGGCTCCTTACATGTCTGGCATGCATCCAGTCCTTAATCAGTGATGTGTTCCACTTACAATTTTATTGATATCAAGAGCAATGTTGTGTTTTTTTTGTTTTTTTTTTTGACATTCTGAAGAGAAATGGTAGTTGGAAATTGATGTAATTTTGAAAGAGATTTTAAATTTTGTAATATAGATGTAACTTTATGTTTAAACTTCCAAAATACAAGAAAAAAAAAGTATCCTCCCTCCTTTCAAATGGTATTTTTTGTTTTACCAATTCAAATTTACAATGTTCAACTGATTTAGACTGGGTTTGAGGGATATTTACTACATCAGACCTATATAGATTAACAACTGTTATTTTCCCTCCAGGAACGGCCATTGCTGTGCTGACTGTGATAATCCTGATTATGCAATTTTGCATCCGTGAGTTTGCTATTCGTGGCAAGTCATGGACAGCAGAGGACACAGCCCGAAACATTGAGATGTTTGTCAAATATTTCATCATTGGAGTCACAGTGCTGGTTGTTGCAGTGCCTGAAGGTCTACCCCTGGCTGTAACTCTGGCTTTAGCCTACTCTGTCAAGGTAAATTGACGTTAAGGTTTTAAATTGATACCCTAGTAGCTAAACTTTTATATCAATAAATTTCCACGTTTAGTTTGAAAAATATCGTCAGAATTAACATTATCATGTCATTGAAAGACTAACAGTCTAGTTGAAATGAACTTTAAAAAAAATTGTGTAGAAAAAAGTTCATCTTATAAATGTCTCCACTAAGGCTGCCTAAAAGAATTGAATTAACTAGACTTGGTGGGGAAATATTGAATTAACAAATTTTCTACTTTCAAAACATGGTTATCACTCAAAGTTCAGGGATTTGTTTAATAGTTTGATGCAAGCTTCCATATTGGTCTATCTTAAGCTGCTGGAATTGGCTAAGGGACTTTATGAAAAAAAAATGGGTAGGAAAACATGATTGAGTTAATATGAAAATAAGATTTAAATCTAACTTTGATATAGATTTTTCTTTCCTCCAATTTCTAACCAACCGCTAACTCTTTGTATGTTATATCTCTTTTCTTCTTCTCCTCCTCCTCCTCCTCTCTCTCTCTCTCTCTCTCTCTCTCTCTCTCTCTCTCTCTCTCTCTCTCTCTCTCTCTCTCTCTCTCTCTCTCTCTCTCTCTCTCTCTCCTCCCTTTCTGTCTGTCTGTCTTTGTCGGTCTGTCTTTCTGTCTGTCTGTCTGTCTGTCTGTCTGTCTCTCTCTCTCTCTCTCTCTCTCTCTCTCTGTCTGTCTGTCTGTCTGTCTGTCTGTCTGTCTGTCTGTCTGTCTGTCTGTCTGTCTCTCTCTCTCTCTCTCTCTCTCTCTCTCTCTCTCTCTCTCTCTCTCTCTCTCTCTCTCTCTCTCTCTCTCTCTCTCTCTCTCTCACTCGGAATGTACGAAGCAACATGCAATCATAACATAAAACCCCCTTTTACTTATTCAAACCTTTTATCAGGCATAGACAAGGTGGTATTATACATAGCCCACCCCCCAAAAAAAAACTTCTGACCTTTAATGAAATTTGATATTTAGTCATTTGAAAATTTGTGTGCATTATTAAACAGATGTATATTTTGCAGTGTCTGAATTGTTAAATGAGCAAGGGAGTAATTCTATAAAAAGATATGTGGCATCCACCATTGCTGTTGATTTTTTCACCAATGGTCATGCATGATTTTGCAGTTGATTCTGCAAAGATTTAGGTCAGCCTTGTTGACTTGTACTAATGTGATTTAAAAAAAAAAAATTCTTTTGTTTTTGTTTTCCAGAAAATGATGCATGATAACAACCTTGTGCGCCATTTGGATGCCTGTGAAACAATGGGAAATGCCACAGCTATTTGTTCAGATAAAACAGGCACACTCACAACCAACAGAATGACTGTTGTTCAGAGCTACATTGGCTGTAAGTTTAAAAAAAAAAAAAGGAACAAAAATTAACTCTGAACTCCACATTTCACTTGCATATACTTTCATAGATCGTTTATTCGTTGAATTTAAAATTGGCATAAATGTTAACTGGTTTCCACTATACTATGCAGCGTTTAAAGCATGTCACAGTAACGATGCAGGGCTGAATAAAAGCTTGTTTCTTTGGACCTAATTGATCAAAGTATCTCATTAATTTTTTATACTTGTTTCAAAACCCCAAAATACAGTAAATGTAATCTTCTGATTCATAATTTTATGTTTGACTATCAATATTGCCAAGATTCCATATATCATTGTCAAAACTTCAATGTAGTTAAGAAATAAACTATTGGTTTTAATTTAAATGAAGATAATTATTGTTTTGAATGTTTCAGTGGAGCGCAACATGAAGACCCCAACGTTCAGCAGTATCAATGCCAAGCTTGGTGAGCTATTGCTACAGTCTATAGCCATCAACAGTGGCTACACATCCAAAATTGAGGTTAGTTGATATTTTAATTTTCAGTCGTTGAAATTTTTCAGTTTAGAGAGGTAGTTTCATTTAAATATATAATAAGTGAACATTTTGCCCTTTAAATCTTTTTGGCAATAATTAATTACAACAACAAAAACAACAACAACAACAACAACAACAACAACAACAACAGTAATAATAATAATAATAATAATAATAATAATAATAATAATAATAATAATAATAATAATAATAATAATAATAATAGGAAGAAGAAGAAGATTTTCATATGTTTTTTTTTTATCCCAATGACAAGTATTTCTGGTGCCCTATCAAAATATATTTGAAGTTAGCCTTAAACTGTACCAGAACTGCTTGTTAAAACTGGTTTGCTATTTTGAATGAAACGGCTCAATGCGAACTATTACAATTATGGAGGAGTTATCAATAATGTCAGTTTTATAATTTTGCTGACCTTGTGATGTACAACTTGTATATTTATTCTTTTTTCAGGCACCTGAGCATGAGGGTGAACTTCCTAAGCAACTTGGAAACAAGACAGAATGCGCTCTTTTGGGATTTGTCAAGGCCATGGGAGAAAAATATGAAACTGTAAAATATTTTGAAATTTTTTTTTTTGCCTATTTTTTTTCATTTTCATTGCTTGTTATGTGTAGTCAGGCCACAAAATGAGACATTTTGGGCAGAGGACCATTTTGGTAAATGCCACTTCCCTCAAGAAGACTTGAAATCTTCACTGTTTAAAGTGCTTTCACTTCTGAAACAATATGAAAGTTGTAAATTAGAGCAGTGTAAAAAGTAGAAATTTCAAGCCTTATTAAGGAAAGTTTCAATTAGCCTAAAATTTTCCTACTGCAAAACATCTCTTGTTGTAGCGTCGCTACACACATGGTGGAATGATTAATTTCAATTTAAATATTTCCAAGATAGTTTCTTATGCTTACTTCATTTTGATATTACAGCAGTCAATGAATATTTCCTCAATGCCATAGAAACCAGAGTGTGCCCACACAAAAAGTTAAATACAAATTATGAAATTTGGGTCCATTGCTAAATGACTTAATATTATTTATAATACAGGAAGCTTCTTCATGGTAGTTTACAAGCAAAAGCAGTGAGCTTTTCAATCAGTGAAGAGGATTTAGCTCTTGATTCTTTCTCTAATTTGGTTAAAAAAAAGTTCTTGCCATTTTAGATAAAACGCGATTGAAATAATCAAAGAAAGTAAATATTCAAATTTTCAGTATTTATTTTAAACCTGAGAGCGATATAGAAAAAGTAACTAGAGAGTTGCTCTACATTAATTTGTGTTAATACTTCTTAATAGATCCTTTGGTACTTACTTCTGTAAAGAATTGTTTGTTATCTCTATAGTCGTGTTTAATCATTTCTAATGTCTCTGCTAAACAGATTCGAGAGAAATACAAGGAGGACTCTTTTGTAAAGGTATACACATTCAACTCTGATCGCAAATCTATGGGTACAGTCATCAATGTTCTTGACAGACCAGGAACTGTGAGGCTTTTCTGTAAAGGCGCCTCTGAAGTAGTAGTTAAAAAGTAAGTTATAAATAAATAAAGATTTAAATAAAATGTCTTTTGTCAAATGTAGGAGCTAATGATGCCTTTCGTGTGGTTTGGAGAGTCAAATTTTATTGGTTAATGATAATCCTTGTACCCATTTATTTATGTTGAACTTTTTGTCAATCAATGAATATGCTGAGGCCAATGTATACTTCATTCTGAAAAGAAAAAACACATAAAAAATCATATGAGTACTCTTGATAGAATTATTTTATGTCATTTTGTAAGAAATGAGAATTTTCTTAATTTTATGGAATTCTGCATGTTTGAACAGTCATGTGATTCTCCTTTAATCCTACTCTTGTAACTGATGGAAACTTTTATCCATAAGGTTGAATTTGCTATGCTCATGCATGTTACATTTTGGGAAAAAGAGAAAGTGAAAAGATACTTCAACAACCTTACTGGTACAAATTTTAGGGACAGCCTTGCGAAAGAATGATAAGAGAAAACAAGGCGATATATTATATCGATATCATTTCAACTTTTGTTTACTTTTCATTTTTTCAATTGTAGTATTGATATTTATATTTCAGTTAAAACCATATTGGTTCTTTGAGATCTTTACTTTATTGTTCTCTCCATCTTCACATCCAGACTTATTTCCAACAAAGGCCTATTCTTATTTTCTGCATTTGATATCTACAACCAAACAATTTTTACTTGCCTTGAGATGCATGTTATCTAAACTTAGTCAATTATCAAGATCAGGGGGAAAATCCTATATAGTGCTAAAGTAAATCTAGATCTATTATTAAAAACTGAGCATGACATGACTATAATTATAGTGGGTGATTTTCAATCAATAAGAATAATTTCAAAGCTACATTTAAGTGTTAGAGTGTTTTTTTTTTGTTTATTTGTTTTCGATTTGTTTCCGCCCCCCCCCCCCCCACACCCACACACACACACACACAACCTGGTGGAGCCAGAAGTGCTACTACTCAATCAATATTGATCATATTGAGCTCCTAGTGAGCTCTACTGTATTCAGAAAGTATAAAGATAAGCCATAATGAGGAACTCATTATGAAAGAGACACAATGATAAATAAATCTTTAGGATGATTCACTTCAGCAATTGAGGTGCAGAAAGCAGTACCATTTGTAGCACACAGCTGTAGTTGGGCTACAACAGTTCATTCAACCTCTTAGTCAGAGAAAAAAAAAAGAGCTTTATCAGTAAAACAAAAAATGGCTCCAATTGTCTCTCATTGTCATTGCAATCTATTTTTTTTTTAATTTAGGGTTCAATTTAGAACTTAATTTCTTAAGTTTAGTAAAAGAATTTGTCAAGTTCTCATTTTTTTTTTTTTTTAATCAATAGATTGGCTTATGTTCAATGCAGATCTTTAATAATTTGGCCACAGTCTTTAACTTTGCTGTTTTTTTCTCTTCTCTCCTTTCATTCACTTAAGGTGCTCCTATATTCTGGACAATAATTGTGTGCCACAGCCTTTCAATACCCAGAAACAGGAGGAAGTTGTCAGTTCTGTCATTGAGCCTATGGCTAGCGATGGTCTGAGGACAATATGTTTGGCTTATAAAGACTTTGTTCCAGGTTTTTATGATATTTAATAAACCATTTCTTTGCCTCTGAAAAATAATATGATTGACACTTTTATCAAATTTTTGAGAAGAGACTGTATTTAAATCTATTCGTTATATGGCGAGCATTCACTCTTGCTGGAACTGTCATGAAGTCTCAAAGTGGACATTTTCGGTACCTTTGAATCTTGTTGGTTGAACTATAATAGTTATATAAATAATGCTATCTTTTTGATGACAGTTCATAAACTAGAATAGTTCCTTGGATCTGAAAATGTTTTCCCTAAGCCTTTTAAAAAAAATCAACAACATAGAATGAATGCAGAGTTATGTTTGTGTTATATATCTGATTTTCCTGTAACAGAGGGTCCTAAGGATGTGAATGAGGGCTCTGCTGTGGGAACCAACTGGGAGGATGAAGCCTCTGTGATGACTGACCTCACATGTGTTTGTATTGTTGGTATTGAGGATCCAGTCAGAGATGAGGTATGTTCTTGTTGTTTCCCAGAGATCTCAATTGTTTTCTCATAAAGCAAGCTGCTCCAATCATGTAAAATTGGTAATATACGCTTTTTCATCATTAATACTTTTACACACTTACCTTGTCTAGTGAGATCTTGAATATTTGGGTCAAATTCATGTGTATTAGGCCACCTCTAAATCAAGGCTCTTTATGAATCTAAAAAAAATATCTAAAATGCTTGAAATAATTTTTTTTATGTCTTATCAGATTCTAGTCATGTTTGGAAAGAAATAAGGTGCTACAAATGCATCTATGCTATTTTGTTTACAAAAGCTATCCAATCCATTGATATATCAAACCTTTCAGATATGTTGAAAAACTAATCCTCTCTTGATGAGTCAAAAATAGGAACTTTTGGTCAGCAATTGAGTTATAATTAACTGCTCATGGACTCTATCTCCTTATTACCCAAATTAGTCGTGTGATCTTTAACTCTTTTCTGACTTTTATGCCCCTGTAGCCTGCCTTGGGGTGACATGTTCTCCCCATCTTTTCAGATTTCCTTTAAAATTTTGCTATATTGAAGCACTATAACTGAAGGAAACAAATATTAAATTAACAGAGGTAAGATGGTTAAAAAGAATTTCTAATCAAATATTTGTTTGGAGAAAAATTTGCCAGCCCTGAATAATATAATCGTTAGGTGTGTTTCAAGTGGCATGTTTCTACTAATATACGGAATGTGGTTTCACAAAGAGTTATGTTACCTAGTTGAAAGTTATGGGCTCTGCTTTAAGTAACTGTTAGCATATCAAGCGATAGTGTCTGCAAGATTGCACAGTGGTGTGAAATTCAAAGAATAAAAAGTAAAAACCTAAAACGTGTACATGAAAAAACATGTTCAACAAAATTACTAAATACTGCTTAGGTCTTCAAAATGATTTTGATTGTTGAACAAAACTCATGACTTACAACAAATGAACACATCTCTTTGTGAAATGGCACTCCTTATAGTAGTTGCCAGTGCAAAAAGGATTTTAGAAGAATGCATAGGTTTATTGTCACTTTGTACATTTTTTTTTCGTTATGTTTGTCTTTGTTCTTTACTTTCAATGTATTATCTTAAAATATCTTCATTAAAATAAATTTGCTGTTACTTGTGTGCAAATGTGCTTCTGCTTTCATAAAATTTTATACATAATATATATGTTTAAAAAAATTATTTTTAACATTTGCTTTTTCAGGTGCCAGAGGCCATCATGAAATGCCAGAAAGCTGGTATCACAGTGCGCATGGTGACTGGAGACAACATAAATACAGCTCGTAGCATTGCCTCAAAGTGTGGTATTCTTACCCCAGGTGATGGTGGTCTTGTCTTGGAAGGCAGAGAATTCAACAGAAAAGTGCGAGATGAAACTGGAGAGGTGAATTATAAGAGAAAAATATTTTGATAGAAGTGACTAATTTTGATGTTTTGTCTTCTGAATTTTGATATTTAGAGGTTCTAACTTTGATTTGAAACACGGAATTCATTATAATGATTTTACATTAAAGCTTGACTAGATTACTGCCTCTACAATTTTGCATTTAAGCTTTTGTATATTACTGCTTGTTCCATCTTTGATGAAACTGAAAGAAGCAGTGGATATTTAAGTAACATACTGATCCACATACATCATTTAAATTTTTTTTTTTTATATTTTGCTCTATGCAGGTGAACCAAGACCGTCTAGATGAGGTCTGGCCTGACCTTAGAGTTTTGGCAAGATCATCTCCTCAGGATAAATATGTTCTGGTGAAAGGCATTATTGACAGTAAGAAAGCAGCAACACGACAAGTGGTGGCTGTCACAGGAGATGGCACCAATGATGGACCAGCTCTTAAAAAAGCAGATGTTGGGTTTGCCATGGTAAGAGTTCTTATTACAGCTCTTGGTGTTTGTCTTGGAGAAAAACAATCATTTTTTTTTTTTGTTCCAGTTTCACTCCACATAAAAACTTGGGTGAAAGCCCAATAAAGGGAATGCATTGACACAAAGAGTTCTGCTACAGAGCTATAAATCATTATTATTTTATCAATGGGGGATAAAAAAAAGATAATTGAGAATCTGCTAAAGAATGTATGTACATTTGATTTATGTTCTGGTATATTCTCAAGATGAATTAAATGTTTGAAGCACATTGTTACGAAAGAATATGTAAATTAGGAAAATCTCGCCTTATTGCTGATTATTTAAGAGTCTAGACCCATCTTCTTACAGTTAAACAGGATTCATAAACTGATTTGATTTTCTTTAAATTTTACTTTGCTTTATTTCATAAGTTTATTTAAAACCTATGTAAATCATCAATTTTTTGTTTCCCTGTACTCTAGTATAACCAGTCTCTAAGACCTTTTTAGGAAGCACCATCAGCACAGAAAATAAAAAGAAGGGATAAAAATAGCAAAATATAATAAGAATCTATGTTCCGAGAATTTGTTTCCATCTTAATTGTCAAGGGATATTAATGAAAATCCAAATTTTGAATCTTCTCATATTTTAAATTAATTTGGGATGCACCTTAGCCATATTCTTCCATTCAAGTCTTCAAATTTTTCCCTCTTTCACACACAGGGCATTTCTGGTACTGATGTAGCCAAAGAGGCATCTGACATTATTCTGACTGATGACAACTTCACCAGTATTGTGAAGGCAGTGATGTGGGGCAGAAACGTCTATGACAGCATTGCAAAGTTCCTCCAGTTCCAGCTCACCGTCAACGTTGTGGCAGTTCTGGTTGCCTTTTTTGGCGCTTGCATTATCAATGTTAGTACTGTAGTGGTTTCTGTATATTAATTTGAAATTTATAGCCAATCAGGGATGTAAATCGCTCAGATTAACTCGGATTTCAGACTTTTCTGTGGCTTCTGGTTCCACCTTTAAATAAAAAAAAATTCTTCTATATTTTACATTTTGAATAGAAAAACTAAAAAAAAAAATATACTGATTTCCCTTTTTTGTTTATTATTCTCTACTTCCTGTTCACTACTGATTTTTATGTCCTGTTACAAGAACATGTATTTCTACACTTCAGTGCTATTCACCATCTGTACTTTCAGTTTAAAAACTCTTTTTGCTTTTATTTTTATTTGAGACTCTAAGTTTAGGTGACAGATTTGGATGTGGATATTGTTATTACAACTAGACTTCCACCGAAACTAGAGAAATCATTATTATTGCAGTTATTGACCCAACTCACCTTAAGCTTTAAAATTGTATTATTCTTTATGAATTTGATATGCTGAACATGAATATGAAGATTTTATTCGTCGCAAATAAATACTTTATGAGATATAAGCATTTTTGTGGTGCTCTAAAATCTCATTAAACTACAAGTTTTGATTTCATTCGGAAAAGTTCAATTGTGAAGCCCGACCTGAGGTGGGCCGATATCTGCAATTTTACGGAGAAATCTTTAATAAAATCACATCCTAGAAATCCTTTCTATTTTCGATTCCCATGCTCCTTTAATTCCAAATGTTTTTTACTGTTGAATCTAAGTACTCTAGTTTACAACAAATATTTTTATTTAATGTTTTTAATTTGCATCGTTAGTTATGTTTTCTCATTGCTTTAAGGTCTTGATATGAATCTAGGCTCTAGATTTAGATAAAAAAAACAACAACAACAACAAAGAAACAATTATTCTTTGTGGAAATTGAATAAAAAAAATTTCAATATTTAACTTTAATCTAGACTAGTGTAGACCAGATCAAAACTAGATATAGATTGTTAGAATAAATCTCTTCTAGAATTTTACAGGGTTAGTATTGGTGTTGATCTGGATATGTCTAGGTAAAGATTCAATTGAGATTAAGTGAGGTAAAATGTTTTGAGTATAAAAATACACATTTAGATCTAGATCTAAATATAGCCTCTCAAAAGTATGAGTATGGATGTTGATTTGATCTAGACCTAGATATTTGAGCTAGTCTTTACTAGATACCAGATCTAGATTCTTGTTAGTATGATCTATTCTTAAATCTAGATTGCATATTTAGATAATTATCTGAGGGTATTATGTTGATCTGGCACTAGATTTTAGATAATCTAGATCTAGTTATGTGTAATTTTGCCAAAATTGATATAATTGTATCTACATTAAGATTCCCAATGTTAGAAGTAGAATTAGAGGAGAAAGTGAAGAATTTGTTTTTTGTATATTATCTAGTGTACAGAGAAATATTGTGAAGGTTTAAGCTGTACCAAAAGCTTAGACTTTTTTTTTTTTTCAGAATCGCCTTAAGTGCAGTTCTATCCAAATGCTCAAGATGTAGAAAAAAGCTTTTAGAAGTTCATCAGTTATTCATAACCATACTTCTAGGCAAAAGCATTCTTATTCTTTATGTTTAGACCTTAAAAGTCTAAAATGAAAAAAAATGCCTTACTGTGGGCTGAAGTTTTTTTTAAGCCATGTTCAGATTTTTTTCCTAGAGGCTATTTACATCCCTGAGTTAATGCAGATTTTTTTTTCTCCTTTGTTCTTGTTCCCATCCCCCCACATGTAACAAATGTACTGAAAGAAGTTCCAGCAAATATCATATAAGGTTGATGTCGACTCTGATTTAATCGAAATCCTCTAATCAAAGAAAAGAAATGCACTTAAAATTCAATGGCACATTTTGTGCCCTTATGTGGTAAAACGATCATTGATTTATTTGAGTTTCAAAACTTTCCCAACAGATGAATTTGTTTGTGTAAATATGCATGAATTGTCTGAAATGCGAATCTTAAGAAAATGAAGACAGAATTAAGGAAAAACACTTTGGATGTCCAAAAGGTCATTGGCACCATGACATGCCAGTCATGCCTGAAATAGGATGCTTTATTAGGAGCATTCAGGTCATTAAGTTTACATAAGTTGCAATAGAGTTCTAAAAGTTTATATGAATTTTGATAGAGTCCTATTTTTTGACGAACATGATTTATTGCTTTTCTGATGAATTGAAATATTTTATTTCTGATTTAAATGACAACAGGACAGCCCTTTGAAGGCCATTCAGATGCTGTGGGTGAATCTGATCATGGACACATTGGCCTCTCTGGCTCTAGCTACAGAGCTTCCCACGGACGAGTTGCTTAACCGCAAGCCCTATGGCCGCACCAAACCTCTCATATCTCTCACCATGTCCAAAAATATTGTCGCCCATGCAATATATCAGCTGATTGTCATAGCTGTATTGTTATTCAGTGGTACGGAAAAAGCATGTTTACTCGTAATGATTAACTAAATATTGACATTCTATTTTTCTATAAAGGATTTCATTGATAAATACTGCAGTTGTCAACAAATCAGTTTTTACTGTTTAGTGATATTTTTCTGCCAGCTTGTTTTAGGGATTGTCAAAAGCTTTTCTTTTTTGTTATAAGTTTTTTGCTCATCTAAGTAAGTATTTTCTGCTTGCTAATCTTTCATAAAGTTGAAATGAGATTCATCTTCCATACTCTATCAATTATAAAGTGAGGAAAGGAATTACTCTCTGCAAGGCCAATTCTAAAAAAAAAAATGAGTTCGTCTTTTGCTTAGGACCTGCATTTTTATTTTTTTTTTCATTCATTGAGAAAAAAAAAATGTTAATTTGCAGGAAAAGAGGCAATATGCATCATGATTTAGTCACATTATGTAACCCTTGCTAGTACTTTTAAAAGCTGTTATATAGTTTTATCTTCATTGGCTTAATGTTTTTTTTTTTTTTTTCATTCATATAGGTCCAGATCTGCTGGGTATTGATGATGGCATCCAAGATGTAGAGAATGTGCATGCCCCACCTACCGCTCACTTCACTATGATCTTCAACACATTTGTCATGATGACTCTCTTCAATGAGGTCAATGCTCGCAAGATCCACAACCAACACAATATTGCACAAGGGCTGGTAAGCAACCCAATCTTTATCGGAATCTGGATTGGAACTATCTTTGCACAGGTGAGTGTTGTAATACGTTATGCACAGAAACAATTTTGACAATACAGCACATGCGTACTGTTTCATTTGCACTTCTGACTTTTCCCTTCTGTTAGGGGTCAGCTTTGCAGTTTGTTGGACAGATATAGGGCAGGAAAGTCTTTCGCTGTTAACTAGCCATTTTGAACGATGATGCTAATGAAGTTAGTTATATTTATTTTGTTTCTTGCGGCATGAAAAATCTGGGATCCAGAATTTGTTGGTTTTTTTTTTTTTTTGACCCACTGATCCTCATAATGATGTCTCATTAGTATCATCTTATTTTTTTTTTAATTTTCTACTGTGAACAGCCATTTAAAAAAAAATAAAATAAGAAAAAAAAATTTGTGCTATTTACAAACTGTAAATACAAATAAGCTTTATATAATGTAGTCATGCCATATACCACTATTGATGATCCTTAAGAATAAAAGCTGAGATGAGAATCCATATTGCCCGTGCAAATTGTCTTTTTGTCCCCATAAATTTTTTTTACCTACGTCCAATCAATTTCATACACAAACAAAAAAATAATTGAAAAATGATGTTTCCCAAAAAAGCAGATAAGAGGTCTTTGTGTTTGAAATTAACATTTCAGGGAAGAGAATTTTCGGTAAATATACAAATTCTGGATATTTTGAACAGTCTTGTGATCCTCAGTAAATCCTATCCGTAACGGTGTAAGGTTGAACTATTGTGACAATATAATTCTACAAGTTGAGTATTTTTCTGTCGTTGAGTATCAACCAATACAAAAGTATAAAACTTGGCTATAATCATTATATTGTATCGAGATTTGTATTGTAGTTGAAACCTTCCAAAATATTGGTGCTGTTGAGTTGTTTACTTTATTGTACATTGGTTCAAAAAACTTTGTTATCTTCATCTCTACACCCAGACTTCGTTATTTCCAACAAATTCTCATTTCTTGATCAGATAATACAAACATAGTTGATGCGTAATACAGCTCATCAGTTAGGTTATTCGTTTTGGTCAAAATTCATTATCTAAATCTAGTATATTATCAAGATTGATGGCAAATCCTAAGTAGATTTAGATGTAGAGTAACTTTAGATCTTATGCTTGAAACCGATTATGATAATTTATGACATGAAATTATAATTATAGCAGGTGATTTTCATTCCAAAGCAAACAATGATAAATGGATATCCAAATGTTAGATTGTAATTTCTCCTTATACACAGGTATGTGGAGCCAACTGAGAAGTTTTAGGCTTAATCAGTATTAGTCATCTCATATTCAGCTCAAGTGCCATAAGAAAAGATAAAGATAAGGAGAGCAGTGATTGCTCAATATGTAAGCTAGAATATTAGCAGTTATGTATAATCTGATGAGTAAACTTGTAAACTTTTATCGTGCCTCAGTTGAGCCAGTAAAGCACAGAAGGCAGTAACATTTTAGGGAGACACTTGTAGATGGGCTACAGGTCATTCAATCTCTTAGTCTGAGTCCAGGACCCCCCCCAAGAACAAACAAAAAACAAACCCAAAAATGATGCTAAGGCTGAACATTTTGTTTTTAAATCAAAAGATGCAGCGATGAAAGTGGGTTTTATGTTTTTTTTTTTTAAAGAGTAATACCCCTTATTTTTAGAGACAATTTTTGTTGTTGTTGTAAATAGCAATTATTCTGCCCTATTTTCGCTTACTAAAAGGGTTTTATATTTACGTGAGTAAGAAATTGCCTAGTTGTATTCAAAACTTCCAGAGGAAGAAGTATAAAGTCTTAAGCCTAACAGGAAGAAAACTTTCCGAATTTATACTCTCTTATAACCAATATCAAGTTTCAACTTTTCTGGAAGCACCTTATAATATTCACATAATTTAATAAAAAAAAATTCAATATAATATTTGAAATAGACTTGAAGACTCTCTGTCACTAATATTCAAACTTTTTCTTTGATAAGAACAAAACATCTTTTCTGCACATTATGAAGTGTATTCTACAAATAAATCTTTTCAGTTTATCATTGTTCAATTTGGAGGAGTTGCATTTCACACAACCAAATTGAATGCTTCCCAGTGGCTCTGGTGTCTTTTCTTTGGCTTTGGTACATTGCTTTGGGGGCAGGTAAGACCTTCCACTCATGCTCTTTATTTTTTTTTCCTCATGTTTATGCAATGCAAAAATGTTGACGATGAAAGAAAAGGGAGAGAGAAAAAAAAAAAAAAAGGAAACTACAACATATTTATGATTTGAACAAATCAGACACAACTCAAAAGCTTTTTTCAGAGGTGCACAAATTCAAGCCATAAAAGTTTACATAGGATATTCCAAAGGGATTGAAAAGGATATTTTCAAAGAAAAATACCATGAGCTGTCATGTTACTACTGCATATAATATTCCATCATGTAACCAGAGGGTAAAATTTAAATCCTAATTGGTGTACTCCAGCTGGTGACCTTGATTCCTGATAAGCACCTTGTGCTACCCAAGCAGTGCCAGCGTAAAGCAAAGGAAGAAGAAGAGGAGGACCAAGACCACGATGACCACGTCGACGACCCCGTGAGTGGGCGTGGCCAGATCCTGTGGGTGCGCGGCCTCACCAGATTGCAGCAACAGGTAAGGCACAGCCTGCCCGGCCTGTTCATGTTGTAGCTTCATTCTGGTCCACCACTCCTCCTCCTGCTGCTGCTTTCAGTGTTCCAAACATTAGCTAATAATCTCATCTTTCTTCTTCTCATACTTCATCTTCTTCATCCACTTTCCTCAACTCTGGGAGTTACACCTTACAGTAGTATTCCAATATTTAGTTAACTAGCTCTGAAGTGAATTTGTCTTCTTCTAAAAACCAAAACTCATTATTTGGTCTTTTTAATCGCCATGCTGTTCTCATTTCCTTAATGTTAGTCTTTATAGAGAAGTGGTAAAGAGTGGCAGCAGCAGAGTTGTCTTTCCATTTGTAGTTTGTCCACCAGATTTTTTTTTTTTTTTTTTTTTGAATAAAGCAAGAAAGGAAATGAAAGCGAAAAAAAAATTGCTCAAAAGGATTTCAAGTTTTAGCCTATGAATCTGCTGCTGCCTAATGATTGTCTGTAGAGAAAGGAATAATCATTTGATCTGCAAAGACACATAGATGCTTGAAATAATTGTTTGTGCTTCACCTAAATCTTATACCATCTCATCTAATCTTCCTCACAGTTTTTACTTTCTTCATGACCCTGACCTCTTGATTTTCTTAAAATTTCCACCCATATTTTGTGAAGTCTCATATTTTTTCCTCAGCAACACTGACTTCTCTAATCTAGTTTCATTCAGTCAGTCATTCTGCATTTTTTGTTGTTGTTATTGTTGTTGGGAATCTCTACTTATCTTTGACACAAAGCTCACCCAGACTTTCTGTGCACACCATCTGATTCCACAAAGATCTAAGTGTTGGACCGTTGTATCTTACCCCAGGCTTAACAGCTGTGCTGGGCACCCGGGTCACACACATAATTGTTTGTGTGGTTTTGAATGTTCAGTTTGAGAAGCTTTACAGCAGTTTTCCTAAAGTTGGTTATCAATGGCTGATGAAAGTTCTGTTGCAGTGAGAGATGTTTGGTCTTTAAGTCATTGACTTCATGTTTAGTCATAGGCAAACATGGCTAAAAAGCATGTCATAGCTGAGGAAGAATGAAAAAAATTTCTCAGTCACAGACTCCAATCATAAAGAACATAAAGTGGTGACCCATTATCTCTTGCTTATTTGTGTGTGACTCATTTTGTATATGTCAGCACATTATCTTCTCTTTGGAATGGAAGATTTTTCTTTATCAGTAAATTCAGAAAGAAACACTTCCAATCTCAGTATATATTATAAGGAGCATAAATATAATGCAATCCACATGAGATCAAGCAAAATAGAATTTGTAAAGTGTCATGTCACAAAAATAGCCAAGTAAACAGAGGCAGTTTTTGGATATTTTTTAGCAAATAAATTTACTGCTTGCAATATTGTTTTATATAGCAGGTAAACTGAGAAATTTAGAATGTATTTCATTTTTTACTTAACAAAAAACACTGCCCTCACGTTTTTATTCCAGAGGCTTCAGGTACTGCTGTTTTCTTCATTTATGAAACTACTAACTAAAGCTAGCAGGCCTGCAGCAAGAGTAGTGTCTCCGTGCCACCCAGTAGGGGTATCTGTTTGGTTGTGTGCACCATGGCTAGCTTACAGTATCAATGTTGCCCAGTGAAAGCATTGTTAGACTTGGTGTCATTTACTCAGCATTTAATAGTTTGATGTCGTATTCTACAGCTTCTGTAGGTTCAGTACGCAGGCTGGAATAAAAGAATACAGACACAAGCAGTTGAACATATACCAAGCTATGTTTTGAGCTTGACCACAAATAAAACTGTTGACATACTTTAACTTTCAAGGCAAGATGTTAAATCAGTAGCATCTGCATTCACTACTTTCTTCTGTATTGCCTGATGGCATCTAATTCTTTCTAGGTATGAAGATTACTGGGTCTTTGAAGCAAATTCTGGAGCAGACCTTGTATTTCTTAGATCTTATTTAGCCATTGCTTTAAATCTTCTATTGTTCTGGTTCCTCCTCTGATTCTCCGAATGAAGCATCTATTGAATAATGATTTTTCCTTGCAAAGCGTTGCAAGACATTCTTTATGCATCTCTTGTCTTTGATTGATGATATATAGTGCAGCTTTGATGCAAAGCCTTTCAATCTGCTGTTCAATTAATGATCCGCAACCATTCACTATTTGAAGTTACCTCAATTACGTCCCCTCTGTGTCTGCAGTTCCTTTTCTACACATATATTTAGTTCTGTCAAGCCTCATCCAGTTGTTTAGGCAAAATTGTCAAACTTCTTTATTTGTTCAGCCCATTCTGCAAGCATTTCTAATTGTGGTTTTGGCATTCTTTTTCTTGTTAGTCCATGGACAGTTATACAACTCTGCTATGAAACAATAACATTGCTGATTTGAAAGTTTTAAAGCCCTAGCTTTATCATCTGCACCTTGCCAACCCTTTTCATGCCTATTACTCAGTTGTTAGGCCATAGCTTAGAATATAATGAATTTTTTAATACAGCGATAAAATGGTTATATTTTTCCTTTTCTTTTAATCACGAACAGGCAAAGAGAGTATTTTTTTTGTATTTAAAAAGGGGAAGGAGAGTGAAATAGAAAAAGGGGTAGGGTGGGAGTTACAGCTATTCTATCTCATTTATTTCTTACCATGTAACTTTCAGTGATGTATGCCCACTAGTTTCAATGTGTGCCCCTTGTGCTGGCTCCCCATTCAGATAATGTGTTGGAGGTGTGATTTTGTTGTGGGTGACACTAACACAGTATTAACAGCACCTATGACCTGCTAGTGGTGCTCTGCTCAGCCCTCTTGTGGCTTACCTTCGCTTTGTGAAATTGAGCTAATCATGATTCTTAGTTTGTTTTTTGCAATCTCATTCTTAGTTCTCTGACTAGAAGATTTTGAATGCAATTTGATTAATTTGAGCCTGCAGCCTTGTCTCTATGCCTTGTGTAGAACAGAAAGAATATTTAAAAAAAAAATAGGAAAAAAATGCTTAAAATTGATTAATGGCATGGACATTGGGAAAATGCAGTAAACTATTATCGTGGTAAGGTGTCTTTTGTTCTTTATGGCAGGACTTTCACATCAGTAGAACTGATCTTTATTTCCATTGCTGATGGGACAAAGCAAGATATTTCTTTTCAGTGTAATACAAGGCCATTCTTGTTTCTCTAGGCATCCTTTTTTTCTTACTTATACTTTATACTTCTATTGCAAAGGCCTGTTCAGCTAATCTTTCTTGTCCGATGGCAGCGATGCTAAATCTGATTTCTAGTCAGATGCTATAAACTGCTTTTGAATCTTTATTTCTGTTCATGAAATGATTGATTTGCACAGCAATAGTTTTCCCCATTAATTTTTCTTAGGTTTACAGTCTATTCAACTTATGCTTTCTTTATAAAACAGTTTAACAATGCTTCAGTAACAGATTGAAACAAATTAAGCTGTTGCATTCTTTATATATTTTTAACTTTATGTTTCCGTATAATTTTTGCATTGTGATGCCTTTTATAATTATTACAGGCGCCACTTTTTTGCTATAACTTTTTAGATGTTATCTCTTTGATATTATATTCATTACTTTTTGAGTTTTGGTGGCCTGGGTACATGCATTCTATTTTTCTTTTTGATTCTGAATAATTTTACATTCTTTATGATTTCAGTGCTTAGATCACACGGATATAACTATTCTCTTATTGTAATTTTTTCACCCTTCAAATACATATTTTTTTAAAATATTATCTCTATAGCTGGTTTGTGTTTCCCTAGTTTGTTCTTTTTATATATCTCTCTCTCTTTTTTTATTTTTTTTTTTGGCTGTTTTCCCCCCTTAATTGTGTGGAGTGCGTATACTGTCCGTGAGTCTGTGGGTTTGTATCTAACCAGGCCTATGTCCATTTGTGATGTGGTATGTTGTGGGCCTGCCTGGCGTTGATGGTCCACATGTTTGTGGACATTTTATCGAGCCCTCAAATCTGATCGCTTTCACTCATTGTAATAAATGTGTTAAGTTCAGAAACTTGCCTTCCTGACATTTCCCGGACGCCATTACTTTCACAGTCTTCATACCGACTTTAAGGATTAAAAAAAAAATGAAATAAAAAGGCAACACGGCCTAGCCGCTATACCCTTCCTCCCACAAATAGTAAGAAAAATGATGGGAAAATCTAAGTATATTTCTGTTCTCTTTCTGATCTAATGCTTTATATCATACGTTCGTATTTTCGAAAAAAAAAAAAAAGGAAAAGAATATATGCAAGTCTTGTCCATGTACTTCTATGATTTTAAAAGGGATTTAGAGAAGCCTACAGAGTAGTTAGTAAAGTGTCTGGTAGTATTATGGCTCTATTAGTTGATGCGTGTTGAACTAAAAAAGAATTTTTCAAATCCACACTGTGGCGATAATTTTTTTTTGCCAGAACAAAGTATTAGTGTCTCTGTGTTAGTGTCCTTTGTATATCCAGTCATGCCCAATTCAAATCTCAAGTGAAATTTATTTTGCCGTTTCTAATTCTCTGGGTTGAAGCTAAGAAGATCTAGGTGTGTGCAGACATATGGTATCAATTTGTCCAAGCTTCAAGCTTCTCACCCGTACTAGTGATGCAATTTCATCAACAGGTTGCTTTTTAAAAGCATTTTATACAAATTTGTGTTGAAATTATCTGGATTGAGTTAGTAAATTGTATTTGGGATTATTGTTCGCTGTTGCTCTGTTACTTTTGATGATGATTCAAAGTCGCATTCGACGACACTCTATGTTTGATTAAAAGTGTTATGACTGTGTTCTGAGAAAACAACTCAACACTCATTCTGCAAATCAATGTCACATTTTTCTGCATCTGATACCGTTCTTTAGTATAGCTGAAATGAGAGTTACGTTGCTAACGCATAATAAAAGACTTCTAGGTTCCTGTAGCAGTCACGGTATTTCATCAACTCAGGTTTGCTCTCCCTGATCAAGCGGGTGTAGTAGAAACACGAATTACAATGGCCAAAGATTTCCTAGAGGGTTTTTTGTTTTGTTTTTTTTTTGTTGTTTCTTTTTCTTTTCTTTTTTTTTTTCATCTTTCTGTTGGTGACTTTCAATTCTTTAGCAAACGGATTGCAATGTTGTAGTTTCTCATTTTTCCCCCTCTTTTAGCACCAAAAATCAAAAAAAAAAAAAAAAAAAAAAAGAAAAGAAAAGAAAATTAAACAGAAGAGACGCGTACTTGATATTTTGTTTGTCAGGATTTTTCTTTTTTCTTTTTTTTTTTCAAAACTAACGTTTATTTCTCTTAGTACATTTGGACCATTGATCTCCTTGGTCTGATAAACGTATGTACTGTTATATATATATATATATATATATATATATATATAAAGCAAACTTATTATCTTCCTGTTTTTATTGGACCTTTGTAAACATCCCGATTTTTTTCTTCTTCCAAATTTGGCTTAACAAATAATCTCAATTTACAGCGTTTATATAAAAGATTTGGCTGGGATGAGTCGACATGGACTCCTCAGCCGATCAGACGAAGTGCCTAGCGCGATCCTCTGTTCTTTTATTCGACTGCTAGGAAACTTTTCTTTTTTACCCTCCACTTCTTCTAAAGTTCCTCTTAGCTGTGAACAAACAGAAATTCCGCCTGTCTTTATAAGCGTTGGCATAGCCTGTTCCTTTTGTACTATTTTTTTTTTTTTTTTTTTTACAAGAATGTTGATATTCCTTCATCGCCTGATAGCGATGCGGTTGAAGAATTATATGCAGGTTCAATGACATATTTTATTAGTGGTACACACACAGATACACACAGGTTGGAGGCATTCCTTTGTTTAAAATCGATTTAAATGATAGTATAGTTGAAGGACTTAGAGATAATAACAGGAAAAAGGCAATGCCACTAATAACTGGCTTTGAACCAGAAATTTCACTGAACGTTCCTGAGTACTGCCCGAGAATTCGCGGTCTCCACACAGATGTTGCTATCCTGCCTTACCTAACATGTCCTCTGCTGGTCAACTGCAGGCCTTGAAAGGATATTCTTATTACTCACTCTGATTTTGTGAGATGACGTCTTCCTCTAAAGTATGTTTCTAATTTCTACTCCTAGGACAGAGTGCACCCAAGGTTTAAAGCTCCCGTTTTGACACAACTTTCTCTCTGAAATAAGAGAGTCCTTAGAGTTCCTCAACATGTTTTGTACAACAGCCTTATTCTTGCTTCTTTTGATCCATCCTTTGTAGCTAGTATGTAAAACTGTTGTCGCTGCACACGCTGACAGGTCAGAAAACCGCGCGACATATATGTTGCGCTGGGAAAAAAATATATGGGAATCCTTAATTTTCATCTTAAACATTTTCCCTTGTTTGGACTCTAAAAGCATAATTTTCTTATAAGGAAAATCAATTCATGTGATAAAAGAAAAAAAAAAAAAAAAAACAAAAACGGTACATTCATTAAAGTGTATGGGTAGTTCTATAAATCTACAATTATTTATGAGGGAAACATTGTAAAGCTGTTCCATTGCATGCTATCATCTTGCCATACTTTCTTCATGACAATGATCTTCCTTTTCGTACCCTGTCCCCCCTTCCCTTTATGCCCCTTACACACCAATATCCACTCTGTCAACACAATATACAACACGCGACACCCCATATTGCTCAATATTCATCAACTTTGAAAACATATAACATTCTTCTCTGCCTGGTCTTTTATTTTTCTTACCTTTCATCTTTTGAACCTTCTCACTGCGCCACTTACACCTACCAAAATGCTCCACGGTGTACGGCTCTTGAAACCTCCCTCTCTCTCCTATGACTTCCCTTCCTGGTCCCATGGCGGCACCGCCAGCTGCGAGTGATCCGGGCTTTCCGGTCCATGCTAGAGGACCTGGAAGAGAAGCGGAGCCAGAGCAGCCAGCAGCCGCATCATCTCCCCGCGGGCTTCCCTGGGCTGCGCATGTCCCGTAGCTACCATGGCTACCATGGCCCGAGAGCATCTCACTTCGGAGGCGGTGTTGGCTCCCAAACTGGCGGCGCACTGTGTTCGGGGGGACCCGGCAAGCATAATGATGCTCACCCCTTAGAGGGCACGCGCCTTCTCAGGGCGAGCACATCGCCGCACGTGGTGGCCCCCACACACTCGTCACTGTCCCACCTCTGCCCGACATCCTCCCGCAGCAACAGCGCACACAGCAACACCCCCACCACCACATACTATTCCTACTCTCCGGCGACCGTGTCCACAACCACGTCCACATCACGGGCTTTCAGAAAGCCTGAGCATCAGCAGCAGCAGCAGCAGCGCAATCATAATCACCACCACCATCAGCACTTAGGGCACCCTAAGGCCAAGAGCCAGTCGTACGAGTGCGTGCCGCTCGTGTCCAAACAGAGCCGGTCTCACGAGCCGGGACACGCAAGCAAGTGTCGAGCTAGGAACCACACGGCCGCCAGAGGCTACTCGTTCCCGTCTCTTCCTATAGTCCGCTCGGGCCCGCCCATCGGGCGTGACGATTCGTTCCCTTCCCCGTCAGCTGATCACCCGAACGCGTTAAGTTATCCGGATTTGGTGAAAGAAACAGAGACGGTTATATAAGGTTATAAATAGCAAAGGATCTCTCCCCTTCCCCCACCTTTTTTTTTTTATTATTAACATTATTATTTGACTGTAGCGATGTACATTAAAATTGTTAATCACGGTTATTCAGTGAAGGTTTTGGTAATTTAGTCCAAACAAAAACTTCGTCACAATTTCTTTCTTACCCATAGCTGCACAAATAGAAGACCGCATCGACTGTAATACAGCCTCCTATTATATTTGAAATCGCCTTAATATCAATCATTTTCTCAAAGTTTTGAAAATGACCCTGCATTAAGTCCATGACAACTTGAGCTCTAAATTTATTTTTAGAATAAATAAATATAAAGCAGGATGAAATAAAAAAAAAAAGAAGTGCCACTGTAAAACTCATGGAGCTGAAATCGATCATTAAAAGCTTTCATTATTTTTTACAAGATGTAAAGATAAAGATAATTAAGTTTATTTGTTTTTCTTCACTTACGGTGTTTAATTATTTACCGTCCGCGGGTTTTAACAAAACAATAATAAAAAGAACATGGTACTCAGTTAGATGCTTACGAATCGTCGACTAGTGTGCATGTAATAATAAGGGAACCTCGCAGCTCTAGCATCACGACATTGATCGCACCGCATTAAAGTCCTTCATATTGATGAAAAGGAATCTGTTCAACAATGCGCCTCCGGACGAAAATAAGTCGCCTTTACTCGTCTATCCCAAGATTACCTCAACGAGGCCACCTTTATTAACATGAGGTTTCTGCGCTAGTAACTCTTTCCTAAGAAGAGAGGAAAATGAACCGATAGCTTGTCTATGCATGTTCGGGGATTTTCTAGTATGAAAAGTGAGAAATGAGCGAATGTTTTGAATGATTGTTTGGAGGGAGCTTGTGTTCTCACCGAGGACGTTCGTTTTGAACGGTGACGATGTTTGTTTTCGTTCAGCTGTTGAGTGTTGGTCAATTTTTTTTACAACTTAGGCTGCTTACAATTATTTTTATTTATTCGTAGATTTTTTTGTGATTATTTGTTTCTGCAATTTAATTTTATTTGCAAACATTCGTTTCTAAATGCATTTTCTTTTTGTTATACTCATGAAATTGTATAATTTTGTTCCTTCACCGTTTTTGAAGTCCAAAAGGCACAGATAAACTGCAGTTATACTCAAAATATTAATTAGCATTTAGTTCCACCTCAGTTTTGTTTAAGCTTAAGCTGCTGTTATGCTAAGAGGTTTTGTCTCGCACACCTCACCTTCAACCTGTTTCTTCATCAAAGAGGAGCAAGGTGGATAGTAGAAAAACTTGCCAGCTTCTCAAACTAAAATTATTTTCTGCTCATGACGACGAATTGCGATCATCTTTTGAACAAAATCTTCCATGATTGTGTGGCCAAGGGAAACAAGATACACTTTAATTATTATGAGCACTTCCAAATTTTAAGGAGCTTTTTTTTACCCGTTATCTTTACAAATTAGTTTCATGTGGTGAGTTGTTAAATCCTTCAAGTTGTTGGCTGTATTAATGCACTGTTCACCCCTCGCACTAGTTTCTGTCCGGCTGTTGTTTTCACACTGCACACTGCTGCCCTCAAGAACCGCCGTGGTTGTGTCTTCAGCATCAAGTTGGTCTCTATCTTCACCAGTTTATGATTGTAAAAAATAACTTGGAGTTAAGAGGAAAAAAGCTTTCTAATGGTTCAGAATCTTCATCCTTTCTCTGATTGTGTTTCTTCTAGCATGTCATCCTTACAATAAATGGCATTTTGCTATTATTTTTTTTTTTGTATGGCTCGTTGGGGCCAGTAGATACTAAAAATAAAATAAAATAAATGCAAATCTGAGTTTTGTAGATGTTTGCGCTTTTCTGTACATTCAATCCTATATTTGTCTCAAATCGGGAGAAAGGTTTTTTAGATAAATGCAAGGGCGTTCCTTTTTTTTTTTTTTTAATGAAATTGTAGGTTTTGCTATGATTTGTTTTCGAAACTAAACCTTCTGTTTGTTTACTCGCTAAAACGAGGCCTCATCAAGGTTGCAAGGTGTTCCCCTACTTAGACAGGGCTTCCCTAGATCATCTGTAGTCATCGACAATGTGTAGCTAGTGGCCTAGTTTAGCCAATCACTTTACCTCATTGTTCTCTTCCTCGCACACGCACCCCGCCCCGCCCCGTCCCCCCCTCCATCACCACGCCCACCACGCTCACCACGCCCAGAGCTTTAAACTATACGAGTATAGCGAGCCGGGCGGCAAGGGGCCCGGTGTGAGCTGCTGAACAGCTTGTCTGGTGTGAGTGCCGGCCAGGGTGAGTCCACAAGCCTCCCTCCAGCTGGTCGTGCGTGTACCTTCCCCTACCTGGATATAAATATATGTGCGTGTGTCTCATTTTGTTGCTTTATGTCAACTTCTAGTCATCTCCTTCCTTTGGTCAGTATTTTTTTTTTTTTTTTTTTTTTAAATTTGTTAAATCTCCACATTTTTCATATTCATAGCCGCGGAATGTGCAATGTTGGTTTTGGCAGAACTCAGGAGACTACACACTTAAAAAAACAACAAAACAACAACAAACCTAAAAAGCATCCCGTTACCCCTAAAAAAATTTTTTTTTTTTTTTTTTTTTTTTTTTAAAACAGCAGCTGTCATAAATGAATCTCATGTTCCATTCCTTTTGCCCAACTGACGGGATTTTCAAACATGCAAAAAAGTAATGTGCTATTTTATGTTCTTTTATCTTTACACGAAGAAGTTTGAGACTCCCGATCCTTACATGCTGTGGTCACTTGCATAGAATGGAACTTTCATCCTATTTATGTCTCTTCTCTCCCGGCAGTTTTCACATTCATGTAAATTTCCTATCTTTCGCCTTCCCTTCGATTTTTGTTGTTTTTCTCTTCAACCCCCAATTTTTTTTTTTTTTTCAATATTGGGTGTATGTTTTCGTGTCGTTGGGAGACCAGGCGTTGAACCGCCCTCGTGTATTTCACTCTCAACGGTGACCATCCTGAGTTCTGCCCATGTTTCTCTGCTCCGATTCCCTCATATTTGATGTATTGGCATACACTCACACACACACACACACACACACACTCTCTCTCACACACACACTCACACACACACACACACACTCTCTCTCACTCACATACACTCACACTCTCACACAAACACACACACACACACACACTCATATCATCGTAATGGACATGCTGCGACTCTGTCTATCCTAGTCGTTTGAATTTATTTCGAGCCGATGTTTGAGAGTCCCCTGGCTGTGATGCTGAGTTCTTTCGATGAATTTTGAGGATTCACAGCTGTATTTGCTTGCATGTCCATGTGCGCGTCGCTTGTTTCTTTATGTTATTACAATATTATTGTTATTTTGTATTTGTTTCCTTTGTTTTTTTTTTATTTAGTATTATTCTTTTTTGGCTCTGGAGTGTTCTTGGCTTGTATGTCTGTGACACTCATCGTCACCTATATACTTCCACCCATCTACCCGCTCTTGTTCATATTCGCCTGGTAATTATTATTATTATTATTATTATTATTATTATTATTATTATTATTATTATTATTATTATTATTATTATTATTATTATTATTATTATTATTATTATTGTTCTAAACAGTATCATATAAGTGTGAAAACAAACGAACAAACAACATCACATGTTCATCTTCAACGTTATGATATCCTTTCCACTGCTTTGTAGTTTCTGCTGCTGTTTCTTAATATGCTGCAATTTTTTGTTGTTTTTACATGTTACATGTGTGATTTTCAAATTTTTTTTTTAAATTAATAATGTCTGTTTTTGGCATCACACATTTTTTTTGTTTGTTTGTTTCATTTTAATCTTGCAATGTGTGCTTTCGGTAGAACAGACGGATAATTGATTTTTTTTGCTCCCAACAATACTTTAGTTTCTGTCTGCAAAACAAGACTTTAATGCCTGCTGACACTGCTATCGGCTCGTCAAGTTAGGCTCAGTTAAAAATTAGCGCAGTCATACGTCTTGCAGCTTTCATTCAATGACTTATTGTACTTTTTGCTATAGATAGCATTCGATCAAAGTAATGCATGCAGGATTTCTTTCTTTCAGCAATTGGAAAGATACTGTTTATAAGTATCAGGTTCTGCTAGCGGGTAAATGTAAAACTCGGTTGGAATATTTGACTTTCAAAGGCAGGCACAATTTGACCTGATAGCATCAAAAGACAGAAAGTAAGAGGGTAGAATTAATGCCGACATCAGGTCAGCGGCGAGCATTGAACACAACATGGTATTGAATCTCCATACATACATACATACATACATACATACATTATTGCTGTTGTTATGAGTATTGTCTTATTGCTGTTGTGGGTGTGTGTGTATGTGTGAGTATGCCTGGGAATAGATGTTGTTGATTGTAAATATAATGGGTACCGACTCGTTTGTCAGTCATTATACATGTATGTATGTATGTATGTATGTCTGTGTATGTATTTAATTTATGTATGTTTTCATGTAATTGTATGTACTTTAGTGTTATGACATACAGGACCGCCCATTAAAAAAAAAAAAAGATCGACATTTTATTGAAGTGAATAAATCGGGCCTTTTTTAAAATGCTTTGTATTTGGTGATAGCAAATTAATTAAAATAATCATGGTAATTTGTTTTTCGCCTGATCTCAAAGAAATACGTATGTCCGCTAGGCTTGGTGTCTTTTTGGTATCCAGCTTATTATTCTTCATGACGTGTTCGACATGTTTATTTTAGAATGAGAATTTGTTCAAATGTAACGTGAGCATCAGAAATTGGTAATTGATAATTCAAAATACAGGTATCGCAAAGCGAGTTTTCTTGCTTATTGCAAAGTATTTTTACCCATTTGACTTCGCTTTTACAAATTAAAAATATTCACGAACTTGTATCGTTGAGACCATGAAGTTTAAACAAAAATTATGCTCATTTCTTTAAAAAATTATTATTGCGCAAAGCTATAATTCAAACAACGCTAGAAAGCGATTAAAAGCAACCGATTTCAGCCGGCTGCAGCTCCTAACTGCGGATTTACACTTTCGTTTTTACACACCCATGAGAACTTGCTGCTCTTGGGGTTTAAATTCACGTATTAATCATCGACGTTGATTTTCTTCAAGCCTGTCTCATGAAGCGTATCCAATCATTGCACATTGCGTTGATATCCCAGGGACTTTTCTGATATCTGCGAAAGAGTTTGTTCATCGGTGAAAGAACAATTCCAGAAGAAGAAGAAGAAGAAGAAGAAGAAGAAGAAGAAGAAGAAGAAGAAGAAGAAGAAGAAGAAGAAGAAGAAGAAGAAGAAGAAGAAGAAGAAGAAGAAGTAAACTGTTGTTCAGTCGAATTCACATCTATAGCGCGCCTGCTCTCTTCCGCACTTTTCCTTTGCCCAAATTCAGAACGTTGTAAAAAATTAAGCTGCCTTAGCTGCTGCTGGCGTTAATTTCCCACCTCTTCTCATCTTGTTTAGAACTCATAGGTTAAAAGCGAGATAAGATCTACGCTTAAGAAACAGAAGAGACTGTGAACTCCTCCCGATTTGGTTTTTAGTTTGTACTCAGCCTCTTTCATCAGCTCTAGAGCGTCCCTGTCCCCGCCTCTCGCTATCTACCCTTCCAGTCTGTCTCATTTGCATGCACATACTCAGCCCCTAACATCGACCAAAAACGCAGTCACTACTACTCTACAAGCAACTGCCATGAACACACAGCCACAACCTATCCCCCCTGCTAGTCAGTCTCCTGTGGTCATCATGGGCAGATAGCCCAATAAAAACAACGCTTGCTTTATAAAGTAAGCGCTGTGTTGGGCAGCCACTCCAGTCTGTAAAGCACCCAGTGGAGGAAGGTGTAGATCACTCGGCAAGGAATGCACAGATTCCGCATCCGGCCTGTCGTACATCGGCCGTACCCAGGCACAGCAGGGCAAGTAAGCTGTGCTCTAACCCATCTCCATTTCCCCCATACACCAGACTGTTGTATTTAAAGCATTGCTGTCGTTGTTATCGTCCTCACCAAAAGCCATTTTGTGTCGGCCACGAGCGTCTCTACTTCACTCAAATATTTTGTTCTTTCTTTTAAACCATCACTAGCCCCAACAAGTTACACTGGAGGAAAAAAAAAAAAAGGACCAGTGTATAATCCTGAGTTTTTATGTGGAGCTGTGATCAGACGTGTTAATTCTTCTTAGCTCTGTTACCATCATCTTCACGGCCACCACTATCTTTACTGCTCGGTGTTGTCTCTACACATGATCCTTTCCAAAGAGGATTTCTTATGTTGTGTTTTATTTTATTTTATATTGCCCTTGATCACCGTTTATACAACATCCACTTCAACCTACAGGACACAAAATTCTCGAGAGAACAGCATAAATTCAGTGTGCGTTTGCATAGATAAACCCTTAAGCCGAGTACCTTCACACATACAAACACACACTCAAGTAAAAGCAATTATCAAAATAACAAAGCAAACGCCCACACGATAAAGGAAGGACAAGATTTAAACCACTAGAAACAGAACCAACCCCATGTGTGGGATCCCCAAAACATTTTCCAGCTCACTTGTACATCTAACGAAACTGCCGTTTCACATCAACCCGTGGGGCCCGCGCTTCACTATTTTGATGTTGAGTATGGAGTAGCTAGAGGCCTTCTGTATGCCTGTCCTGCACTTGGCTTGGAGAGTCCCCGCACTAGATGTGTGTGTGTGTGTGTGTGTGGGTGCCCATTGTACAATACCTCATTGCTCACGCCACTGGCTAATCAGCCAGTCTTTGACGCACAACTCAATGTCCAGCTTCTTTAATAATGGGTTTCAACCAAAATGGGCGTTATACTGAAAAAATTGATTACCCCTTCCTTTGCAATATTCTCGCAGTGTATTGTTAGAACTTCTCTGGGAAAGGTATTATTGTTCAACAATGTCTGGGGACATAAAATTATGGAGCCTGCTTACAAGTTTTGAAAGTCAGTGGATAACATATGTCACCTATTTTACTGTCTTCCACACGTCTGTCTGACTGTCTGTCTCGAAAGACAACAAAATATAAAAGCACACTTTACGAAACTTTCACAGTGTGTTTTGATTACCTTACCGTGACAAATTATGTTGCAGCTTGCTCATTGTCTGCACGCAGTCGTGTCTGATCTCTGCACCAAACGTAAATGCATAATTATGTCTCTTCTTGATGATAAGCGATGATTGTGTCCCCATTCGAATGATCTTATGGCCTCAGTACCTTCTGAGCCATTGCATATTTTTTTTGTACTTTCATTGAAATAACAAATCTCAACTTTTGCCACCTTTTGCAGCCGACAGGGAATACGGAATGTCTGCAAATGAACAAGATTTGACATTCAATTACTGTCGTATGGACGGCGCCCTTTATTATATTTACAGTGAATATCGCAGGTTTTCTGTTTAACATTACTTGTTCCTCCTCAGGCGGGCGCATATTGCTTTCACCATTATTGCAGTTCTCCACCTTATACTGGCTAAAATCTTTTCAGACTGCTGTTTGCTGCTCCAAGTCCTGGCAGCGATTACTATTAACTCTTCTGTCGTATTTTCCTCCCTTGTGCGTCGTTTTGTTTGGCGTTTATTTGCCTTTTTGGTTGTCCCTTTTTTTCTTTAATTATTATTATTTTTTTTTTAATTAAAATTTCCAACCTGACTGATTAGCAGGTTGCTTTGAGGTTTTTTGGTTTTGAAGTTTTTCTTTCTTCCTGCCCATCCACCTACCACATCCACTCTTCCCGTTTCAGATACGTGTAATAAACGCTTTCCGCATGACTTTAGATCGCTACGATAATCGCAGCATGTCATCCATGCAAAGCTACCACTCGGTGCAAAACATGCGCTCGGGCCATCACCACGGGCACGGCAAACGGCCGCACATGAATCAGTCGCTGTCCACGGAGGCCGGGGACTGCACCCCACTGACTGGCCTCTCTGTGTCCTACACGGCGCCCGGCCGGGTGTCAGGGATCACAGAGACTACATCAATGTAGGACTAGATTCTAGCTAGAGTTAGAACCATGCGGCAAAACAAGCGTCCGATCTACTGGAGTTGCATTGCCACTTTGGCAATAGGTTTTAGACTAAAGGAGCTGCAGGAATAAGGAAGAGGATACCATTGCACCCAGTGAAGGTGACGCCAACAACTGGAGCAGAGCAAGCCAATTCCAGCTGTTTGCCATGTTTTTTTTTTGTTGTTTTTTTTTGTTTTTGTTTTGCGATGCTTTATTATAGTATAAATTTTTGTATAATCTGATTAGGAAACACAGGATCCTGACAGGAATCAAATAATATGTAAATTCGATGTCATTGCAGTACTCATGCCTATTCTTTATTTGTTTTTGAAAAGGAAGATTTGGGTTTGAGTGGGTTGGCAAGAAAGGAAAAAAAAAAAAAACACAGTTGCTCAGGGATTGCTAGTCCTGATGCTTCACCTCTGTCGAAATAGGCCAAGCCGGCCATCCAACGAGCTGCCTCAACATCTTGACATTCACCGTAGTCAGATCTCTTACACCGTTGCTCACAGATAGCTAATTTTTTTTTCCCAGGATATGTTTTAATCTGCCCTTGCGGGATGAAGTATCGCCATGTTGATTTTACGACTTTTATAATATGCCATCATTTTTATTGCGTTGTTACAAAATGGTTTTTGTATTTCGTATTAAGCTATGAAACGTAGGTTGATTAATTCTTTGTGTCCTGTTATCATCATCATCATCATCATCATCATCATCATCATCATCATCATCATCATCATCATCATCATCATCATCATCGCCATTATTTATCATCATCATCATCATCATCATCATCATCATCATCATCATCATCATCATCATCATCATCATCATCATCATCATCATCATCATCTTATTATTATTATTGTTATTATTGTTATTATTATTATTATTATTATTATTATTATTATTATTATTATTATTATTATGATGATGATGATGATGATGATGATGATGATGATGATGATGATGATGATGACGACGACGATGACGTAACCACCACCATCACCACCATGGTGTCGTCGTCGTCGTCACCATCATCATCATCATCATCATCATCATCATCATCATCATCATCATCATCATCATCATCATCATCATCATCATCATCATCATCATCATCATCGTCATCGTCGTCGTCGTCATCCACACCATAACCACATAGAGCAATTTCTTTTATAATTAAAACGTGTTACTGTAAGTCCTTTTTTCCCTCTCTAAACTATGAAGAATGTGTATATTTGGAGTGTAATATGCATGTGAAGCAAACTTCCGTAGTATTAATTATGTGTGATTGTTAGTCTTAACTCTTTGTAACACCTTTGTAACTGTGCCCACAAAAACTGTGCTTTTTGCAAGCGCCTATATTTGTGTATTGTGTGAAGAGGCCGATGCAGCTCATGAAAGCGAAAACTAAGCTAAAGATATAATGATTTAATTTCTCTGCACATCTTTTTTTTTACTTACTACATGTTCAAGACTTTCTGACCAGCACCACCGACAACTTGTGCTATTGTTTTGAGAAGCACCTAGGCAGCACACAACGAAGTCGTGCTAACCTATCTATTTTTTTTTTTTTTAAATAACCAGTAGATCTGTACATAGTTATATACACAAATATTTTTGAGAACTTGTGTGTGCGTGTATCTTTTAATGACATAACCATGCTCTAGTATGTGTTATATGTTGGTATAGTTGTATTGAAAAAATCAATGCAAGCCTTTCAGGATTTTTTTATGAGCAAGATGTAGCTTTTTCATTCATTGAAAATAATTAAAAACCCAAAAAAATAAAATAAAAATAATAATGATAAAATAAAAATAAATAAATAAATAATAAATAAAATATGAGGGTAAATTGAGTTTTTGTATATAGACATAATATGTTGTTTTATAAAGTCATCTTTAACAGATACGTTTTCGCCCATGTGCAGTTATAAATAGCAAATAATGATTGTATTTTCTTTCTTTTTTTTTTTTATTTTCCCTTTAATTTTTACTCAACAGTTACATAGTTGATCTTGTAAACAAAATATAAACATTTATACAGCATTAACTCTACAATCATAACTTTTTAACATTCTTTAATGTTTGTTGCCCATTGGAAAGTACAATTTTAATGTAATTCTATACTTTGTTTTTAGCATTTACTATTAGTTGAAATTTTATCTGGAGGAAGAGAATTAATGAGTTTCTTCGTTTCAAGCAAATAAATCTGTAGTTTCCACGAAAATCAGCGCCTCCACCTACCCATTTTTGTAAGGCTTTCAATGTTGCATATTGTTTATGTTTTTTTATCTTATGATGGAAAATTCAGCCGAACTCATTATGTACGAAGGTCACTACTGCTGTTTTGGGCTGCTATGTCTTATGTTATACTGTTTTAGTGTCCACTTTAAACGCATTAATCATCTGACGTGCACAAAGCAAGCAATTTGCTAAAGCCAACACCGTGGAAGTCAGTCAATGTATCAGTGAAACAAAGAGAATTAGGGGTGTTTGAAAGGAAACAAATTATAGCCCTGAAATAAAGCACAATTTTGAATTCAAGGTTTTGTAAATACGCATTATTACCTTCATTGTAATCTTTTCTATATTCTTTTTCCAATATATCTTCAATTCTGGTTGATAAGCAATCACATATCTTTACTTTTGCTTTGTATTTGTTACCAAGGGCTCAGAGACAATGCACGCGGATGACAAGGGTTTTTTTTTACTTCTTTTTTCACTCGTACACAACCTTCCAGCCAATTTAGAAACTTTACTAGTGCAGATGAAATTACAAAGATTTTGCTCTTTTGAAGGATAGAGAGCTTGTGTGTACTTACCTTTATAGTAATACATAAGCCCAGTTAAGTTAAACTTATGAACATTAGCTACTTTTTAATTATGCAGAACCAAATAATAGGCGGCAGATTAGCCAATAGGCAGAGATCCATGTTAACACGTTGAACAATTTATGTCAACTGTTACGAAAAAAAAATTGTCGATAACTCTATGCATCCAAAGTTTTGGCCTGATCAACTTACTGCAAATCACGACAATTTCTGAAGGGTAAATGAAATTTTTCCTTTTCTTTTTGTCTTCCCAGGTACCAAAAACTTTCATACATTTTAAATTTATGATCAGGACCATGTTAAAAAGCTGCTGGTCTCTTGATAGGCGCCCTTGCTTTGGACTCTTACCATGAGTATCTATAAGAGTTTCTTTGTTTCACCATTTTGTAAATGAGAGTTTGATATCTTGAGCAATCTAGTATCTAGTTTTTGACTATTTTTAAAACACGTGTAAACTTTGTCCATGTTGAAAAGTCTATCCACGTATAAAAGCAAACTGGCAAAAATAAACCTAGAGATGATATGTCAAATGGAATTTAAGGTAGTTTGGTAGATTCAATTAAGGTTATCCCGTACAGTTTAGGTAAAAGAAACTGAACTCATTTAGATTCAACCTTAATTCCCACCTAAATTAGATAACAGTTTATTTGGTACTAACTTAGATTTAAGGTAACCACATGCTAGATTGGCTTAAAGTTACTGATTATCAAATAAAAGATTATCTATTTCAAAAAGTAATTATGAACTTCTGTAACTTTTGCTATTTTCAATGCCTATCTGGTATATTTATATTGAGCTAAATCAAACATGCAGATATTCTGTAGATAACGGGTCTGCCCAGCTCAACACTAGTAACAGTCTGGTATGACAAAACTGCAGTATAGGTTAGAGAAGACATAAACTCTATTTGGAACAAATAACCAAAGCACATTTTATGATGGGAATTTTAAGAAATGCGAAATGTCAGGCATGTCTGTCGTTCATTGCCATTGAGCCTTCGGACACTTTCCCTAGAGGAGAATGGGACTGATGTATTTCTATAGAACTGGTGTTATTCGGTGCCCTGGTTTTACTTTAGTTAATTATTTGTTTCGTCTGTGTGTGTTTTTTTTTTTTTTTTTTTTTGTAAATGACTGCCACAGCTTTAAGGCAGGTTTGGTATATACGTTGACTAATTTTTTTTCTTATCCTGAGAAAGATAATAATCAAATGAACCTTAAAATGGTTTTCGTCTTTTCTTTCCACCATTCCACTTGATATAGATGAACATTGTGACTGATCAAACTTGGCAAAGTGCCATTTTACTAAATTGCAAGTTAAATCAGTGTTTTTTTTTTTTTAACCCTTAAACGAATGGCACACTTTTGAAAGGTACGTGTCTTTAGATAAAGTTTTAAGTATTCAAATACCGCTATAGTGAATAAAGCCAAGTAGAAAGCATTTTGTGAGTTAAAACAGCATGCTGAATTAAACGTGGGTATTCCACTTCTAATCTAATAAATATTAAAGAAAAAGAAATGATTCAGCCTATAGAGGAGTGCAAAATGTTCATTTTTGTCTCTTAACTTAACCTTTTTTCAACCTATGGTTTCTCATTGCTCATGAAATGGTGTTCATATAGACTTATTCTTTGGGTCTGCCATAAAGTTCACAAATAATTGCCTGCAAAAAAAAAAAAAAAAAAAAAAACCCTGGCAATTATTTGTTTCTCTTTTTATTGTGTTTACTCTTCAAATTTAACTCGACAAATTCTATATAAATTTACTTCTTAAAGTGCTTTGTCTTTTTTTCAAATTTATACGTTTATACAAAACTTTCTCAGAAGTGGCAGGTTCTCCTCTCATAAAAGTACATATTTCATGCGAATTAGGTGCAAGACTTTTTGATATACGGTTTTATTCAATTCCCCTTTTTCCTCTTCGACTCGGATGCAACGTATGGTTGAGACAATTACAGCCAGTTTGAAAGGTCTAAAATAACTTCCAACAATTTTGTCTGTGAAATTCCTGATTCATCATGAAATGTAGTTAATTTTTTTTTTAACAGTCCATTCAGTGATGTTCTTTAAAGAGTGTGCGCACAAGTTGTTCTATTATCTGTGATGTCTGTTACATTCACATGATAAATTGAGTGAGAGCCAAAGGAACAGCAAATGTATAAATGCTTTACACAAAACTGACTGTGTGACATTAGTTTAAGCTAGATGGTATAGCAATATGGCTGGCTGTTTTGGTCCAAAGTTGTAAAAGATTATTTTCCATGCTTCTTCCTAGCCTCCAGAGTTATTATTATATCCCTACTTTTATTATTGATTATATCATCATATTTTTTGTCATTAGCAACTTTAATTATCGTTATTTTATTAATTGTTGATACTTTATCATTACTATAACTACTTTTACCTCCTCCACACATTTATTACTGGGGTTGCTACAGATACGACTGCTACCATCACCATCACTACTTCCACTACTACAGCAGCAACAACATCAACTACTACTACTACTACTACTACTACTACTACTACTACTACTACTACTACTACTACTACTACTACTACTGCTGCTGCTACTGCTACTCCTCCTCCTCCTACTACTACTACCACTACTACTACTACTACTACTACTACTACTACTGCTGCTGCTGCTGCTGCTGCTGCTGCTACTACTACTGCTACTACCACTACCACCACCACCACCACCACCGCTTACAACAATTATTATTATTATTATTATTATTATTATTATTATTATTATTATTATTATTATTATTATTATTATTATTATTATTATTATTATTATCATTATCATCATCATCCATAAAGCAGAGATTTAGTTAAATGTATTTCAATATATTGAAAACCCCATCAACAATTTTGCTAGGATTGAGTGTGACATAAAAAGATGTATAATTAATGTATACCCACCATTATATTCCATTCACGTTGAAAGTATGGTGTACATAATAATTGCAGTTTAAGGAATTTTTATGACACCTTTCCCATTCCTCCTTTTTGGCTGTCCTCATCTGTTAAGAGTTGAGAATCAGAAATCACCTTAATACTATGAATGTTTATCATTATTATTGCTCGTAAGTTCACAAATATGGTTTCCTGATTTTTGTTAGCCACCTTCTGTAAATCTGCTGTAGCAAACTTCACCACTGTTACAGATGGTAATTGTCACTTTAAAGAAAAACTTTCTACCTACTTGCAGAGTTGAAACATAAAAATATTTTGATGGTATTTAGATTCCAATGTGTAGTTGATACTTTACACGTAATATTTTTGTCATATAAGCATTATAATTTACATTGCTTTTTTCCCCCTTTGAAAGCAAAATAAAGAAGTCTTATTCTTTTTCTGAAAGGAAAAAATAATATTTCTGTTTGCTTCTTTTGTTTTACATATGGATATTTTGTTGTACTTTTAAACAGTTTTTGCACAGGCATTAGTTTGTTTGATGTCATATGGAGGGCAGGGTGGGACATTTCATTTCAAGTACAAAAGCTACTGTTCCCCCTCCCCGGATAGCCTGTCTTTCTCAAGTGAAATTTTTTTTTTCTCAAATAATAAATGCTCTGTTCATGTGTAGAGTTAACATACAGTGCTTAAAGAGAAATGTATATAGTGGCATGTTGTCCTAGACATCCTACAGATTTCATGGAGGTTTGATGGGCTTTGTCTATAGTCCTGAAAATTATTAGGCCCTTATGTGTGCATCGCCATTATCTTGAAAATCATGAGCTTCTCCTTTTTGTCCTGAGTATACTGTGCTTGAGAAGCTGTTATAGTATCTATGTGCCATTCATGTTTTGATGAATAGAGCACCCCCCCCCCCCCCTTTTTTTTTTTTAAATTCTGAATAACAAAAATAGCTCTTACACCACCAGATCTACATGTAATTGAGAAGTATCGAAATTCCTGATTCAGGAAATATTCACTGGAGTTACAGAAACAATATGTAATTTATATAGTTGCTATCAGCTTCTTAGATTTATAATACATAAACAGATCAATAGTAAATATTTACAAACATGATAAAAGGTGAGATTTGATTCAGAAGGATAAAAAAATCGGACATATATCAGTTGTAAAAGAGAAATCTAGATTTTAGGTCAGGCCTATTAGGTCCCTCTATGTATTCAACGTAAAAATTACACAAATTGCATTTCTAAAGGAGTCTTAAAATGTCTGTATCTTCACATAGGGGGAAAAGCGTGTAAAGATGGCTTATTGTTTGAACTATTTGAAAAAAAAAATAGCTTGAAATTTAACTTTGATCAGTTTCCCAAGAAATATCGTACATTATTTAATATTTATATATTTGATATTAGAGATATGAAAAAATAAGGAATGAAGATATTGAAATTTTCAGAGGCGTTTTAATGCCTATCTGCCAATAAATGTTGCAAGAATTTCTAAGGGGGGGGGGAGATTCTATCAATATTATAGATAAAGTTGTGTAGACATCAGTTTAAATTAGAATATATAATGAACAATTTTGGAAAGTTAGCATGGATCACAAGTTGTTCATATCAAGGTATGCTGAGGTAGAGCACAAATGAACCATGTAAGTATGAAAGTACACCACTTTGTGTGTAGCTTGCAACTGTTCATGTGTACTGCTGAGTCATTCCCTCCGCTGGTCTTAGCTTCTGCAGCGTCCCACAGTATTGTCGTGTGGTCATCTCCCTCCATATCTCTCTCTGTCTGTCTGTCTGTCTTTCTCTGTCTGTCTGTCTGTCTCTCTCTCTGTCTCTCTCTGTCTGTCTGTCTCTCTCTGTCTCTCTCTCTCTCTCTCTCTCTCTCTCTCTCTCTCTCTCTCTCTCTCTCTCTCTCTCTCTCTCTCTCTCTCTCTCCCCCCTTTGTTTTAAATCTCTTTTTGTTTTTTTGTTTTTTTGTTTTTTTGTTTTTTTGTTTTTCACATTATATTTCCCCAATGTTATTTGAACACTGTCTTGTCTCTTTGAATTTTCACCATTTTCAAGCACCCTTTTGTGATATCATTTCGCTCTTTTGAATGCTAGAAGTCTCTTTGTTCTTACTTTCTTACAGCTAGATGCCTGCTTAATAACTCTCTCATACTGCATTTTTGCGTGCTCCACTTCAGCACATACTAGGCTTCTAGTCTCCTAGTCACCTGGCCAAAGATGCCTTAAGTTATTTGAATCTTTCCAAAGCTGCATATCATTATTGTACAATAATTTTGTCAAATTTTTTCTCCATTTCAGATCCATTAGCAATTTATTTTATGTCGTATGATATACAATATTATACCATATATCCATGTATACTGATTCAAAGATTTTCTTATCACAAGCTGTGTGTTATGATAATCATTTGCTTTTGATCTTGCAATATTTATGAAATAGATTGCTCTACTAACGACCAAGTGTATGCAATGAGAGTGAATTGGAAGAAAAAATTTGGTATCTGTTTTGTTGGTTTTTTTTTTTAAACCCTTTTTCCCTCCAAAATATTTCAAACTAGAGTCCTATCACCATAGAGATTGGTCAATCAGCTTTTTTCGTGAATTATAACAATGTTTGTAAATAGACTTATGTGTGAAGTGTCTATTCATTCCATAGGGATAAAATTTAACAGAGTCGTAATAAAATGGGTGTAAAACCACATATAATAAGTGCAAACCTATTTTTTTGGGTAGTTGTAAAGGAGAAATGTTATTTACTTATTATTGGAAATTAGGAAGGGAAATAGATGAGAAATTTATAAACGAATATTGTAACAATGAATTGTATATTACTATTGTTATTATTTAACAGTTATTATATTAAAATTACAGAGCTGCTAGCCTTTTGTAATTTCATCGTTTTAGGACTGAAATATTGTCCAAAATTTTGGAGAACTGAAGAAAAGTCTTGACACACTATAAAGGCTGAATCGATAACTTAATATTCATTTTGTCATGATTTAGGAAGTCTTAACCCCGCTTGGTATTTCAAAAAGTTACTCTTCTTTTTAGTTCCATACATTCACTTTTCTGCTAATTTCATTAGCATCAAAAACTTTCAAATTGATGTGAATAAAATTTCATGTAATTGCTATTTCAAATTAAAAACATTTGTTACGCTCTATGTTTTTTTTTTTTTTTTTTAATGAAGATTACTGTGTCCCCAGTGTGTGCAAATCATTCTACATCTACCAATCAATTTGAAGTTAGCACTGAAATGACCTGTTAAATACTTGCTAGACTTTGTTTAGTACTGATACTGGAGTGTCAAAAGGTTGGCAGCTTTGTCATCATCATCATCATCATCATCATCATCATCATCATCATCATCATCATCATCATCATCATCATTGTTGTTGTTGTTAAACTTCTGAATTATCACTTTCTTGCAGCTTATGATATTACTGTGTTTAAATTTTGTTTTAAAGAGAATCATGTGTTAGCAATGACCTGTTGGTAAATTATTTATGGCTCTGGTTTATCAGATCTCTGGTTTTGGGATATATCTAGCCAGTTGATGTAAATTGTAAATAAATTGTGTAAAACATAGTTGCAAGTCCCAAACTTTAAATGATGTTGTTTGTAAACACTGTTACTGAAAATAGTTGATTTCTCTCAACATTTTGCGGATATATCTTTTTTTTTTTTTTTACACATTGTTTTTAACATTTTCTTCATTTAGTTTTTACCTTTTCTTACTCATAATGCTGGTTTTTGGCTTAATTCAGCTTTTTTTTTTTACTTAACCTTTTTTTTATCTTTTGTTTTAAGAATAATGTACTTTATCACTAACACAGCCTAACTTTTCTTATCTAATTATTTTGGATTTTTTTTTTTAATATGGAAAATGCAATATTGTATCTTTGTATGCTTTGCATCACGTAATGCATTTACTAACTTTTGAGTTCCCAGGTTCAAGGTCGATCAATCAACACCTTTTCCAATTTACTTTTCTCTTTTTTTCCACAACTAAATCATTCTATTTTCCAGGTGCCTTTTCCCTTTTCTTCTCTCACCCGCTGTGCAAACAAGCTCTCACTCCAAGCTTTCTCTACACAGACCTCTGCCCTAATCACATATTCTGCGGGCACTGTACTTGCGTGATTTTTAAATTGTCATTATGTTATCAACCATCCCTTTGCATAAGCTTGATAGTAACCTGGAAAGATTCTTCTGTATCGTGTCACAAAGCTTTAAGTAATATCAATGATTTTATTGTTTACTATAAATTAATATGGTTGAGTCAAAAATGTTGTCATTTGTCGAGAAAACGCCTATATTCTCTATGTATATATATATATTTTTTTACATCTTTTAACGGAGCTGGTATTTTTTTTTATTTAATAAACTAACCCTATCAATAGTGTGTAACATACTCTGAACTTAAAAAAAAAAATAAAACCAAATGCTTGGCCTTTGTTTGCTAATAACGAGTTAAGATTAACCGTTGGTCTCCTTGAAAGAAGCTATCTCTTAACATTAATTTTTTCCAACGAATGACCAATCCTGCGGGAAAGCAAGCTTCTGGTGTGAGACCACAGGAATATCACACAAAAAGTGCTTAGGATTGAAAAAATAAAAGAAGGAGGGGGCGGGGGGAAAAGACGAAGAAGGGTAATTTGAGATTTCAGAGGGTCATTGCCTTTTTTCCAACTCAATATGTGTGTTTTTTTCTCCTGTGAACTTTAAATAGTATTTCTCTGTGAGTGACTGCTGTCGTCCAATGTTCTTTTTCCATCTCTCTCTCTCTCTCTCTCTCTCTCTCTCTCTCTCTCTCTCTCTCTCTCTCTCTCTCTCTCTCTCTCTCTCTCTCTCTCTCTCTCTCTCTCTCCCAAGACAGATTTTGTATTTTCTGTCAGATCATGTGTCAATCTGTTTCATAAACATGGAAAATTGTCCTTTTTTCCCTTTATAAATCTGACTGTATTTGATGAATGGTGGAGGTTTTTCTGCTTTCCCCAATATTTCATTATTTCCTTAGTTGTGGGATGGAGTAAATTACACCAGGCATGCTCGCAACAATGTCCACTGCACACAGCATGGTGACCGGCCACATACACAGCAGAAAAAGCCCCCCTCGATTATTGTGGAACTTTGTGTACCTCTTACTATTCTCAAAAAAAAAAAAAAAAAAAAAGAAAAAAAAAAGTAAAAAAATGGCCCCTCCTTACAACTCACTTGAATTATTGTACATCTCTTTGCATTATGACGAAGTCTGTTTGTTAGACCGTAGAATCCAAATACTTCTGCTTTGCTTCTTTCCGGTACTACTCTCCCATATTTTGTACACCCATATGTATCTTTACGCTGCATGTTTGCATGTTTAGAGGTTTGAGATAGCACTCTATTTTTATCGTGCTTTGAGCAAGATCCCATATTCAAATCAGAATAACATGTAAAACTAACGGCATGCTAAGCTATAATTTTTTATTATATGAATTACATTAATATCTTAGAAGCAGACTTTGATAAGCGGAATTGTATTCAATATTCTGTATAAAAGGTAGAGGGAAATAATATTTAGGCACAATAAGTATATTGTGAGCGCTTGTTTTTAATTCTGCTCTGCAAGAGGTACATAATATATCTTCATTATCCTAAAAGAGTTAATATTTGGTTGTTCTTTTTTAAACCTCAAAACTTCAGCTGAACTAGGTTAGAAAAACCAAGATTTTGTTTTGAAAGTTTATATGACCAAGTACTAAATTTAAATAGTCACTGGAGGAATAGTCTAACACTTTCATTTAAAATTCAAATAAATCTATTTAGATTTACTGATATTGTGTTAAATGATAATTAAATATGTGGAATTTTGTTTCCGGAAGTAAAAATTTGCATTGGTCTAGTGTATATTTATAAGGCAAACATTCTCAAAGCCTAAGAGACAATCGTTGAATGTCTTATTAGCTTATTGCTGAGCCTATGGCACAAACGTTTTCAAAAAGGAAACGGTGAAAAAGCATTGCTTTATCAACATTTCAATCAATATTTTAGATTTTGAACTTAAATAATTTTTATATACTGTTCAATTCTAATTTGATGTTAATGCTTTTAGGAAAAAGTGAAAGATGAATTAAAACCAACTGTTATCCCCACACTTACTTAGAAATATAACGTGTTTCTTCTTTATTAGCTTTACTCAAAAATTTCATGTCATTTCAAAGACCATTGCTGCACTAGATTCCACTCATGTAAAATAGATAGCACTTTTTATTGATTGTACCACCACTGCTTCTTTTTCATAAGTTCTGGCCTTGTTCTTTTGGGATTCAGTTTTTATGTTTTTCTTGTTTCTCCTTCCTTTCTCTCTCTCTCTCTCTCTCTCTCTCTCTCTCTCTCTCTCTCTCTCTCTCTCCTCTCTCTTCCCTCCCAGCTTGTAATTTGAATGAATGCAGACAAAGATATGATTTCAATAGCAACAGAGCATCTCTAATATTATATATGCCTCTGTCCCTTCCCCCCAAACTTGACCCTGATCTGTGTGCCACAGATCCGTGTGGTGAACGCCTTCCAGATGGATATGGACGCCCAGCACATGGACAGCTATGACAAGCGCAGCCGGCCCTCTGTGATTTCCTTGCAGTCGTTACAGGCCCAAAAGGCGGGTGGCGTGTCTCGTAAACCAAACCTGGCCTCCTCCCCAGAGGTGATTGAAGCTGCTGGAGAGCGTGGAGAACATGCCCCAAGGGTTGGCCACGCTGGCTGGTTCAGTCGCAGTGAGAGCATACCCTACGCGGATGAGTTGTAATGGAGAGAAAGTATATGCTTGTGTCAAAGTCTTTTGAATTCTTTTTTTTTTTTTTGGTTTTGTTTTGTTGTCAAGTGCATGAATGGTGTAGATTTAGAAGTAAATTATTGCTGACAGTTTCTATGTAGGGATGTCAGTTCAGCAATGTTTTAACAGTAATGGTAAAGCCAGAGTTTTGTTTTGAAAGGAGAAAGTTATGGGGCAAGAGATTAATATGGTTTATAGCAGCTTATGGAAAGTTGCAAATCCCATAAACATCTAAAAAAAATTTTTTTTCGAAGCATACAGCATTCTGCCATAGATCTTATGAGCTTCTTGCCAGATGCTCCGAAAGAAATTTTAAAGCTTAATAAATGTTCTTTGCCAATAATCAAGGTGTGTGGATGGGAGATTATTAATAGAGCTGGTTGCTTTGACATAGTCGCCAGATGTTCTGAGTTTTTCACTAGATTGGCTGAAGATGCTGGAGAGTGAGAGGAAAATGCCAAGATAGCTCATCTGCAAGGCAAGGCCGAAGTCGCTCATTAGAGATTATTAAAATAAATTATTGTTCATCACAATGTTTTTTTGCATCATATTTCACTTTTTAAAAAAAATTAATTATCATAATTTAAAGTATAGCTGTGTCATGTGAGTAGATAACCCTATCTACATATGCCAAGTATAATATCATCAGAAAGTTAATTCAGTCCCAGAGTAAAACGGAAGTGTGAAAATGGTCAAAGTTTTTCTGTCTTCTTCTGGATATATGTAGTTAATAATGTTCAAACCTCAACTTCACTCTAGCTTTAAGTAGTTGTACGCCTACTTATTTCAATAAAGAATCTTATAAATAATATCCTTTAAATTTACCTAAAAATGAACAGAATAATTATTTTAGAAATTCAGGTTATATTTGCTTTAATTGGTAAATGGCATCAGAATTTTCACATTTCCATTTTATAACACATATATTTTGATATACTGGTATTAACGTTTGAACAACTCCATTCTATTGGAACAGCAATTTTTTTTCATAAATGAATCAGTCATGTCTTAACACATAACAGCATTAGCACTGGTTTAAGGCTTCATCTAAACATCCCTGCACTAACCTTCGGGCTTAAATTGAATATACCTCCAATTGCTGGGTAAAGTATATCAAATTTATCATTGAGAACATATTGTGAATTCAAGAAAAAGCTGATATTGATGCAAAAGAAGCCACACTGGACAGTTTGCCCTTAAGCTTTGTCACTTGCTAGGAATATCAAATCTCATGATTATTTAAAAGTTTTTAGAAACAGTTATACTGATGACTACATGGCTATTCATATGACTGTACAACTCGTCATTTTACTGTCTTACAGAAAGCTTTTCTTTTGATACAATCTTCCCACCAACTTGTTAAGCCCCTTCATTTACAGTTATTAAATAACTTTTTAAATAATTTTAAGTTAAGCTTGTTGTTTTCTTCAGCATCATATTAGTTTTGCTACCTGTTAAAAGTTTGCGAAGGTTTTGTTGGTGTCCACTTTAGCAGGGAAATAGTTGGAATCACAATCTTCATATCCTTACATCCAAAAAGTCACTCAGCTGTTATTGGCCACTTGAGCTTCATTAGCACTCATAGTATTTTTCCTCCTTTGAATGAGGTCATGTTTTGTCCTCTTCACCCATTTAATATGATCATCTAGCATGTTGCCAACGTTTATAGATATATGGCTGATTCAGTTTTTTTTTCTTAAAATTTTTTTTTTGTATTTGTATGTGTTACAGTAGCATTTGATGTAGCCAGTATCAACATTGTTGACATCCCTTTAGTGAACACAAAGATTTATATATCTAATGTACAAGAATAAATTACATCATTGCATTATCGTTGGTTTTGTAGATATTCATGTCTAAATAAGGCAATGTTTTGTACTGCTCATGAAACCAAGATATACATATTTATATTTTTGAAAGAATATAGGGAGAAGAAAGAAAAAAAAAACCTGATTGGATGAACACAGTGTGCATGTGTTGCCTAGCTGTATTTGACTGCAAATTTAAGCATAAGGGCCAAGATTATGATTGTTTGTGTTGTGTGTGTGTATTCTCTGTTGACTTTCATCTGTCAATAGAGACATCACATAATAAGTAAATGTCTCAATAACCTTTTTTCTTCTTGTCTCATTTGAATACATTGAAGCACTTGTAATAATTTTATAACTGTTCATCCCAAAATTGTGGCAATGTGTATTCAGTTGTGTTTGATGTATGCATGGGATTGGGATTGTTTTACCAAATTAGAAAGAGTATCAATACTAAAAGAGTGAGTTTAGATTTTCTGTAAAGCTGTGACTGCAGTACATGCTCCCATTTTCCCGACAAAGGATTATTGCTAGTTAATACTATTTATAGATGAGTATAATGATCATTTTATTTGTATTGCATTTTAAAAAAATATTTAAGACAACCTTAGATGGAGAAGGGGACTAACAACATGAAAAAAAAATAGTAACTTCTTTCACGTCAGAACCATTGTTATTGTGTCTTATTCATACCTACCTCACAATCTATACTGTTTTTTGTTATCCTCTCTCTCTCTCTCTCTCTCTCTCTCTCTCTCTCTCTCTCTCTCTCTCTCTCTCTCTCTCTCTCTCTTGCTGCACTCTCTTCCCTTCTTTCTGCATTCTTCATCTCCTATACCTTGCTTTCCAACAACTTGATGGAGTCTTTTTTTTATCTTAACATTTGAGCAGTAAAAGGTGGTATCTTAGCACAGTTTTTTAATCAAACAGCAAATAAAAATCAAGTAATTGTAGTTTTCATCACTAGCATGTTTTCTTAAAAAACTATTCTTTTATTAAAATCTGAATCGAGCTATGAAAGATCATTTATTCTTCACCCTGTAAATGATACTGTTAATTATTTAATCTTTGCTTCCTCGCCTGTACAAATCAGCAGTACATCTCCTAGATGTGCAGACATTTATATGTTTGTGTGGTTGTGTTTGTTTCTTATGTATAAATGTAGCCTAGACAATGAATTTTTGTCGTTTTCTCTGAAATTAATGAATTGTTTCTTTTTACCTACCCCATTGTCATATGTATTTATCTTTATTTGTCATACAAATGTTCGATGCAAAGACTTGTGATTTTTCCATAAGCGTCTTTCTGTTCTGCACGACTGGTCTTGTGCACGTTGGGCAATAAGCAAAAACAGATCAATCATTGGATCTCATCGAGGGTTGGATCACAATCGAAAGAAAATAACAGGTCCTTTTGCACGCTTTATTGCTACCTTCATGGGAAAGATAATTTATGGTCATGATCTGCAAATGCCCAGAAGAGTCAAGCCTCGTGGGGGTGAAAGTGGAGAAAATTGCTGGCCCCTGAGCATCATAATGTCAGAGCAAAAAATGTGATATAGCTAGATGGGCGAGGAAAGCCCGGCCATGTCTCCCTAAACATTGTTGCCCTCTGTGCTTACTGGCGAGCTTGTGTATGTTCATGTGTGTATCACTAAGCACAGTGCGAGCATGGCATGGAGGGAAGCATAGAGGGACAGTGGTTCTACTGCAATGTGTATCATTCTAAAACGATGAACGTATGCTACTAATAAATCAATTTTTGTAGATAGAAACGTGTGGATGTGATTCTGATTGACTCCTTTGTGAGATAGAGATTAGCTGAACTGACACATGTACTCAATTTTTAAAAAATTATACCTGAATTTGCTTTGGTGACGGGTTTATTTTCTGTCAAAATCCTTTACACCCCTTCCCCTTTCCCTGCCATTCCTCTTTCCCATTCAAGATTCATGTCCTGCTCTCCCTGTTTCCCATCTATGTGATCATTTCACACCCAAACTCTCTTCAATTCCCTCCCTCTCTCTCTGCTGGTGTACATTGTACCACCCATCCCCTCTCCTTTACTCCTTGCTTGCTGCTGTGTAAACATTCTACATGTAAAAATTATCAAACGTTATGTGAGGTTTTTGGAGTGAATGGAAGGCTGATATCTTGGCAATATATCACCATGACATGATGAAATCTTTGCGTATGCATGCTACCTCTCTCCTACAATCTATGAAGCATTGTTTGTTCACATTTTCTTAAACCTTGATCGATTTAAGGTCTTTCTCTCCCTTCACCCTATCTCTAAAACTTGGGAATCCCTCAACACGTTTTGTAGTTGCAGATAATTTTCAAAATGAATAATCATGTTATTATATGAAATATATAAATATATAAAGTTTTCCTCATTGAATCTATGTGTCTGATACCTTGCACTATCTTTTTTTTCTTCTGAAAAACCTTTCCTTTTCCTTTTTTTTTTTTTACTCCTAAATAGTTTGTCAAGTCGTTGTACAACAACTAACTCGAAGAGGCTGTGTGTAGTCTCTAACTCTCTCTCTCTCTTTCTCTCTCTCCTACTGCAGCTTGACATCTTTCATGCATGAATACTTTACGCACTACTTGTCACTCCTGCCTCGGTCTGACTCGGCCCGTGCTGGTGAGAGAAATGTGGAGTTCATACCTTTCCCAGCCATCCGAAAGTTCAATTTGATAGATTTATGTTTCTCTTTTTTTGATTTTTGAACTATCAATCAAATTGAAAATGTTTTACTCAGAGACCAAACAAATTTTCGCATCTGGAGAAAAATATCCAGAGACATTTTGTGTTGAGAGTTATTTTTCTTTTGGTTTATTGCGGTAAGAACTCCCCTTTTTGCCCACCCGAGGTGCCTGGCTGGTGGAGCTGGAGTGGTAGATGGATACTATCCTGCTCTAATACATAGTTACGCTTCTTCAGATCTTTTTTTTTTTTTTGCATTTATTGTAATATACATATACTTATATATAAATATAACAAAACATTTTTGATTTTAGTTAAACGTCCCTAATTTGTAATTAATAAAGTTTCTACTTTAAACATGGCTCATATTGTTCGCTTTTTTCTTCGACTTGTTTTGTGCCATTCTGTATGACCTCTCATCCAAATTTTATACATTTGCAAATTTATACATCAGGTACAGTTTTTTATACTTTCCACCTATATCGATCCAATGCTGTGATTTTTTATTTCTTAACCAGTGTAACCCAAACATTGAATATCAAAAATCTGAGCTGAGACAAAGTGACACTAAACAGCAGTTCCAGTAACGCCCATCTACATGTATTTAACTTCCTCATCTTATCAGTCTGTCCTGCCCTGCCCTGCCTGACGGAGACCAAGTTCATCTACAGGAATAGTGTGAGATCTATCGTTATGGACATGCTACATCAACACAAGTGCGATTTTCCGTTGGTATGAACATGTGAGGAAGATATATACGATGAAGAAGAGCACACTTCAGAACAATAACAAATGTATATCCTCCAGAGCCTTTCAATGAATGGCTGTAAATTGTATAGAAGAATGAGCTATTTAAATTCTTCTCATATACATTGCCAAGAGGCCAAAGGGGAGGGGGGTGAGGAACGAAAGTGATTCAAACTGTCTGATATTCGTAAAATGGCCTGTCTGTAAACACATGAATCTCTGCTGCTATTTTCACAACAGGAGTGAATCGTTAAGTGAACCTCAACATGCTGACTAGATTTATCCAATAACTTACAATAAACTGAAACACGCGAGAAAGGATAGACGAGGTAGAAATGTCAAGTTGGGAAAACGAAAAACAACAATCATTGAGAATCAACTATAAAAAAAGACATGAAATACCTCAGTTGTTTCTTTTGCCCAGTAATGATGAGGCCTACCAATTAAGTAGAACACATGAAGACAAACGTCCATTGTTTCATCTCTCCTAAAAAAACAAAACCCCAGTATAAATAAAAAGGAATGCAAGTTTACTCGTTATCAAGTGCACGTTATGAACGAGAGCTGAGCTAAGACTTGAAGCTTGCCAGTGCTCTCAAGAGTGATGAAAACGATCATGAGGAAGATGCTCTAGCCATTACTGATCAATTGATCGACCTTTTTCCCCTTTCCCCAAAAACACTCACAGACACACCCGTACTGAATAAAGACTAATCCACAGAAAAAAAAATCAACGCTTCTTCGCTTCTAATTACAATTTCCATCTTTGAGTTGATACCATGAGCCCAACTTGAAACTTTCATTTTTATGGTTAAAGAGAGACACCATACATCCAGGATTCCAGTAACAGTAACTGTATGGGAGAAATTCCCAACTACGGTCTTAAACAAAATATCCGGTGATCTCCGTGACCGAAAAGTTGTCCGAGACTGTCACCGGTTAAGTTATACGTTCACTCCAATCTGTGTTCTATTGACCAGCTAGGAAAATGTTTTTCAAGCAAAAATCGAAAGATCGAAGGGATGATCAACCCTTAGTACATGTACTAATGCCAAAGCAAATTAAATGATCAGTGGTGGATTTCAGGGCACGATAATAATATAATAACAAGGTAAGTACTTATAGAACTGAGATAATCTGGCTGAAAGCAGGAAGAATAGATCGACAGGAAATCTTTATCAAGAAAATGGACTTCAAAGAAATCAAAAGCATTTAGGATTGAGAAAAGCTAGTGCCAGCCAAGCCATGTCAAATACATGTAGATAGCACTAGGGTGTGACCAAATTTGCGCCAAAGAAAACACCATGAAAACATTCAGAACGGATGAAGCCTGGTAATACATTGAAAAGGAAAGTGTAGGATGCAGTATCATTCAAGGGCAGATTTTGTCCGCTTGGCCACCCTAAATATAGAACATGTATTTGAAATTCGATTACTTTAAAGTACGAGTAAACTCTTAGTCTTACCAGCTGATCCCTAACACCCGCTAACGTTGAAGATGAGTCAGATCTACGCTTTGATTTCTTTGTTTCTCTATGAACTTCTGTTCGACCTATCCTGTATGATTTAAATGAATTGATCAGTAGACCTGTAGTAAGTAAATATTTAGTATCGGTTCACAGTGCATGTCAACGTTTACGCCTATATGTTGAGGCTAGAATTCAATTTGAAAGAAAAAGACATGATACAAAAGATAACACATTAATCAAAAGTATTGCCTTGTTGGCTCAACTTCCATGATCCTTATAAAAGAATCAACACCGCTTCTAGTTTTCTTCCTTGAGCTTTCTTACGTTAAATCATGGCTCTAGTGAGAAATTTTCCTAGGGACAAAAAAGTGCATTCAAAGAAAAGTATGACAAACAGGGCCTATACATGTCCTTCAGTTTCTTATAAGGATATCGAAGTTACTTTGATACAACTATAAAACAAGCATTTTACAGATAATCTGTCTTTCTTTACGATCCATTGAAGAACCATAAAAGAAAATATTAAAGAATCAGTAATGTTACTGTTGAATCTACAAAATATCTATCCGCGCTTAAGGCTTCAACAAAAAAAGTTGTATCTCTTTAAAAACTCAGACCCGAGGCGAAAAGTTCTTTTAATCCATTTGAATGTACTGTTTGCATAAAGAGGAACTTTTGGGATTAAAGTTTAATAGCGTGATTTTGGTGGTGTGATAATAAAGGTAAAAAAAATAGTATAAATAGTGCAGCAGATGTGGACATGAAACTTGAAATTCAACACGATTGTGCAATGTGCAATCTCCATATTTTTCAAGAAGAGAATGATAAAACTAAAAGGAAAAAGAAATCAATATTTCTTAAAGAATTAAAATCATTAGAAAGGTCTATAATATTACTATGAAGAAAATATAGATAAACAATACGTGCTGGTTATGAGCAAGATGAAAACAAGCACA